>OX451741.1:48105752-48640752 GCA_948472305.1 Vicia faba
TGTATATATTGTTTTACTTGCTGTTTATTACTTTCCATTATGCTGTATATATGTTTGTCTGGATTTTCCTTGTTTTTAGGGGCTTGGTGATTTCTTATAAGTCTTCTACCCGGACTTTGGGCAAACTTAAGATAGGACGGGCAGTATAGTCATGTTAACTTTGAGGGAGTAATCCCAAAAAAGGAGACATGAGATCCCCCGCTCAGTGGAGGCCCTTTTGACTGTAATATCGTTTACCGAGTAATCGGGAAGACGTACTGCTTTTGACTTAGGAGCCTGCTGAAGATGAGGACCGTAGAATACTGTTGTACCCCAAAATTTGCCCTCCCATTTTCTCAATATTTTCTCATCACAAGGCCCTTGGAGCTCAAGATCCAGTTAGGGTTTCCTCTGCTCAAGACTTCTCCTAGCACTGTTGACCCAAATTAGGGTTTGTGTTTGCACAAAGATGTTTTGACCTAAAATGCCTAAGATGACTTTCATGCTTCATGTTGGACTCCCAAGTCTATCCATACCAAGTTTCAAGCCTTGATTCCAAACTTTGCCCAGTCAATTGGACAGTTGACCTAGAAATCAGCTATATTGGGGAAAAAGTCAACTATGGCCAATTGACAGTCAAACCTCATGATTTTTGACCCACATCAACATAATGAACTCATATGAACCATTTGATCAAGTTTGGATCACAATTCCACAAGAAATTTGATCAGATCACCAAAAGGGCAAAATGGTCATTTTTAGGGTTTTAACTGCACAAAGGCAATTTTTGACTGTTTGACCTAGCCAATGGCAAACCAAGCTCACATATGGACTCAAGGACCCCATGGAATTGTCTTGACATACTCAACAAGTTCAAAAGATCCCAAATGCACAAGATTGACAGTTGAATTTTCCAGTCAATTGATCAATTTTTGACTGTATACTGAAAAGTCAAACTTTGACTTTTTGGTCAAAATCAAGTGTCAAGATTCATTTTTCATCCAAACATGCCAAATCATGAAACTTGTTCATCAAGAAATCAAAAATCACAAATTAGGGTTTGAAATGAAGATTTTTCATGACTTAGAATTTTTCTAAGTTATGAAAAACCCTAATTTTTTCCTAACTTTGTCCCACTTTCTCATCAAGATGCATTTGGATTCAAGGAAAAGTCAAAACATGAAAGTTGTAGTCCATTGCAAAGTATACAACTTTGATTCACAAAGTTTCCTCAAAAGAAGCTTGTAGCTCAAGTTACAATTTTTGGAACAAGGGTACCAAACCATTCTTAACTTAGAGAAATTTTGACCCATTTTAGGCAGGATTTTTGCCTAACTTCAAGACCACTTTTCACATGCTTCCACTTGGAATTTCAATTTGCATTACAAAGATGGATTGTATTATACATTCCAAGCTTTCCAAAATGTCCAAGAACTCATCAAACAACCTCATGGTTAGGGAGAATCGAATTTGGCAAGTTGGGAAAAAGTCACTTTGATTCATGGCCATGTACATGTTCATAACTTGTGCAATTTTTCAAATCAGCTTGCACAACTTGATTACAGGTCCTATATCCCATTTGCACTCATAAATTAAATGCAAACCCTTTGTGTTCAATCCTTGCATTATGTGTTTAAGCATTACATGAAGGTTTAGTCCTAAAATAGAAAAAGCATTATGTCCATTTTTGAAAAAGTGAAGCTTTATGTCAATTTTCAAATCAAGAGGTACACAGCAAATCTCCTTGGCACAAGTTATTGAGCTAATCCCACTGATCAAGGGCAAGCTTAGCAGCACATTAGGGGGGGCTCCATCAGTCTAAAACACAACTTGACACTTTGTTGCTTAAGTAAGAAGAAACTCGACATAACAATGACCAACTCTCATCTCAGCCAACACAACCTTAAGCAAAGTTATTGTACTCATTCTAAACACTAAACCTAAGCTGAAACACAAGCCAACCAAGTTCCAAACATCCTCAAACTCAGAATCACCATTAAACTGCACAAAAACAGGGCATTCTGCACTTGGACTTGGCTAGCTCGTTTCCCTCGTGCATCTTGGCCAAAAACACTTCAAATACATCCCACACCATCCCTTGAAACTGTTCCAAACCCTGAACACGACCTGTAACACCCCTAGCTAACATCACCATTTTCATATTTTATGTTTTGCAGTTGAAGTGCCATAACACGATTCACTTGGTTTTAAAGCAAACTAAAGGTTGGAATAGCATCCCTGGACCTCAAGCAAGCTATACCTATCCTCACTTTACAATGAAAGCATCTCCATTACCAGATACGATTCAAGCTGAACAGGTAAGTTCATGAACTCTTATCTCTCTATCCAGACATAGTTAGGTTTAGATTTGTGAAGAAATTATGTCATATTCATGGCCCTGAACATGCCCATATCATTACTTTCCATTTATGTTATGTGTACTTAGAGAATTTTGAGTCTGAACATTGAATAAAAACTAGGTCAGGAATTGGGGGAGAAGAAATTCTCTCTCATTTCTGAGAGTTAGATTGATTTCTTTATATGTCCAGAATCGTGGCTTGATGCTCTACATTTCTTGTGTTGTGAGTTTGTGCTAAAAAATCAGGGAATCTGGAGATAGGAAAACGCGTGTTGTTGTTGTTCAAGCAGGTTCCAAGGTTGAAGACAAAGTCTTCTTGGGCTGGGCCTGAGTTGACTTCCTATTTGCACCATATTTTCACTTTTGAACCCCCTTGGCCCATTGTGCTTATTTGAAACATTTTTTTGACTTTTCTTGTTATTTCTGACTTATTTATTTTTGCTCATAATATTAAAAATATAAAAAATATTTTCCAAACCATTTTTATATTTATTAGGCATTTATTTGTTTAAATTGATATTTGTACATATAAATAATACATAAACACTCATTTATTTTAAAATACAAAAAAAAAATACAAACATATTTTATTTCTATTTTATGTTATCTCTTGAAAACATTGTATAAAAAATATATACTTTTTTTAATATTAAATATTTTTATTTTTGTACATATAATAAATATTCAATAAATAATGTAAATATATATATATATATATATATATATATATATATATATATATATATATATATATATATATATATATATATATATATATATATATATATATATATATATATATATATATATATATATATATATATATATATATATATATATATATATATATATATGTTTATTAATATATTTAGAAAAATACAAAGAATTAATACATTTTTGTTTTTATTAATATTTTGACCTCAAAAATACTTTTTTATATAAAATACCTTCTTTTATTTATTTTGGTGTATATAATTAATAAATATTGCATATATTATACAATAAATACTTTTATTTGTAAAATTAGGGTTTTTGCCCTAAATGCATAAAAATACCAAAAATTAATTAATTTTATTTTTGTTTATTTGGTACATGATAAATACTTTTTACATACATATGAAAAACCTTTTTTGCATTTTGCATATTTATTTTATTTGAATATTGTGTAATTAAATACCTTGCAAAATTCCAAGTTGGATGTAATAGTCTAGGGTTTTAATTCTTGTCAAAATACCCCCATTTGAACATTTGTACCCCCCATCCCATATATTGTGTTGTAATAACTTAGGAACTTTATTTTTTCGCGCTTTAAAGCTTTCTAACTATGCCATGCTAGAATTAGGGTTTGTATGCAAATCAATTAACCAAAATAGTTTGACCTAACTTCAAGATAAACAAGCATGAAAATGGACAACACTAATCACACTTGCACCCCTAGGGTATTCCACTTGTTGCCTTCAATAATGGGCCATATTGCATGTTAGGTCTCTTTGGGCAAAGCAAAACAATTCAAATGATCATAGTCCCTCGATGACGCTTTCGAAAGTTGCCTAAAAATGATCAAGTCCCTTAAAGGAAAAATTGCCCAAAGATACTTGGCACCATTGCAATCATGGTCTAAACGATGACCCGCATCCGTCCCGTTAACATCCTAACACAAGATTGTCCACCAAATGCAATGGTGGAACAAAATTGTTAAAAGGGTTAAAACATAGCAAAGATCTTTGAGAACTTTAGGGTAGATAGCTCTTGAATACTTGTCAACTTGCAAAATAAAAACACTTGCCTATTTTTTAAACCACACATCACTACACTTTCAAAATAACTTTCAAAAACCTTGAAACATCTTTTCAAAAAGACAAACACCTTTTGTAAAACATTCGAGTAAAGAATTGTTACAAGGGTTGCCTAGGCAAGGCATCTTTTTCAAAACATTTTCAAAACCACGCACAAAGCACCATTTCAAACAATTGAAAATCAAGGCAAGTTGATCTAAGCAAGTAACTAAGAGCCCATGGATAACCATGGATAGAAAGGGTGCTAATACCTTCCCTTTCTATAATCTACTCCCCGAACCCAAGAAAACATCTCAAAGGTTTTTGCTGTGCTTTTTAACCTTTCCTTAGGATAAAATAAAAAGTCGGTGGCGACTCTTGCTCAACCGAAACATTTGCGAAAACAAACGCAAAACCCTAGTCAGTTCTCCCACCATATCACAAATACATAACCCATCTTGGCCTTTTAGGTGTAGTGCAGAAGCTATGACAGAGTAATTCGAAAATGGTTGTCACGTGATATTATGCTCAGACAATTTTTCCTGAGAATATTGCTAATTACCGAGTTAATTGGAACATTGGTAATATCTGAAGGAAGGATGTAGACTCTGGGAACCTCTTAGAACCTTGTTCAGTGGGTGATAATCGTTAGTCCATACCTTATGGGTTATACCGTTGACTCCAGGCTCGTGACTCAAAACCATGTGATCCTGTTACTGTGCAGTGTATTGCATAACATTGCATATCATTTGCATCCCCTGCATCATTTTGCATACATCCAGGTTGTTCAGGATCTTATTCCCAATTGCTTCTTTCTTCCAGTTAGTCATCTACCGTCAAGCTGATTCCTCAACACAACTACGGGACTAGAGTTGCCATCAGATTGAGAATGGAAAACCAAGAACAACACATCATGGAAGTCGAAATAGAAATCAACAAATTGAAGTCATGCATGGACAAACTTACTGGGATGATGCAAGTCCTGATTTGCAGAGGAGAGCCATCTCAAAGGACTGTGATATCTGAAATCCCAACTGCTACTGTTGACACTCAACATATCCAGCATACATCTACTACATGGCCAGAGTTTGGGTTACCTTATAATTACTCTTCGCTTATTGCAATTACTTCAATGGTTGGTCAGTCTTCCCGACCAGTCTTTCAAGCTCCAGCTTTCACTGAACCTCCGCCAATCGTTCATACTGCTTCTCGTCAACATGATGCACAAGCTACTTTTGGGAACCTTCTCTTTGAGTACCATGCTGCTAGTCCTCAAAGTATGAGTCAGGGGTACTTTGGTGAGTTCGAAGAGTTCAAAGAACAATATCACACTTTAGAGAAGAGACTTAGAGCTATGGAGGGAAATGAGTTATTCAGTGTTGATGCTAACAACATGTTCCTAGTTTCTTATCTGGTTATGCCTGCAAAGTTCAAGACTCCCGAGTTTAAGAAATATCAGGGGCATACATGTCCAAGAAGTCATTTGGTGATGTACTTTCGAAAGATGTCTGCTTACACAAAGAATGACAAGCTGCTTATCCATTATTTCCAAGATAGTTTGAGTGAAGCTTCATTGAAATGGTATATGCGGCTTGAGAAAGGTCGTATCCAATGCTTCCAAGATCTTGTTGATGCTTTCATAAAGCAAAACAAATACAACCTTGACATGGCACCTTATCGTCTCCAACTGCAAAATATGTCTCAGAGTGAGAAAGAATCTTTCAAGGAGTATGCTCAATGATGGAGAGAATTGGCACCTCAAGTTGAACCACCTTTGGCAGAGAAAGAGATAACTGGATTGTTCATGGATACTTTGTCCCCTTTCTTTTGGGAGAAGATGATTGGTAGTGTGTCCTCCAGCTTCACAGACCTGGTGACAATTGGCCAGAGATTAGAAGAAGGAATCAAGAATGGTAAAGTGTCTAAATCTGCTGAATCTTCTAATGGTGCAAAGAAATACCTTGGGAACTTTCAGAAGAAGAAAAAGGTAGAAGCCAATGTTGTCTCGACTGAGAGAAGAGGACCCCTCTGTAGGCCTCAATACATTGATCAACCACAAGTAGCAGCTGTTACTCCTGCGGTCAATGCTCAACTAGTTCAGATTCCTCAACGATAGAATATTGTGCAGAATCTGAATCGTTATGTAGGGAATGGGGCTCAATTTAATCCCATCCCTATGACATACACTGAATTGTATCCTGCATTAGTGCAGAAAGGCTTGATTATAACTAGGCCTTTGATTCCTCGAAATCCTCCTCCAGTCGGGTTCCGATCTAACCTTTACTGTGAATTTCATCAGGGAGTTGTCGGTCATGATTTAGAGAGCTGTTATACATTGAAAAACAGAGTGCAAGAATTGGTGAAAGCAAATATTCTCGTTTTCAAAAAGGCGGGTCCTAATGTTATCAAAAATCCTTTGCCAAAACAAAGTGGCTAAAGACTGAGTTGGGTTACCCTCAAGTCACTTCCTAAAGCCAGTGTTTCAGAAAGGGCGGCTCATCCTTGTTACTGATTAGTCACTAGGCCATCTTTCTTTCTGTTTGCATTTTCCTTTTTCATGTTAAAATTGTTGCTTTCAAATATTGTTTGTACTTTCATGTTAAGTTTAATGAAATGAGCATTGCAATGTTTTGATTCAAATCATTTTCATTTACTACTTTCAAATATATTTGTCTTGTTTACTCCCTTTATCAAGCTTTTGTTTATGCAAAGATTTGAGGGAGGATGATGAAAATGAAATACCCATAATTCTTGTTGTTATGCTTTCGAATAAAAGTTTCCTGAGGATATACAGACATTGTTTCAACTCCCAAACACCGGGACAATAAGGAAGTTAGTCCCTTGTTCACCCTTTTTAGCCTAGAAGTTAGAGTTTCTTTCTATATGAAAAACCCGCAATCTTAACCTGGGGATGGGTAGTTCTCATTTAATTTGGTTGTGCATTCAATTACAAGAGAAATCGTGTAAGACACCTTTCAATAAAGGTCACGATCAAGCTTTCCTTTGCACACAGTAAGAAGTGTCAAAGATGCTCCCAAACCAAAAGTGACAAAGATGGTTCCCCGCAATCACTGAGCAAGGCAGTCATTATCTTTCCGAAAAGAAAAATGAAAAGAAAATAAAAATAAAAAGAAAAATCCCGCTAAGTCAAAACCTATGAAGGAGACTTAGACAAAAACGGGGGCATCCCGCTGACTGTAATTTCAAATGAAATAGTTCAGGCAAAAGTTGGGAATAATAAATTCAATCAGAAGAGGTCTTTAAATCCTCAAAATTCTCCACCGGGGTTGACAAAAGTCACCAAAACAACAAAAAGATGTAAGAATAAGTGACTATCATTCTCAAAATTCCTTAGCTTCTGAGCCATTATCATTGATGCCATCAGTGCAATTCCAAAATCTCTTGGAACCTGAATGCATATTCTGAATTAATTGAACGTAGGACTGAAGGACATCATGAAGATTGGGTTGGGTACAAATAAACTTTGAGCCTTTATCCTTTATTTCTTAAATCATGAATCAGACCATGTTACAACCCTCAAAAGACCTAATTGAAGCCAGGTTTCTTTTGAAAGCATACTACAGCAAGGTTGCGTTAACTGACTCCTAAGATCTTTTGCGAACCATTTGTTTTGGTATCATACCTTTGCTTTCTCTTTCACTTTAAAAGTATAAACCATTGTGTTTTAACCAGTGATGCATTTTCTATACACCAATAATATCATTTCAGAAATAATTTTGAATTCAAAAACTTTTGCATGAACTTTGCATTAAAATTACCATGTTTAAATAAACAATTTTGCTTGCAAACAAGCTTTCCTCGTCAAGGAATTTCAAACAGTTGAGAAACTTGGTCAGTGATCCCTATCAAGGGCAAGTATCTTCCAGGTCCAATTACGAATCGATTCAAGATTTGTTGCTCAGTGCGAGTTTTCTCAGAATTGGTTAGCCAAAATATCATTTTCAAGACTCATGCTAGGGAATTTATTTCCAATAGTCATTTCAAGGACTGAAGCCATGATCATTTTATTTCCAATAATCCTTTCAAGAACTGAAGCCATGATCAGTTTATTCCCAACAGTCACTTCAAGAACTGAAGCCATGATCAGTTTATTCCCAACAGTCATTTCAAGAACTGAAGCCATGATAAGTTATTCCAACAAATATCTTAAGAACTGAAGCCATGATCAGTTTATTCCAACTGTCATTTCAAGAATTGAAGCCATGATCTGTTTATTCCTTCAATTATTTCAAAGAACTAAAGCCATGATCAGTTTATTTCCAACAAATATCTCAAGAACTGAAGCCATGATCAGTTTATTTCCAACATTCATTTCAAGAACTAAAGCCATGATCAATTTATCTCCAACAGACATTTCAGAGCTGAAGTCGTGATCAACTTATTTCCAGCAACTTTCGATTGAAGCCATGATTAGTTTATCCTCAACAGTCAGCTAATCTTGGACAAATCCCCAAGCAGCTCTCCATGTCCTTCCTCAGAGGATCATCAGTTCAATACAGTTTACAAGTGTGACAAATTTGGGTTCAAGACATTTTTCTTTCCAAGCAAATTTGGCAGAGTTCTCCGTGTTAAGGGATCAAACTTTCAATCTTAGCTCTATAAAAGAGTCAAACTCCATTGTTGTAAATGTCCACATTACATGCATAAATCATTCACCATATCATGCATAATAAAATTCATACATAATGCATAACAAGAGTTCTTCATCTTCATTTGCATTTCCCGAGGTCTTGTTGCAGTCGACATGTCACCTTGAGATCAAAGTCCAACTTACTTGGCACCTATCAAAGCAGATGTCAGTTCAGTTGTTTCTCTCTTTCATCCAATGCTAATCTTGGATGAGCTGTATTTCTTTCAACCAATTCTAATCTTGGGTATCATGTTTCCCCAAGTTGTCCAAAGCCAATATTGGATGTTGTTCCCTTTTCTTTCATCCAAAGCCAATATTGGATGTCGCCATCTTTTGTTGCCATCCAAAGCCAATATTGAATGTTGTAATCTTTTCTCTCGTCTAAAGCCATTATTAGACGTTGAGTTCTCCCTTCAACCAAAGCCAATATTGGATATCGCGGTCTGTGTTGCCGTTCAAAGCTAATATTGGATGTCTTGATCTTTTGCGATCCAAAGCCAATATTGGATGTTGCTATCTTTTGTTTCCGTCCAAAGCCAATATTGGATGTTGTTATCTTTGTTGTTGTCCAAAGCCATTATTGGATGCCACGATTTGTCTCACTTCATCCAAAGCCAATATTGGATGTTGTGATCTTTTCTCTCATCTAAAGCCATTATTAGACGTTGAGTTTTCCCTTTATTCAAAGCCAATATTGGATGTCATGATATTTTGTTTCCATCCAAAACCAATGTTGGATGTTGTTACTTTTTTTCCCATCCAAAGCCAATATTGGATGTCTCTATCTTTTGTTGTCGTCCAAAGCCAATATTGGATGTCGTGATCTTTTCTTCTATCCAAAGTCAATATTAGATGCTGCTATCTTTTCTCTCGTCTAAAGCCATTATTAGACGTTAAGTTTTCCCCTCATCCAAAGCCAATATTGGATGTCATGTTTCTTTTCCGCCCAGTGTCTTTCCTGGACGACTCTAATGTAGCTTCAGATTTGGTCTCATCCCACATCTATTGTTCTTCTAAATGTTTCTGATTG
Organism: Vicia faba; assembly: GCA_948472305.1. Lineage (NCBI taxonomy): Eukaryota > Viridiplantae > Streptophyta > Magnoliopsida > Fabales > Fabaceae > Vicia > Vicia faba. The sequence continues at coordinate 48,115,547 of OX451741.1, forward strand.
TTCTTTCCAGAGAGTTTCTCGCCTCATTTAATGCCATTCTTGGATGTCGTTGTTTGCCTTCTCGGGTTTTCTCTTTTTTCCAAGTATTGTTGGTTACTCTTTGTCACCCTGACAGATATCCAAAAATATCTTGTTGTTTCCCTAGCGTGTCTTTCCACGTCATTTCGTCTGAACTACCATAAGTTTCCAATTTCAAGTCTTTCCATATTCCAACAGAGCATGTCTCATATCATACATCATTAAAAAAAATATATGTCAAAAAAGACTCCATGCATTCATTCATAACATATGTTATCATCTCATCGCATCACGGACGGAATTCGGGTCTGTTTGTATTTAATTACTTTCCGTCTATCTGGCAAAAAGATAATTAAATAAGGGCAGCTATTGTACCCTAAATTTCGCCCCTAACTTTTTCAGTCGCACTTTCATATCATATTTTGTCATTTGGTCACAATCATTAATAAATAGCTTCATTCATCACATTTTCATCCTATCTTTAAGTTTTCTCTTGTGTTGTTGACTAACTTCTAATCAAAATACAAAAAATATTTGTCTTTGTCTTTGTCTTTGTATATTTGTGTTTTGTAGGTACCGAGTCAAAGCATTTGACAAATAGGGTTTTTCGGTATTATTTTCCTAAAATCTCTATTTGCAAAGAAAAGATAATTAAAAAAATTTTCATTTTTTTCACAGAGTGCAATCGATTGCACAGAGTGAAATTTTGAAAAAAATCAACAATTTCAAGCATGTCAATTTTGGCTCCAATTTTTCTTCATTTTTTGGTAGATATATCATTAATTCAAATTTTGGCTCCAATTTTTTCTTTTTTTTAAAACATATATCATTAATTCAAATTTTGGGTCCAATTTTTCATTTTTTTGAAAGATATACCATTATTTCAAATTTTGGCTCCAAGAATTAATTATCAAACCACCACTAATCTCAAGCCTAAACTCTATAAATAGAGCCCTCATTTCATTCAAATTTCAAGCTTTTGATAGCCAAACTCATTTTGCTAAAAAATCTCTCAATTCTCTCCATCTAGCAAATTCACTCAAAGCTCCATTTTCAAAAAAAGTTAGTAAGCTTTGCATTGAAGCTTACTAATATTTGAGCTAAACCTTCATTCAAACACTTTTTCTTCATCAATTCTCTACATCCAAGCTTGGGAAATTAGTTCTTGGGGCTGAATTGAAGCAAATTCTTGAAGTTGTTTTGATAATTCTCTAGATCTACCTTTGGTAAGTTGAATTTTTCATCTTTCACAATGTGATCTCTTGTTGATCTTTGGGTTTGATTCATTGAGCATTGTTTTGTGATTCCATTGGTGCTATTTTCTCATAATTTGATGGAACTTTTGTGCTCAATTGAATCCATGATCATAAGGTATTTGATAAAAAGTTTGAATAAGAATTTGGCCTTTTAAAATGTTGTTTTTCTGATTTTAACAGGGTGAAATCGATTGTTGTATTAGTGGAATCGATTGTCACGGTAAAATTTTATGTTTTTTTTGAAAAAAAACACTGATGCAATTGATTGCATCAGTAGTGCAAATGATTGTAACATAACAAAAATGCATTTTCTGCCTTGTTTTGGGGCTGTTTTGATCTATCTATCTTTTCTACTCACTCCTTTTGATTGTTGATTTGGATTACAATTTTAAATCCCCAATTTCTCTTTAAATTCAATGAACTTTGGCTGTAGATGAAGTTGGATAAATGTTCATTAATTCAAATCTACCAAAGAGTGAATTATTTAATTCATTTTTGGTGTTTTGTATTAATGATATGTTTAGTACTTTAATCCACCAAGATGAGTGATTGAATTTAAAGATGAAATAAATTTGAGGTAGTGATCCAAATTAGTTTATCATTCCCCTCCCTCTTCATCTTATCCCTTTATTTTTTATTTGTGCTACATGTTAAGGGATAATGATCTCTATATCATTTATCCAAACATGAAGTACATAGATTGCTATTGACCGACCTCAAAATAGGTGCGACTTCTACATAAGTCCACTTACAATTGCTTAACATAGCGCTAAATTTTGTCCCGATTTGAGAAAATGATCATTCGTTTCCCAAACCTATGTTTGCAAGCCCAAGTATGTTAATTTGAACCCTTTGATCTAATAACATTGAGATTCATTGTTATGAGGCTTTAGTTCTACCAATCCTCCAATGGATCTTCATCAAATTTGGTCAACGCGGATCACTTAAACATCATTGATCATTAAATGTCGCCTTGAAGATTCCTAAATGGATGATATACTTGACAAAAAGCAAATGCAACTTGTTGTTGAGAGGCTTTGGTTCTACCAATCCTCTAATGAGTTCCAAATGTAAGTTTTAAGATGGTTATCCAACTAACCATTAACTTCTAACAATTGACTTTACTTTATGCTTTTTATTTTTATTCCCTTTACTTTATGCACCATTTTACTTTAGCATTTACATTTCATGTTATTTTCATCTTTGCTCACTTGAGCATTTACTTTTATGCCATTTTTATTTTTCTCACTTGAGCTTTTCTTTTCCTTTTGAAGATACTTAATAATCAACATGAACCATAAAAAACATTAATGATACTTGGACTACTTGGTTACTATCCTTGGCATTATGGAGTATTGGACTTCTTGGACTTAGGAATAGAAATCTTGGCTTATGTTGGAGACCTCGTGACCTTAATTAATGTTTTTTCTGGAGTTCTTGGGGTTTACCTCAAGACATTGGATTGTTTGTTTGTTTTGTGTGAAGGATATTATGATTACATACTTTGTCTGTAATCTGGAACTCATCTGTATATAGTCGTTACTCTGCCCAAATTTTGTGAAGACTTAATACATTTGAAGTTTGGTCTTTTCAAGAGGTTCGGTATCCTTGCTTGGTTTCAATCCGAACAATGGGAATTCTATCTTGACTCATAATGTCAAGTGTGTCTTCTTGTTCGTTAGATGGCTCTTCTCCCTAGCTTTTACCTTATGCTTTAGGATGGTCCCTTCATCTCCTCCCATATTCTTTAATTTCAAAAAATCTTCTCCCACATTTTCAAAAGATTCTTTGTTTATAAACTCAAACCGCTTTCATAATAAACCTCGACTTTGTCGAGTGCCTTTTCTTTTAAAACTTATTTTCTTTAAACAAACTTCAATTCATTTAATCATACTTCGACATCTTTTGAAATTAACAAAACCATTTCAACTCATTCAAACTCTTTTGTGCGGCCGGGCACTTTTACCTTTCAAAACTTTTTTCAAGACGAGACATGATTCATTAATAGTCGAGCAACATTATCCTATCCCATGATTATAAATGTGTCGACTTTTCCACTTGAGTACTAGAGGCATTCTCAAACCCTCACTCTTGCTGACGTAGGGTCCATCTTTCTCACACCTTGTGGGTGTTAGTCGAGATTTCTCTCTTAAAAATGACGACTTGTCTCTTCATTTAAAATAAATCAATAGACAAGTCTTTTCTAGCCGAACTACGGTGCTCTGAATTTTCCATTGCACGAGGGAGTACGTAGGCACTAAGTCTTATGATCCAAGGCGAGCAACAAAAATAATAAAAAACATTTTCTTTTGTTTACAAATACTCATTCATTCTTTTCCTTTAGCAAGTAAACCTTTACATAACACTCCTTTTAAAAATAAACCAAATAAAGTGGATCCTGTGGAGTACCGTAGATGCTTAGGGTTCTAATACCTTCCCTTTGCATAACCGACCCCGTACCTCGATCTCTGATCTTTTATTTCATTGTGGGTTTTGTTCGCTTTCTTCCCATTTCCCTTTGGAAACAATAAAGTGCGGTGGCGATTTCATTGTGTTGAGATAAGTCAGTTGATGGCTTAATCTGAAATCTTTATCGCTACATCTATTTTCCTATCTTTGTTGTCACAATTTCGTTCTCTCTTAGTTCCAATTTGCGCAGGACACATGGATACCGAATTCCCCGGAGGAATCGATGGGGAGAATCAAAGAACTAGTTTCCATAAACTTATCAAGAGAAAAGTTCTACCCACTAGGTACCGCGACAATGCTGCCCTACGCGCTCTAGGCCTATTAGACAACGTCAATTAGATGATTAAGAACCTAGGTATGTATCACTTCAACTCCATGATAAGTCCGACTTACCCTAGGCTTACTTATGAATTCCTAAGTTCTTTTAGGTATGTCTACTCGTTAGGAGGTCCACATACCCAAGGCACTGTCACCTTTAGAAAGTTCGAACAGGACTACACATATAACTAAGATCAAATGGCCAATATTTTTCAGTTTCCTCATGGAGACAATTTTGCTTGCGAAGCGCCTCTTGAGAGTGATTGGCAATCTGAAGCATTTACTTTCTGGCACCAACTATCTGGTAAAACCACAACCACATGGGAAGGCCTTAGGGCCAGTGCTATCCATAACCCGACCATCAAGTACTTGCACCATATTTTAACTAAGACGCTTTTTGGCCGGGAAAACACTGCAAATGTAAATTCTAAAGAGCTCTTCCTTATCCAGTGTGCCTTGTTAGAGAATAATGTTAACCCAACACCATTTCTGTTATCCCATTTTCAGTCAGTTAAGGATATTGTGATACGGTGGGAGAACTGACTTGGGTTTTGCGTTTGTTTTCGCAAATGTTTCGGTTGAGTAAGAATCGCCACCGACTTTTTATTTTATCCTAAGGAAAGGTTAAAAAGCACAGCAAAACCTTTGAGATGTTTTCTTGGGTTCGGGGAGTAGATTATAGAAAGGGAAGGTTTAGCACCCTTTCTATCCATGGTTATCCATGGGCTCTTAGTCACTTGCTTAGATCAACTTGCCTTGATTTTCAATTGTTTGAAATGGTGCTTTGTGTGTGGGTTTGAAAATGTTTTGAAAAGAAGCCAATGTGGTGGCAACCTTTGTAATGATCCATGTTGGGATGTATACAAAGGTGTATGTCTTTTGAAAAGTTTTCAATGTTTTTTGAAAGTTGTTTTGAAAGTGTGTTATGATGTGTGGTTTTGAAAAAAATAGGCAAGTGTTTTTGTTTTGTAAGTTGGCAAGTAACCAAGAGTTGTCTACTCCTAAATTTACTCAAAGATCTTTGCTATGTTTTAACCCTTTTTAACAATTTTGTTCCACCATTGTATTTGGTGGACAATCTTGTGTTAGGATGTGAATGGGACGGGCGCGGGTCATCGTTTAGACCATGATTGTAATAGTGCCAAGTGTCTTTGAGAAATTTTCCTTTAAGGGACTTGATCATTTGTTTAGGCAACTTTTGAAAGCGTCATCGAGGGACTATGATCATTTGATTTGTTTTGTTTTGCCAAAGACACCTAACATGCAATATGGCCCATTATTGAAGGCAACAAGTGGAATACCCTAGGGGTGCAAGTGTGATTAGTGTTGTCCATTTTCATGCTTGTTTATCTTGAATTTAGGTCAAACTATTTGTTGTTTTTGATTTGCATACAAAACCCTAAGTCTATCATGGTATAATTAGAAAGCTTTTAAAGTGCGGAATTTAAAGGTCCTAAATTATTACAACACAAATTATGGGATGGGGGTACAAATGTTCAACTGGGGATATTTTAGCAAGAAATTTAAATCTAACTATTACATCCAAATTGGAATTTTACAAGGTATTTAATTGCACAATAATTAAAAATAAATAAATAAATATGCAAGATGCAAAAATGATTTTCATATGTATGTGAAAAGGTATTTTTATGTGACAAATAAACAAAAATAAAAATGAATAATTTTGGATATTTTTACATGTTTAGGGGAAAACCCTAATTTTATAAATAAAAAGGTATTTATTATATAATATGTGCAATATTTATTAATTATGTACAAAAATAAATAAAAGGGAGGTATATTGTAAAAAAAAGTGATTTTTTAAGTTAAATATTAATAAAAATAAAAATGTATTATTTTTGTATTTTTCTCCTAAATATTTTAATAAGTATATAAGTATTTATATTATTTACTAAATATATTAAATATGTATAAAAATAAAATATTTAATATTTACAAAAAAAAGTATATTTTTTATGAAATGTTTTCAAAAGGTAAAATAAAATAAAAATCAGAAACTAAAAATGTATTGGTACTACTTTAGTATTTTTTAAATGAAAGCATATTGTATATTTATTTACATATAAAACTAAATGAAACAAAATAAATATCAAATAAAATGCAAAAAATGTGGGGAAAATATTTTTAATATTTTTTATGCTTTGACAAAAATAAATAAGTCAGAAACAAAAATCAAAAGTCAAAAATAATAAAAATAAAATACAATGGGCCAAGGGGGTGCATGTGTGAGAATGTGGTGCAAAAAGAAAGAACAAGTCAGGCCCAGCCCAGGAAGACTTTGTCTTCAACCTCCAGACTGGTTTGAACAACAACAAAACGTGTTTCCTAACTCCTGATTCCTGGACTTTCAAGCAACACTCATAACACAAGAAATGTAGAGCATCAAGAGACGAATCCAGACATATAAAAAACTTAACTTAACTCTCAGAAATGAGAGAGAATTTATCCATCCCTAATTCTTGACCTAAGTTTTTTCTAATGTTCAGGTTCCAAATTCTCTCAGTACACATAACATAAATGCAAAGTGATTATATGTGTAGCTTCAGGGCCATGAGTAGAGCATTTTTCATTCATAAACTTAAAGCTAACTCTTCCTAGATTGAGAGATAGAAGTCCATGAACTTACCTGTTCAGCTTGGATCGTGTCTGGCAATGGAGGTACTTTCAGTGTAATGTGAGGACTTGTACAGCTTGCTTGAAGGTCAGGGATGCTTCTCCAACCTTTAGCTTGCTTTGAAACCAAATGAATCAAGCTATGGAATTCAACCTGCAAAACAGAAAAAGTGAAAATGGTGAAGTTGGTTAGAGGTGTTACAGGTCGTGTCCAATGCTTGGGATAGTTTGTATAGGTGGTATGGAGTGTGTATGAACTGGTTTTGGCCAAGGCGCACGAGTGGATTGAGTTGTGCCACTCAAACTGCAGGGATGCCCTGTTTTGTGCAGTACAATGGTGTTTTTGTGAATGGTGAGGTTTTGGAGGTGGTTAGCTCGTGTCTTAGCTCAGGTTTGATGTTTGGAATGTGTTCAACAAGTTTGTCTAGGCTTGTGGTTGCAACAATGTGAGTTGTGTTAAGTTATGCAATGTTTCTTCTAACTTAAGCAAAAATTGTCAACTTGGTTTCTAGACTTATGCAGTCCCCCTAAACATGCTGCCTCAATCCCTCTTGATCAGTGTGTTATGTCCATGAATCCTGTGTCCAAAGATATGGCCTTGTACTTCTTGATTTGCAAACTTGACATAAAGTGTAACTTTTCAAAAATGGATAACTTGCTTTTTCTAATTAAGGCTTAATTCTTTATACAATGACCAAATGCACAAAATAATGCCTTGGCACAATGGATTGGCATTTAATTATTGAGTAAGAAAAGGATTAGAGGCCTGTAACTAGCTTGCTCATTCTGATTTGAAAAATTGCACAAGTTATGAACATGGAAATGGCTCATGAACAAAGTGACTTTTGCCCATATTGCCAAATTCGATTCTCCATAACCACAAGGGTGTTTGATGATTTCTTGGACATTTTGGAAAGCTTGGAATGTGTACTACAATCCATCTTTGTAATGCAAGTTGAAATTCCAAGTGGAAGCATGTGAAAAGTGGCCAAGAAGTTAGGCAAAAATCCTGCCTATAATAGGTCAAAATTTTTCTAAGTTAAGAATGTTTTGCACCCTTGTTCCAAAAATCATAACTTGAGCTACAAGCTTCTTTTGAGGAAACTTTGTGAATCAAAGTTGTAGATTTTGCAATGGACCATAACTTTCATGTTTTGAGTTTTCCTTGAATCCAAATGTATCTTGATGAAAAAGTGGGACAAAGTTAGGAAAAAATTAGGGATTTTCATAACTTAGAAAAATTCTAAGTTATGAAAATTCTTCATTTCAAACCCTAATTTTTGATTTTTGATTTCTTGGTGAATAAGTTTCATAATTTGACATGTCTTGATGAAAAATGAATCTTGACACTTGATTTTGTCCAAAAAGTCAAAGTTTGACTTTTCAGTATACAGTCAAATTTGGCTCAGTTGACTGGAAAATTCATCTGTCAATCTTGTGCATTTGGGATCTTTTGAACTTGTGGAACATGTCAAGACAATGCCATTGGTTCCTTGAGTCCATATGTGAGCTTGTTTTGTCATTGGCTAGGTCAAACAATCAAAAATTGCCTTTGTGCAGTCAAAACCCTAAAAATGACCATTTTACCCTTTTGGTGACCTGATCAGATTTCTTGTGGATTTGTGATCCAAACTTGATCAAATGGTCCATATGAGTTCAAAATGTTGATGTGGGTCAAAAATCATGAGGTTTGACTGTCAATTGACCACAGTTGACTTTTTCCCCAATACGACTGATTTCTAGGTCAACTGTCCAATTGACTGGGCAAAGATTGGAATCAAGGCTTGAAACTTGGTATGGATAAACTTGTGAGTCCAACATGAAGCATGAAATTCATTTTGGGCATTTTAGGTCAAAACATCTTTGTGCAAACACAAACCCTAATTTGGGTCAACAGTGCAAGGAGAAGTCTTGAGCAGAGCAAACCCTAACTTGATCCTGAGCTCCAAGGGTCTTGTGGTGAGAAAATGTTGAGGAAATGGGAGGGCAAATTTTGGGGTACAACAGTTGCCCCTGTTCAATCTTCTTGAACCTGAAGAGTTAGATTGGCAAGTTTGCCTTTCGCGACTCGAGGGTAAAAGGAGATTGGACACTAGAGTGCCCGGAAATTTGCACTCGCACGCTGGAGTATCAGCAATGTGATGGCGGGAATGGGTTTATAGATGCCATCTGGAGACGTGACAGAGCCTTGTCGGGAATGGGCTTATAGATGCCATCTGGAGACGTGACAGAGCCTTGTCGGGAATGGGCTTATAGATGCCATCTGGAGACGTGACAGAGCCTTGTCGGGAATGGGCTTATAGATGCCATTTGGAAGTTGATCGCGTAAGAGATTCCTTAGCGGGCACTTGCGTACTTTGAGAAAGAAAGATGTTTTCCTGGCTTGTTACAGGTATTGATCTTCAGTCTCTTCATGCAGATATGCCCTGGCTGGATACAGGTATCGAATCTACAATTGGTTGCTCACAGATGTGCCCTGGCTAGATACAGGAATCGAATCCGGAACTGTTGTCAATAGATGTGCCCTGGCTGGATACAGATATCGAATCTGGAATTGTCGTCTACAGATATACCCTGGTTGGATACAGGAATTGAATCTGGAATTAGTTGCTCATAGATGTGCCCTGGCTAGATACAGGAATCGAATCTGGAATTGCAAAAGGTTGGTAGAGATAACTTTCCTGGCTGGATACAGGTGTAGACCTCTGACCTGAGAATGAAAGATAATTTCCTGCCGGTTACAGGGGTTGATCTTCAAACTCTTCATGCAGATATGCCCTGGCTAGATACAGGAATCGAATCTACAATCACTCACTCACAAATATGCCCTGGCTAGATACAGGTATCGAATCTGGAATTGCGATAGTTGATAGTAATCATATTTTGGATTGATCTTTTCCTAAAAAGGCAAAACATCAGTTGTATGCGAAGTTATGATGTATGAGATGCATGATGTCATGATGCTCAAAATGAGATAGTGTTGTATGCACTTTGTCATGTATGTAAGCAGGATGTATGAAATGTGAAATGTCTATGAATGTATTTTCGTCTAGGAAAATAAATCCTTTACGACTGGCCGGGGAATCAAATCCTGGGCTGATGTTGAAGAGTAGAGTTCTTCGCTTCCGCTGGGGATGATGGTTGTGAGAATAAACCGGTAGGAGAAGATGACTCTGTTGGGGAATAAACTTGTTGGAGAGATTACTCTGAGGGGAATAAAATAGGTGAAGAGATTACTCTGCAGGGTATTACTCTGTGAGAAGAGATACTTCGTCGAGGTTTTGATGAGAGCTCCGTTGGGGATTCTATTGATGAGTTATGTTGGGGAATTTGATGAACTTCGCTGGGGGTAGGAAGAACTTCTCCGAGGACGGACTTTCCGTGGTAATTAGCTGAGGATAACCCAGTTATAAGCTCTGGTGAGGAATAACTTTTGAAATGAAATCGGGGAGGGACGTATGTACTCTGCAGGGGATAAGCTTCCAGAATCTACTGGGGATAAGCTTCAAGACCTGCTGGGGATATGGATTCCACTTTCCTGGGGAAACTTTTCAGACTGTACTGGGGTGTTGGTATTCCGCCGGGGAACAATCTTATATTAAGACTGTCGGGGATGCTTGCTGAGGAATATCTATACTCCACTGGGGAATGTTGAGATCTTCTGGGGATACCCAACTTCCTTAAGGCTGGCAGTAGACTAACTCTGCTTGAGGAGAGTCTTGTTGACTTGCTAGGGGAAAAAATGTGCCTTTTCAGGGCTGATGGGAAACCAACTCTACTTGAGGAGAGTATTGCTGAATCTGGTCTTACTCTGTGGGGAGTTGAGGTAACTTGGTTACGTTCTTCAGCCGAACCTACCTTGGTACCTTGGTGGACAGAGCAACTAGACTGCTTGGACAATTCTACATTGCCCCTGTTTCTGATGTCACCTGTAATCAGTCCTTTGTTTCGCATGCAAATATTCATGGTTAGCAATTAATGTCAAATGCATATATCAAAAATGAACATTGGACATTTTTCGCAAAACAAAACAGATAAAGGAAAACGATGGGTAATTTGTCTGAAAAATTGAACTTGTATTGATTTCGAAATTTGCCTGTAAATAAGCGTTTTATGTACAGGAGGCCGACGTCCTAGTAAGAGAATGCGGCCGAGCAAAATAGAGTTTATACAATTTGAGAAAAGGAAACAAAACAGCTATGTGAAAAATAATTCCACTGAGTTCCAACTCTGCTATCGCCTTCATGTCTTCAAGTGTCTACTTACTTGGCTGCTTAGTTGAAGATGAGGTTGATTGATCGATGCCGTCTGAGCCCGATAATTGATGCCGAATTATGGATGCAAGGTGATCCAATAAGACATAGTATTACGCTTTATCCCTAACTTTTGCCTGGACCGCCCTTTCGGGTTTTTAGTCCACCGGGATACCCATTTTTGCCCAAGCCGCCCTTTCAGGTTTTCGACTTGCCGGGTGTACAGATTTTTTATTTCATTTCATCCCTTATTTTTACCCGAACCCTTTTGGTTCGCCGGGAAGCCCTTATTTTTGCCTAGGTGTGTCAACCTAGCGGGTCTTTAGTTCATGCATAGTATCTTTTTACTATGTCTGCATTGGCGGGGTGAGGAAGGTCGTCACCGTCCATGGTGGTTAGAATCATGGCTCCTCCCGAGAAGATATGTTTAACCACAAATGGCCCTTCGTACGTAGGGGTCCACTTGCCCCTGGGATCACTTTGAGGAAGAATGATGCGCTTGATTACCAGGTCTCCGACTTGATACTCTTGTGGTCTGACTTTCTTGTTAAATGCCCTGATCATCCGTTTTTGGTACGTCTGACCATGACACATAGCAGTGAGTCTCTTTTCGTCAATTAGGTTTAATTGATCAAGTCGAGTATGGATCCAGTCATCTTCGCTCAAGTTTGCATCCTTCATTATCCGGAGAGAGGGTATCTGAACTTCGATAGGCAAGACTGCCTCCATGCCGTAGACCAAGGAAAAGGGTGTTGCCCCTGTTGACGTCCTTGCTGAGGTACGGTACCCATGAAGAGCAAACGGTAACATCTCGTGCCAATCTTTGTAGGTCACTGTCATCTTTTGTACAATCTTCTTGATGTTCTTATTCGCTGCTTCTACAGCCCCATTCATCTTCGGCCGATAAGGAGAAGAGTTGTGGTGATGTATCTTGAATTGCTCGCAGAGCTCAGTGATCATTTTGTTGTTAAGATTGGTACCATTATCCGTAATGATCCTCTCAGGTACACCGTATCGACAAATCAGGTTGTGCCGAATGAACCGTGCCACGACGCTCTTAGTTATGGTGGCGTAGGAAGCTGCTTTGACCCACTTTGTGAAGTAATCAATCGCGACTAGGATGAAGCGATGTCCGTTAGATGCTGTAGGTTGGATCTCGCCGATCATATCAATGCCCTACATTGCAAAAGGCCAAGGTGCTGTCAAGACGTTCAGAGGAACCGGAGGAATGTGCACCTTATCAGCATAGATCTGGCATTTATGACAGGTTCGCGAATGCTGATAACAGTCGGCTTCCATTGTGGACCAGAAATATCCTGCCCGAAGGATTTTCTTTTCCATGGTATGTCCACTGGAATGTGTTCCGAAGGTACCTTCATGTAGCTCTGCCATGATCCTTTCTGCTTCAGTCTTATCCACACAACGCAGTAAGGTCGAATCATGGTTTCGCTTGTAGAGAATGCCATTACTGAGGAAGAATTTTGCCGCAAACCTTGTCAGGAACTTTTTGTCATTAACGGATGCGCCTTCGGGGTACTCTTGAGCTTTAAGGTACCTCTTCACCTCATGATACCAGGGTTTTTCTGTTACCTCTTCGGTCTCGAGATCGCAGCAATGTGCAGGTTCATCCAATTTCCAGATAATGATCCGGGGAGCCTCGTTGTCCCATTTGACTTTGAACATGGAAGACATTGTAGCCAGTGCGTCCGCTAACTGATTCTCCTCTCTTGGGAAGTGTTCAAAAGTTATCTCCTCGAAGTGGGGAAGCAATGTCAATACATACTCCTTGTAAGGAATAAGGTTTGGGTGTTTCGTATCCCACTCGCCTTTGATCTGATTGATCACGAGAGCGGAATCTCCGAAGACACTCAGAAACTTGATCCTTAAGTCAATTGCAGCTTGAAGACCCATGATGCATGCCTCATACTCCGCCATGTTGTTGGTGCAGTTGAAACATAGTCGGGCGGTAAGTGGAGTATGAGTGCCTTTAGGGGATATGATCACAGCGCCGATTCCATTACCCAAAGCGTTCGAGGCTCCGTCAAAGTGCATAGACCATCGGGATCCTTCCTCAGGTCCTTCATCCGGTCCAGGTACTTCACAATCAGTTACTACCATGATATCCTCGTCTGGAAATTCAAAGTTCATTGACTGGTAGTCGTCCACTGCCTGGTGCGCCAAATGGTCTGCCAATACACTTCCCTTGATTGCTTTCTGAGTCGTGTACTGGATGTCGTATTCCGTCAAGATCATTTGCCATCTTGCTATTCTTCCAGATAGAGCAGGCTTTTCGAATATGTACTTGATTGGATCCATTTTTGAAATCAACAGAGTAGTGTGAGTCAACATATACTGTCTCAGCCGGCGAGAAGCCCATACCAGAGTGCAGCAAGTTTTCTCGAGCAGTGAGTACCGAGTCTCACAGTCGGTAAACTTTTTACTCGGGTAATAAATGGCGTGCTCTTTTCGGCCAGACTCGTCATGCTGCCCCAGCACACACCCCATTGAGTTGTCAAGTACTGTTAAGTATAGGATTAGAGGTCTCCCTTCAACTGGTGGCATAAGAATGGGTGGTTCTTGGAGATACTCTTTGATCTTTTTGAAAGCGGCCTGACATTCATCATTCCAACGTACTACTTGATCTTTCTTCAGCAGCTTGAAGATTGACTCACAGGTAGCAGTTAGATGCGAGATGAATCGGGCAATGTAGTTCAGACGTCCTAGAAAGCCTCTGACTTCTTTCTCTGTCTTAGGAGTTGGCATCTCTTGTATGGCTTTCACCTTGGTAGGATCCACTTGAATACCTTTGTCGCTTACGATGAAACCTAACAACTTTCCAGATCTTACCCCAAAGGTGCACTTGTTTGGGTTCAACCTCAGCTTGTACAACTTCAGACGGTCAAACAGCTTCCGCAGATGGTCAAGGTGTTCCTCCTCAGTTTGGGACCTTGCAATCATATCATCGACATATACTTCTATCTCGTGATGGATCATATCATGAAATAAAGCAACCATGGCACGTTGGTAGGTTGCCCCAACATTTTTTAACCCAAAAGGCATGACCTTGTAGAAAAAGGTGTCCCACTGAGTAACAAAAGTGGTCTTCTCCATGTCTTCAGGAGCCATCTTGATCTGATTATAACCAGAGAAGTCATCCATGAAGGAGAATACTTTATGCTGAGCAGTGTTGTCCACCAGAACGTCGATATGAGGCAGAGGGAAATCATCCTTAGGGCTCGCCCTGTTCAAATCCCTGTAATCAACACACATTCGGACCTTACCATCCTTTTTCGGCACTGGAACCACGTTGGCAATCCACTGAGGGTAAGAAGTTACAGCTAGAAACCCGGCATCAAATTGTTTCATAACCTCAGCTTTGATTTTCTCAGACATCTCTGGACGCATACGGCGGACCTTCTGTTTTACCGGAGGGCAGTCTTCCTTGGTAGGCAGGTGATGAACCACAATGTCGGTATCCAACCCAGGCATGTCTTCGTAAGACCAGGCAAAGATTTCCACATAGTCATACAGCATCTGAATCAACCGTTGCTTCACACTGAACTCTAGATTGGCACCAATCTTGACTTCCTTTCTGTCTGTCTCAGTACCCAGATTTACCATTTCCACTGGCTCTTCATGTGGCTGAATGGCCCTCTCTTCTTGGAGTAGTAGTCTTGCAAGCTCACTGGGCACTTCGCAATCATCTTCACCTTCATCTTCAGCTAAGTTGATCGGATTCTCGAAGTCATAACTGGCAGTGGCAGAGTCGTTACTAGTGAGATACAGAGTGGATTGGAACCTGTATAAGTGAGTGTGTGTAAATATAGCCGTTTTGCAATATATAATAAAGAAAGAAAAGGAGCGCAAGATTTTGAAATGCAACAAACGTCCAATGTTTTGATTAATGATATATGAAAATATCATACAAAAGCCCTCACAAATGGAGCCACGGTGCCCCGGGTAGGACACCGAGCCATAAAGGTTTCAACATATTGTTTGTTACAAATTGAAAACAAAAGAGTTCATTACTGAGTGACAAAAGTAATAGGTGTGAAGTCTTTGGCAGTCCAGTTGCTTGGTCCACTGTCGGTTGTTGGGTAGATCCAGCTGTCGAATTCTGATTCCTCCACGTCGTCTTCAATAGCATTCACTCTCGGGTTGGTGATGAATACAGGAGGTCTTCCGATCCTTGCTTTACGAACAACCCTCTGAGCCTCTGCAGTGAAACCCAAGCCAAACTTGTCGGTCTTCGGAGTAAAGTCAGGAAGTCGGCCCCAGTTTGTGCACTCACCCTTCTCAATCACAGCCCGTGCATCCTTTAAGGAAGCCATCTTCAAAGGAGGGTATTCAATCGCAGTTTCAGCTGATGCAAGTGTCTGAGGCACCTCTTCAAAGTGTTGAAAGGGGGTTTCAATGAACTCCCCATCCATTTCTATGTACCAGAACGAGTTAAGGTGGCTGACCATATATTCTTCCTCCCCTTGAACTGTGACAATTTTCCCTCTAACCGGGTACTTAAGCTTCTGATGTAGTGTGGAGGTCACAACTCTAGCCTTGTGGATCCATGGACGACCCAGCAAACAAGAGTAGGATGGACGGATGTCCATCACATAGAAAGTAGAATCAAAAACTTGAGAACCAACCCTGATTGGAATGTCAACTTCCCCATGTACCATCCTTTTCGAACCGTCAAAGGCTCGGACAACAATGTTACTAGGCTTGAGCTCCAGACCCTCACAATCCAACCTGTCTAGGGCCTTCTTGGGCAATACGTTCAATGAAGAACCGGTGTCTACCAATACATGGGAAAGAGTAGTGCCCCTGCATTCAATGGAGACATACAGGGCGTCATTATGGTTCTTTCCTTTTACAGTCAGATCGGCGTCAGAGAAGCCCAAACCATTGTCGGCAGTCAAGTTGGCCACACAATCAGTAAATTGATCAGCAGACGTTTCTTGTGGCACATGGGCCGTCTTCAGGAAGGAGATCAGGGCCTTGGCATGGGCCTCTGAACACAACAATAGTGATAGCATAGAAATTTTTGATGGGGTGTGCCCCAACTGCTCAACTACATTGAAATCACTTTTCTTAATAATCTTGAGGATCTCCTCCATCTCTTGCTGGGAGGCTTCAACAGTGGTTGTCTTCGGTGCCTCCGTCAGGGCAGGCAAATCAGTAGCAATCCCTTTGCCCCGAGCGTCAGATGACTCGGCAGCAGAGGTAGAAACAGGAACTTAATTAGGAAGGGGAATAGGCACACTTGCAGGTGTGATGATAAGAGGTTTCTGAATAGCTGGCGGCGCAATATCCGGCGAGAACAGCCTACCACTACGAGTAATTTTGGCAGACCCGGTGATGTTATTGACGTCGGTACTTGTATCAAACTCTTGCTTAACTCCAAACTCATAAACATCTGCCCCATAGTGCCACGGGACAGCTTTGTCGGATGTATAGGGGAGAGGCCCCGGAACAGTGATGATGATAGGAGCAATCTTCTGAGTGGACATGATTTTGACAGGCTTTTTTGAAAGAGCCTTAGGGGGTTTGTTGAAAATAGTGACGATAGAAACTTCTTCAGTAGGGACAGTAGGAACAGCAATCTTCTCGAACAAGATTTCCTTGCTATCCATCAGGCTTTGGATACCTGATTTTAGCAACGGACAACCAACAGGCGAAACAGCACATAGAAGGCAATCTTCACCATATCCCGGAAATAAACCGGCTAGCAACAGATTCCTTTTAACAGTCGATAACGGAGTAACAATCTCTTTCACGGAGGCTACATATCGGTCTTCTTCCACAGCATTCACTCCATGCTGGGGCATGGGAGCAGTCACAACATTCGGTCTTCCGGGCGCCTCAAACTGTATTTCTTTAGCATCAATAAGGTCTTGAACCTTATTCCTCAGAGCCCAGCAATCATCCGTAATATGCCCCGGGCTATCAGAGTGATAAGCGCAACGGGCGTTGGGGTTGTACTTCGGAGAAGCTGTGTTCACTACTGTTGCACCCCAAAATTTGCCCTCCCATATTCTTCAAGAAATTGCCAAGGCAAGTCACAAAATTCCCCAAGGGTTATGCAGTTCAACTGTCTCCTATACAGTCAAAACTAGGGTTTGTGTTCTGATCAAAGAAAGGAAGTTTTCAAGGACCCAATCAAGTCTCATATGCTTACAAATGTGGTCAAACATCTTCATATCAAGTTTCAAGGCATTCAGCTCAAAATTGCACAGTCAAAACCCTAGATTGCACTACAGTCAACTGTAGGGGCAAAATGGTCATTTGACAGTCAAAAGTTCAAATTTTTGGTCAACATATCATTTTGAAGCCACAAACATCATTTGATCAATGCTTGATCATGATTCTCAAAATTTGGCTCAGAAATCATCAAAGATGCAAAAGTTGCTATATTTGGACAGTTGAAAAAGTCAACTGAAATTGACCAGGGCATAACTTTCACATGGATTATCAGAAAAATTCCATCCAAAGCTCATTTTGAAGAGAAAGTCATTTCCTACAACTCATCTTCATATTCCAAGTCCAAGAAATGCTCTCACAAAAAGTTATCAATTTCAACATTATAGGTCATTTTCAAAAGTCAACAAAAAGGGACTTTAAGTCAAAGGCCATAGCTTGAGATTGGTAAATCAAAATGACATGGGACCAAAGGCATTGGTTAGAGGACTCAAAGACCTTTCCAAAATGTCCAAGAACATGTGAAAAGCTTAAAAATTGAGCAAGTTATGCCTTGTGGAAGTTGGGAAATTTTTGGGAATTTTGAAAAGTCAACAATGGTTCAAATGACCTAAAAATGCAAATGGGCCCATTTTTCTTCCAAGTTTCTTCATGCCAAGCCTATGCACGACCATTAGGCCCAAAGGGAAGTATTTTCTCATTTTTTAATTATTTATTTGAATTTATATTAATATTAATTCATTTAAATTATTTAAATATGTGAAAAATATAAACTTGACCTAAAAAAATCTTTTCATGCATGTTTTACTATCAATATCACGTGCACATCTTAATTAGGCAAGTTTTGGTGTGATTTGAGCTGATTGAACAAAGAATACATGAAAAAGATTCAAAAAAAGATTTCATAAAATCAAATATGTAAAACAATGAATGCTTTGGATTTTGTCAAGTTTTGTTGACCTAATATGCTCACTATATGATCAGAATCACAACCCTAAAAGAATTGGACAACAAGCTGCGCTCAGAGGCCATATACAAACTTGAAAAAATTCCTTGAAAGCTCAATTCTGAAACCATTGCTAGAGGTGGATTCAAGGCACGAGATTCATCCCAAAAGCTTCATTGTGGTTCTCTGAACGTGTGCCAATCACAAACGTCCATTAACACGCCAGGAATTGGTATAAGGACTCAAAACTGTACAGAGGAAAATTTGAAATCGTGCATCATGATTTAAACATTTTTGCAGCATTTTTTCCATTGATTCTTATTCCTTGTGATGTTTCAAAGCTAACCATTATGTTCAATTTGATTTTTGCATTGTATATGGGATTTCACCATGATCGTCCTCTAGGGTTTACAGGTTTGCTAATTTGGGGTTTTTGAGACGAAGCAAAATTGGAGCTCAAGACCATTGCCATTGCATTTAGCACGTCCAGACGAAAAGATTCCAACCCTCGCGCTCAATTTATGAGCGTCGAGGGTCTATTCGCTATTTTTTGATATATGGTTTTAGGCAACGCTATGAAAACCGTTGCCTCATGTTCACGTTTCAGGGAAAAGCAAGAAGAAGGACTCGTGGCAGTAGGGGATACGCGGGTTTGAATTTCGCGCGTCTAATCTATTCACGCGTTATCTTCTTTTTATTATATTTATTTCTTATTTGTATAATCAACGCGCAACAATGGCTTAGTGGTGCAGGTGTCACTTTGCAAAGTCCAAGACCTGGGTTCGAACCCCAGGTCTGTACCATTCTCAACAATATTTTTCCAAAGACGTTCCCATGCAATATTGGTATGAAGACTCACCGTACGCCCCAAAATCCAAGCATACACGCGTCCCAGAGGTTCTAATCAAAGGCTGAGAATTGAAACACACCATGGGCATAGGGCAACCTTGCAACACGCTGCCTGGAATAGTCAGCAAAGTTCCAGCGTTAATGGGCCAATGTCCTTGGGCCTTACCTCCAATTTTGGGGCTACCCCCCCCCCCCCCCCCCCCCTGGTTTGATTTTCTTTTTATATTTTATTTTCTCAATTGTTATGTTATTTATTCTTTATTTGTTTTAATTAATTAATTATTTTTATAAAATATGAAAAATATCATAAAAATCAGAAAAAGGCAAAAAATATAATATTTATTTATTTTAATTATTTTTATGAACAAATGCATGTAAATAAATTTAGTTTAATTAGGATTTTGCAATTTTAATTCCTTTCATATTAAATATAAAAAATGTAGAATTTAGGTTTAATTGTTAATTCTATTTTTATTTCCTTTCTTTTATTTATCATAATATTATTATTTTATTTATTTTCATAAATTGAATTTTGCATGTAATATAACTTTAGATTTAAATTAGGTTAAAACTTAACATTTTCGCAATAAATTTAAAAAACATTAGAACTAGGGTTTAGCATTTTATTTTTAATTTCAATAAATTCTTTTTCTTTTAAATCTTAAAAAACATAAAATACCAAAAACGTTTAATTCTAATTAATTAATTCCTCATTAATCTTAATTGTTTGCAAAAGGGTCCAACGCCCGTCGCTTTAATTATTTTGTTTCGCGCATTTTACTTTATTGCTTATTATAATTATGTAATTCTCCCAAAGCATTGTAATTTAAATTTCTCGCACTTTTATTTATCGCTTTATTTATTTTTCGCTAAATCGGGTCCGGTTTAATTTTGGCGATGTGGACCCGCGCCATTTGTAATAGTTGTAGATTTATTTTTCCGCAAACTTTATAACTGTTAAATATGCATGCAAGAATGAATGGCCCTAATTAAAATCAAGCGTAGATCACAAATAAACATGATAAGACAAATAACTGAAACACGACACACGAATCGCACACACCACCCCTAGGGTACGCCTCGTTGTTGCCTTTCGAAAGGTGATCGTCGAGTAGAGGACGTCTTAGTAAGTCCTCATGATCCGGGAACCTGGCATGAGGGTAGCTTCTAAGGTGTCTTCCCATTGCTCTGGTGATCACCATGTCCCTAAAACTCGAATTGACCCGAACACCTCCAACGGTGGTGCTACCTACCTCTCAATGGTGGGATGGCATTACTTTAAAGGACTTTTACACAGACGAATTCCTTAGGGTAGGTAGGTTCTCAAGGATACTTGCTCTAATTTCAAAAACAAATCAAAAATACTTTTCACACCAACACTTTTCAAAAGCTTTCAAAACAAACTTTTCAAACACTCTGACGTACGAGTCGAACTGAAATTTTTCAAAGAAACTTTTTAAACCCACATTGAAAAGCAAACAAACATTTTTGAAAACACATTGAGCAAGTATCTAAGAGCCCATGGATAACCATGGATAGAAAGGGTGCTAACACCTTCCCTTTCTATAACCTACCTCTCGAACCGAGAGTAATCTCTATAAGGAATTTTTCTGTGCTTTTGTCCTTTCCATTTTGGAGAAAATAAAAGACGGTGGCGACTCTTGCTTCCGCGACATTTCGCGAAACCAGCATTAAACAGTCAGTTCCAGATCCACCGATCACAGAACTGGCGACTCTGCTGGGGAATTAACTTAAAGTGAGGTGTACCTTAGGGTTAGTTCATAACTGTGTTTTCAATTGCTTTCCTTGTTTGCTTTAAATTGTGGGACTGTCTTGGGAGTTCTATAGATCCTAACCCGGATCTGGGGATACCTTCTTAGAATGTAGCAACAAGGCTGTGAGGGAACTGTGCGGGGTATACCGACATGGTTGAAACAGTCTGCTACGTTGATGTGGCACTTTGGTGTGTACCGGTAACCCTTGAGTTCAGTCAAGGAGAGTACGGGGCCTCCGCGTGGTGTCGTGAAGCATCAACAGACCTTAGGAACCTTAATTGAACCATCTTGGCCTCTTTAGGGTAGTGAGATAACTGACTTTGGTGCAGTCCGAGGTTGGTTGATACTCGATACTACACTCAATTGAGGGTTGCTTTCCTGGAATATTTCGGTCGCCAGTTCAGTGGCTAAATCGAAACGATGAACAATGAAAGCAATCCCGTGATATTGGGAACCTTAGGACCCGGTTACTTCTAATAGGACAGGTTGAACCCACCAACTTCAAGAGGGTAATACCCAGACCCCATGCTGGCCTAAACCCTAAGGTCTCTTTTGTGTGACTTGTTTGCCTTCGTACTTGACTATCTGCGTTCTTGTTACCTGACACTTGTTTCTTGCAGGTCTTGTTTATAGTCCTTAATTGGGACTCATAACAGGGTACTAAATTTCTTGCAGGTCTTGTTTATAGTCCTTAACTAGGACTCATAACAGGGTGTACGAACTACTTGCAGATTTTGTTTATAGTCCTTAACTAGGACTCATAACAGGGTACTAAATTTCTTGCAGGTGTTGTTTATAGTCCTTAATTAGGACTCATAACAGGGTGTACTAACTACTTGCAGGTTCTGTTTATAGTCCTTAATTGGGACTCATGACAGGTTTTACTTGAGTTTCTTGCAGGTTTTGGTTTGCAGTCCTTAATTGGGACTCATAACAGGGTTACTTACATTACCCCCATGCATAGCATAACATCATACCATTGCATACATCCTGCATAAGGACTAACCCATTTCAAGGATCTCAAGGGTCTGTGATGCAGGTCATGATGAATCAAACATCTAGCAAGGGGCAAAGAGGATTTATTTTCCTCTAGCCAAAGTTGTCAGAGGCTATGACCCACTTGATATGGTGAGCTCTGACTCTTGAAGAAGGTTCCCTTAACCAAGGTTGTTTGGAAATCAAAACCAGACATGATGATTAAAGTCAGGGGCTATGACCCACTGGATATGGTGAGCCTTTGACCCTTGGAAGAAAGACTCTCTACAACAGGAAGTTCCTTCAATCAAGCTACAAAATGCAAACTCTAATAATTTTCTTGTTTACCCTGCGAGATCCTTGAAAACATTGCATGCATATCATACATATCATTGCATTACAGGTACCCGTTCTTTGCAGGGCACTTACCTTTCTCGCTGTTTATTTCAGCAATGGCCTCCCAACAAGATAGCCAAGACCTTCTTGCTCAAGAGACTCGGTTCGGGGAAATCCTCCTGAATCTATCCAAGGGGCAGGAAGAGCTAAGGACACTTCTCATGGAGACCTTTGTCAGGAACAGTGCTGAGGATGAAAGGCTGAAACACCTATAAGCTGAGATGAATGCTATGAAAGCCCAGATGCTGGGACAGAGGAATGTCATTCAAGGCCTAGTTCAGAGACAAGAGGAGCTCTGGTTTCTCTTCAACCAACTGCTTCAGGGTAACCTACTGGGGCAAACGTCTAAGGGTGAAGAGCCAGTCATTGTTCAATCACCTTTGAGACAAGGAGATAAGGGAAGAGCTCCTCAAATGGCTTCAGTACCACAAATTCAGCATCAACCTCACCAGCGTCAACCAGACAAGCCTAAAAGGCAGTTCACCAAGATCAACATGTCGCTGGATCAAGCGCTACAACAAATGTTGAAGGCAGGGCTGATCACTTTAAAGGCTCCTCTCCGGAATCCAAATACTTCTGCTCCTAACTATCATCCCAATGATAGGTGCGCATATCATTCTGATAGCCCGGGGCATACTACGGACAACTGCTGGCCTCTCAAAAACAAGATCCAAGACATGATCGACGCTGGAGAGATTCAGTTTAAAGTACCCAAGACTCCCCATGTGATCACTGCTCCCACGCCAAAACATGGCTAGGATAGAAAGCACTTTTTGTTTGTTTAAACTCAAGTCGTATTTTTCTTTGGTTATTCAAACATTTATTCATGTTAAACATTGTTATTCCATTAATGCATCGCTTATGTCTATTTTGAATCAATATATTCGCATTCACTATATGCAAATTGTTTTCATATTTTTTCTGATGTCAACTCTTAATCTTAAATAAATCTAAACCTCTTGAGGGAGGATGACGAAAACGTTACCGAATCTACAGTATGCTTTTGAACAGACCCCGCTGATGAGGTACAGGCATTGTTTCAATTCCTAAACACTGGAGTAATAAGGAAGATAGTCCCTCGTCAACCCTTCTGAGCCAAAGAAGTAGGAGTTTTTATTTTCGAAAATTAAACCCTTAATCATAACCCGGGGCAGGGTAGTCTTCTCAGTTGATCCAAGTGCATGACGAATGGCACCGAAGAGATCTTTACAAAACGAACAAAGACAGTGATGGTTCAGAACAATCATGAGGACATGCAGTCACTATCAAAAACAAAATCATAAATGAAAAGCCCAAAAAGTCTAAACCTACAAAGGGGACTTATGAAACTGGGGCATCCCGCTGACTGTAATTCCAAAAAGGAAACAATTCAGGCAAAAATAGAACCAAAGCAAAAAAAATGACTGCCTATTCAAAATAAGTTATCAACATCTGAATCATCATCAGAAAATCAGAGCAAAGACTCAAACAAGGTCTAACGTATGATCAACTGAGTTTAGGTTTGGAGAACATCACGAAGAGTGGGTGGGTACAAATAATTTGAGCCTTTATCCTTTGTTTCTTAAACCATGAACCAGGCCACGTTATAACCCTTAAAAGTCCTAGCTGAAGCATGGGTTAGTTCGAAAGCATACTGTTACAAAAGGTATCCTGACTCCTGAAGGCCTACGGAAAATACGGAGTTGACATCATGTTTTTACAAACATTCACTTGTTTTATGAAAAGAATGCATTTTCAAAATCTTCGAGACAGACATAAGCTTTGCATTTTTAACACAACTTTGTTTGCATATGACTTTTTATTTGAACAGCATAAAAATTCGCAACGAATATCCGGTGAACAGAAACACCTCCAATCAAGTGATATGATCATGGTCTATTATCTGGGGCAGTCCAATCAAGATTCAGTGAATCTCTCAACAATGCCAAGCAACTAGGGGCAAATCTCCGCCTGAGCCACTTGGGGCATTCCAACAACGAGTCTAGCCTGATCAAACACCTTCTGGTGGCATGACAATACACTTCTAACAGGGGCAACTCCCTACATTCTGAGAACATGGACATAGTCGGAAAAAATACTACGCACAATCAAAGACCCGCTAGGTTGACATACCTGGGCAAAAATTAGGGCTTCCCGGCGAACCAAAAGGGTTCGGGCAAAATGAAGGGATGAAATGAAAAATCTGTACACTCGGCAAGTCGAAAACCTGAAAAGGCAGCTTGGGCAAAAATGGGTATCCCGGTGGACTGAAAACCCGAAAGGGCGGTCCAGGCAAAAGTTAGGGATCAAAGCGTACGACTATGTCCTGTCATCTTATCACTTGCCTACCAGAAGAAGGTTTGTCCATCAACAACTATCAGCACCCCACAGGTACCTTCCACCTCAGAAACAGGGGCATTGATGAGTTGTCCAAACGATCTAATCTCTCTGTCCATCAAGGTATCAAGATAAGTTCAGCTAAAGAACACGGCCAAGTGTATCTTAACTCCCCAGAGAGTGGTTCAGTAAAACAGTACATTTCTCTCCAAGCAAAATTGTCAAATAGCAAGGAAATTGGGTATCCTCCAGCAGATCTCAATACTTCCCCAGCAGTATACATATATTCTCAAACAAGCATCCCCGGCAGTCTTGGTCTAAAGATTGTTCCCCGGCGGTATACCAACGTTCAAAGGAATCACTTTCCCCAGCAGTATACATATATTCTCAAACAAGCATCCCCGGCAGTCTTGGTCTAAAGATTGTTCCCCGGCGGTATACCAACGTTCAAAGGAATCACTTTCCCCAGCATATCAAACCTCCCCCAGGAGAGTCCAATCCAGTTCCCCAGGAAGGTTGGAATTCATATCCCCAAGCAGTAAGCTTATCCCCAGTAAATTCTGGAAGCTTATCCTCGCAGAGCACGAACGCGTCGTCCGGCTTTATTCAAAGAGTTATTCCCTTAACAGGATATAACTGGGTTATCCTCAGCCAAAAGCCACCGAAAGAGCGTCGTCGACAAAGTCTTTTTACCCCAGCGAAGTCCATCAACACTTCCAACAACAAGGGTATCCTCAGCAAACTATTATCAACAATCAGCAAAGCATCTCTATCCCCACAGAGTATTGCTTCCCAGCATGATCGTCAGAGTATCTTTTCTCCCCGCAGAATCCCCCATTTGCCAAGTTTATTCCGCAACGGAGTTACCTTCTCCTACCGGTATTCTTGCAGTTATCATCCCCAGCGGAAGCAAAATCTATTCTTCAACGTCAGCCCAGGATACGACTTCCCGGCACCCGTCAAGGATTCACTTTCCTAGACGAAAACATACATAAAACTTCACACACATCATCATAGCATGCATAACGCACTGCATCATACAAGTCTCATTTATATCGAGAACATCATTGCTTGACCCATATCATGCATTGCATATGACTGACCTTTACTTTTCAGGAAAGATGCAGTTGAAATTCTCAATCACGTCTCAAGACTTTGACCGGTTCAGTTAAATCGCCCCTAAGATTTTCCTGATGCTTATCCAGTCAAAGACCTTCTCTGGTTCAGTCAGATCGACCCTAAGATCTCCCTGATGCTTATCCAATTGAAGATATTTCAAGACCTAGACCGGTTCAGTTAAATCGCCCCTAAGATTTTCCTGATGCTTATCCAGTCAAAGGCCTTCTCTTGGTTCAGTCAGATCGACCCTAAGATCTCCCTGATGCTTATCCAATTGAAGATATTTCAAGACCTAGACCGGTTCAGTTAAATCGCCCCTAAGATTTTCCTGATGCTTATCCAGTCAAAGGCCTTCTCTTGGTTCAGTCAGATCGACCCTAAGATCTCCCTGATGCTTATCCAGTTGAAGATATTTCAAGACCTAGACCGGTTCAGTTAAATCGCCCCTAAGATTTTCCTGATGCTTATCCAGTCAAAGGCCTTCTCTTGGTTCAGTCAGATCGACCCTAAGATCTCCCTGATGCTTATCCAATTGAAGATATTTCAAGACCTAGACCGGTTCAGTTAAATCGCCCCTAAGATTTTCCTGATGCTTATCCAGTCAAAGGCCTTCTCTTGGTTCAGTCAGATCGACCCTAAGATCTCCCTGATGCTTATCCAGTTGAAGACGTTTTAAGACCTAGACCGGTTCAGTTAAATCGACCCTAAGATTTTCCTGATGCTTATCCAGTCGAAGGCCTTCTCTTGGTTCAGTCAGATCGACCCTAAGATCTCCCTGATGCTTATCCAATTGAAGATAGTTCAAGACCTAGACCGGTTCAGTTAAATCGACCCTAAGATTTTCCTGATGCTTATCCAGTCAAAGGCCTTCTCTGGTTCAGTCAGATCGACCCCAAGATCTCCCTGATGCTTATCCAGTTGAAGATATTTCAAGACCTAGACCGGTTCAGTTAAATCGACCCTAAGATTTTCCTGATGCTTATCCAGTCAAAGGCCTTCTCTGGTTCAGTCAGATCGACCCTAAGATCTCCCTGATTCTTATCCCAGTAGAAGACACCCAAGATTTTTTCTCAACGAGCGTTGTTGAAGTTAAAGTCACCCAAGATTTTCTCAACGAGCGTTGTTGAAGTTAAAGTCACCCAAGATTTTCTCAACGAGTGTTGTTGAAGTTAAAGTCACCCAAGATTTTCTCAACGAGCGTTGTTGAAGTTAAAGTCGCCCAAGGTTCTCTTACCATTCATGCTAAGGTAGTAACCATCCCTGGTTCATTCATCAGCGTTTGAAGCTCCAGACTCAGCTCCTGTAACCAGTCAGGACACATCTATACCAAGCATCTAAAATCAGCTCCTGCAACGTGCCAGGTACTCATTTTCTCTTTTGCAGGTATGCAGGTTCTAGCTAAAGAATCTCCTACGCGATCAACATCCAGATGGCATCTATAAGCCCATCATCCTATCCAGCAATCTCCAAGTGGCATCTATAAGCCCATTCCCCCATCATCACTGCTACTATGTGAGCGCAAATTTCTGGGCACTCTAGTGTCCAATCATCTTCTACCATCGGATTACGAAAGGCACGTCAGCCAATCTGCATCCTCAGGTCTAAGAAGATTGAACAGGGGCAACTGTTGCACCCCAAAATTTGCCCTCCCATATTCTTCAAGAAATTGCCAAGGCAAGTCACAAAATTCCCCAAGGGTTATGCAGTTCAACTGTCTCCTATACAGTCAAAACTAGGGTTTGTGTTCTGATCAAAGAAAGGAAGTTTTCAAGGACCCAATCAAGTCTCATATGCTTACAAATGTGGTCAAACATCTTCATATCAAGTTTCAAGGCATTCAGCTCAAAATTGCACAGTCAAAACCCTAGATTGCACTACAGTCAACTGTAGGGGCAAAATGGTCATTTGACAGTCAAAAGTTCAAATTTTTGGTCAACATATCATTTTGAAGCCACAAACATCATTTGATCAATGCTTGATCATGATTCTCAAAATTTGGCTCAGAAATCATCAAAGATGCAAAAGTTGCTATATTTGGACAGTTGAAAAAGTCAACTGAAATTGACCAGGGCATAACTTTCACATGGATTATCAGAAAAATTCCATCCAAAGCTCATTTTGAAGAGAAAGGCATTTCCTACAACTCATCTTCATATTCGAAGTCCAAGAAATGCTCTCACAAAAAGTTATCAATTTCAACATTATAGGTCATTTTCAAAAGTCAACAAAAAGGGACTTTAAGTCAAAGGCCATAGCTTGAGATTGGTAAATCAAAATGACATGGGACCAAAGGCATTGGTTAGAGGACTCAAAGACCTTTCCAAAATGTCCAAGAACATGTGAAAAGCTTAAAAATTGAGCAAGTTATGCCTTGTGGAAGTTGGGAAATTTTTGGGAATTTTGAAAAGTCAACAATGGTTCAAATGACCTAAAAATGCAAATGGGCCCATTTTTCTTCCAAGTTTCTTCATGCCAAGCCTATGCACGACCATTAGGCCCAAAGGGAAGTATTTTCTCATTTTTTAATTATTTATTTGAATTTATATTAATATTAATTCATTTAAATTATTTAAATATGTGAAAAATATAAACTTGACCTAAAAAAATCTTTTCATGCATGTTTTACTATCAATATCACGTGCACATCTTAATTAGGCAAGTTTTGGTGTGATTTGAGCTGATTGAACAAAGAATACATGAAAAAGATTCAAAAAAAGATTTCATAAAATCAAATATGTAAAACAATGAATGCTTTGGATTTTGTCAAGTTTTGTTGACCTAATATGCTCACTATATGATCAGAATCACAACCCTAAAAGAATTGGACAACAAGTTGCGCTCAGAGGCCATATACAAACTTGAAAAAATTCCTTGAAAGCTCAATTCTGAAACCATTGCTAGAGGTGGATTCAAGGCACGAGATTCATCCCAAAAGCTTCATTGTGGTTCTCTGAACGTGTGCCAATCACAAACGTCCATTAACACGCCAGGAATTGGTATAAGGACTCAAAACTGTACAGAGGAAAATTTGAAATCGTGCATCATGATTTAAACATTTTTGCAGCATTTTTTCCATTGATTCTTATTCCTTGTGATGTTTCAAAGCTAACCATTATGTTCAATTTGATTTTTGCATTGTATATGGGATTTCACCATGATCGTCCTCTAGGGTTTACAGGTTTGCTAATTTGGGGTTTTTGAGACGAAGCAAAATTGGAGCTCAAGACCATTGCCATTGCATTTAGCACGTCCAGACGAAAAGATTCCAACCCTCGCGCTCAATTTATGAGCGTCGAGGGTCTATTCGCTATTTTTTGATATATGGTTTTAGGCAACGCTATGAAAACCGTTGCCTCATGTTCACGTTTCAGGGAAAAGGAAGAAGAAGGACTCGTGGCAGTGGGGGATACGCGGGTTTGAATTTCGCGCGTCTAATCTATTCACGCGTTATCTTCTTTTTATTATATTTATTTCTTATTTGTATAATCAACGCGCAACAATGGCTTAGTGGTGCAGGTGTCACTTTGCAAAGTCCAAGACCTGGGTTCGAACCCCAGGTCTGTACCATTCTCAACAATATTTTTCCAAAGACGTTCCCATGCAATATTGGTATGAAGACTCACCGTACGCCCCAAAATCCAAGCATACACGCGTCCCAGAGGTTCTAATCAAAGGCTGAGAATTGAAACACACCATGGGCATAGGGCAACCTTGCAACACGCTGCCTGGAATAGTCAGCAAAGTTCCAGCGTTAATGGGCCAATGTCCTTGGGCCTTACCTCCAATTTTGGGGCTACCCCCCCCCCCCCCCCCCCTGGTTTGATTTTCTTTTTATATTTTATTTTCTCAATTGTTATGTTATTTATTCTTTATTTGTTTTAATTAATTAATTATTTTTATAAAATATGAAAAATATCATAAAAATCAGAAAAAGGCAAAAAATATAATATTTATTTATTTTAATTATTTTTATGAACAAATGCATGTAAATAAATTTAGTTTAATTAGGATTTTGCAATTTTAATTCCTTTCATATTAAATATAAAAAATGTAGAATTTAGGTTTAATTGTTAATTCTATTTTTATTTCCTTTCTTTTATTTATCATAATATTATTATTTTATTTATTTTCATAAATTGAATTTTGCATGTAATATAACTTTAGATTTAAATTAGGTTAAAACTTAACATTTTCGCAATAAATTTAAAAAACATTAGAACTAGGGTTTAGCATTTTATTTTTAATTTCAATAAATTCTTTTTCTTTTAAATCTTAAAAAACATAAAATACCAAAAACGTTTAATTCTAATTAATTAATTCCTCATTAATCTTAATTGTTTGCAAAAGGGTCCAACGCCCGTCGCTTTAATTATTTTGTTTCGCGCATTTTACTTTATTGCTTATTATAATTATGTAATTCTCCCAAAGCATTGTAATTTAAATTTCTCGCACTTTTATTTATCGCTTTATTTATTTTCCGCTAAATCGGGTCCGGTTTAATTTTGGCGATGTGGACCCGCGCCATTTGTAATAGTTGTAGATTTATTTTTCTGCAAACTTTATAACTGTTAAATATGCATGCAAGAATGAATGGCCCTAATTAAAATCAAGCGTAGATCACAAATAAACATGATAAGACAAATAACTGAAACACGACACACGAATCGCACACACCACCCCTAGGGTACGCCTCGCTGTTGCCTTTCGAAAGGTGATCGTCGAGTAGAGGACGTCTTAGTAAGTCCTCATGATCCGGGAACCTGGCATGAGGGTAGCTTCTAAGGTGTCTTCCCATTGCTCTGGTGATCACCATGTCCCTAAAACTCGAATTGACCCGAACACCTCCAACGGTGGTGCTACCTACCTCTCAATGGTGGGATGGCATTACTTTAAAGGACTTTTACACAGACGAATTCCTTAGGGTAGGTAGGTTCTCAAGGATACTTGCTCTAATTTCAAAAACAAATCAAAAATACTTTTCACACCAACACTTTTCAAAAGCTTTCAAAACAAACTTTTCAAACACTCTGACGTACGAGTCGAACTGAAATTTTTCAAAGAAACTTTTTAAACCCACATTGAAAAGCAAACAAACATTTTTGAAAACACATTGAGCAAGTATCTAAGAGCCCATGGATAACCATGGATAGAAAGGGTGCTAACACCTTCCCTTTCTATAACCTACCTCCCGAACCGAGAGTAATCTCTATAAGGAATTTTTCTGTGCTTTTGTCCTTTCCATTTTGGAGAAAATAAAAGACGGTGGCGACTCTTGCTTCCGCGACATTTCGCGAAACCAGCATTAAACAGTCAGTTCCAGATCCACCGATCACAACTACCTTCGGAGCTTCTTTGACAGCTACCAGATTGGTTGACAGTAGTTGCGGCAAAATCTGAGATAGGGTCATACTGAGCCGAGTGTACTGCCTTTTGGGTCTCTCACCCCTTTGTTGATTATACTGCTGAGGAGCAGCAACAGGCTTTGAGATTACCAATGCATTGACAGCTTGGCGGCGTTCCGGCTTAATTTGTCTTCTGGGACCATAAACAGCACTAGCTTCCTTTTTGAAAGGCTTCTTTTTAGTACTCGCGGTGGCACCTTTCTGTATCTTCCCCGACTTGATACCAGCTTCTATTCTCTCACCAGTCAAGATCAAATCTGTAAACCCAGCAGAGGAATTCCCAATCAGATGATTAAAGAACGGACCAGACAGGGTCCCTAGGAACATGTCAACAAGTTCACGGTCAGTCAACGGTGGCTGCACCCTGCCAGCCAAGTCTCTCCACTTTTGCGCATACTCCTTGAATCCTTCGCCTGTCCCCAGTGACATACCCTGAAGTTGGGTGCGCGTGGGAGCGAGGTCAGAATTATACTGATACTGTTTATAAAAGGCAGTAGCCAAGTCCTCCCAGTTTTGGATACTGGCTCCATCCAGCTGATAGAACCACTCGAGTTGAGCCCTAGAAAGGCTATCCTGAAAGAAATGGATCCAAAGGTTCTTATCTGCAGTGTAAGGTTGGATCTTCCTTACATATGATCTGAGATGCATCTTCGGGCAGGATAGCCCGTCATACCTTGCAAAAACTGGCACTTTGAACTTCGGGGGGATCACAATTCCAGCAACTAATCCCAAATCTTCGAAATCTAAGCCGGGAACTCTCTGCAGCTCCATAGCTGCCAACCTGTCTTCCAAGCCTTTGTACTTATCATCAGCGGGCGGGTATTATTGATCAGAGTAGTCTTCGTCTTCTTCAACCTCCTCTTCTTCAACCTCGGATTCGGAAGGTACCGCAGCCGCACTCCCTTTACTGGTTCCCTCTTCAGAAGTAGGGGGAAATTCAAGCACTCTTCTGGCTTCACCCTCAAACCTTCTTCCTAGGGTAGCCACCCCGATTCTCTTATTCTTCTTTTTCACTTGCTCTTTGTTCCCCAGCAGGGCTTTCAGGTCTTCCTGACCCTTAGCCAAGGTCATCAGGAGTTGTTGAAACTGTGAATTCTGAGACTGCAAGTCCTTGACCGTCTGTTCGAGATCCATCTTATTGAAATAAACAGCAGAAAGATAAGGAAACCTGGTGTGGAGACCTGCTTATGCGTATGATGAATGGTATGCTTATGTATGCAATGCATTCAAGGATTTAGAAAGTTTAAAATTGTTGCAAACAAAAAGAACGCACGTCATATTAATAAGAAGAAATTTGTCAGTACATAAATGCCCCATGGGCCAAATATTACAAAAAACTTCTCAAGGTAAAAAGACGTTGCGCATCCTCTTTGGTGCGATGTAGGTGTTGAGGGTCTCTTCCTCATGGAGTCGGCGGGTAAGCTCCAAAACCTTCTTCTCACTAGCGTAGAAGCTGGCTTCAAAAGTGTTATGTTCCTCCTTGAGTTGGATCCAACTTTTCTGCATCTCCTCCCACGATGTAGGCATGTCAGGATATAGGATGGTGTAGGGAACCTCTCCTTCCTTAACGGGCTCTTTAATCACAGGGAGAACATGAGGGTAAGGCATCATTAGACTCTGGGCTCGGGTTCGTACCCACTTGAGATAAGGCTCAAGAGGGATGGAATTCTTGTGCCCCAGTGTCTTGCTGTCAACCTTGTTAGGCATCCTCCAAGCTCTGATGAATCTTTGGCGAAGTCCTTGCGCATCGTTGTCAAAGTAAAAAACTAGGTCAGGAATCAACATGTCGTGAGGGCCATCCCTCCGTGCATATCCAAATTGTCTCAAGGCTAGACAAGGGTTGTAGGTAATGCCTCCTCTAATGCCAAGCAATGGGACATTAGGGAACTCTCCACAACGATTGACGATGATGACATTTTCTCTGGACTGAGAACACCAATGTACATCAGAGTGAGTAAGGGTCATCAACCGTTGTGACCACCTTAAGCCTTGGTAATTCTTCAAGACAGATTGTGGAAGGTGCGAAATAAACCACCTTGCAAGGAGAGGAGTACAGCACATGAGAACACCCCTCTTTCTCATTGTTCGTGTGTAAAATGAGTGAAGAATGTCCCCAAGCAATGTTGGTATTGGATTTCTGGATAAGAAGATCTTGACGGTGTTGACATCTACAAGCTGGTCAGGATTTGGGAACAAGACCAACCCATAGATGAGGAGGGCCACAATTTCTTCAAAGGCTTGTAGATCCAATGAATTCCAACACTCTTGTGCCTTCTCAAACAAGAATTTTGCCAAGAAGCCTTTGACACCGCTTCTAGTCTCCCAATGCCCCTTGATGTCAGATGGTTGTAGGTGTAGTGCTTGAGCAACATCTTCAGGCTTTGGTTCCTTTTCTGTACCGTTGTAGGGTAGTTGATTAAGGATAGGAATTCTCAGGAGTTGAGAAAATTCCTCCAAAGTGGGCACCAACTGGTAGTCGGGGAAAGTGAAACAATGGTGAAGGGGGTCAAAGAACTGGAACAACACCTTTACCATGTCCTCTTCAATGCTGGTGTTGACTAGGCTGAGCAGTCTACCATGTCTTTCATTGAAGGGAGAGCTTTCCGGAATTCTTGATGTGAGCTCCTTGAGTTGAGGAGGGATTCTCACAAGGTTGACCTGGATAGTTTTCCTGCGAAGAATTTCCATGACCTACAAAACAAGAACAAAGATGAAGATCTAAACCCTTGAAATGGTTAGTGAATGCATATGATGCTTTATGATGTTCATGATGTATGCACAAACATATGTACAAGCAATTCACACAAAACCCTAGTTTCAGGCTTGCATGGGGTTTCATAGGTAAGTACCCTCTTGAGTGTAGTTGGCTTAAAAACCTGTCCTATAAATAGTAACCGGGTTCTAAGGAGCTCAATATCATTGGATTGTTTTCCATGTTCATTGTTTTGGTTTAGCCACTTAACTAGCGACCAAAATATTCCAAGAAAACAACCCTCAATGAGTGTAGTATCGAGTATTTACCAACTTCGGACTGCAGCAAAGCCGGTCATCTCACTACCCCTAATGAAAGGCCAAGATGGTCAAGTAAGGTTCTAGGTCATTAGTGCTTAGTGACATCACTCAGTGGCCCCGTACTCTCCTTGATTGAACTCAAGGGTTACCGGTACTCACAAATATGTCGCACTAATATAGCTATTGCTTCAACCGTGTCGGTATACCCCGCACAGTTTCCACAACGTATTGCTATCTATGAATGTTTCCCCAAATCCGGGTGTAGGATTTCAAACCCAAACAAGAGAGCCAAGATATAAAGCAATCAAAACAAATAATTAGTCATGCAAGAGGGTGATCTAAGCCCTAAGGTTACTCCACTTTAAAATCATCCCCAGCAGAGTCGCCAGTTCTGTGATACGGTGGGACAACTGACTTGGGTTTTGCGTTTGTTTTCACAAATGTTTCGGTTGAGCAAGAGTCGCCACCGACTTTTTATTTTATCCTAAGGAAAGGTTAAAAAGCACAGCAAAACCTTTGAGATGTTTTCTTGGGTTCGGGGAGTAGATTATAGAAAGGGAAGGTATTAGCACCCTTTCTATCCATGGTTATCCATGGGCTCTTAGTCACTTGCTTAGATCAACTTGCCTTGATTTTCAATTGTTTGAAATGGTGCTTTGTGTGTGGGTTTAAAAATGTTTTGAAAAGAGGCCAATGTGGTGGCAACCTTTGTAATGATCCATGTTGGGATGTATACAAAGGTGTATGTCTTTTGAAAAGTTTTCAATGTTTTTTGAAAGTTGTTTTGAAAGTGTGTTGTGATGTGTGGTTTTGAAAAAAATAGGCAAGTGTTTTTGTTTTGTAAGTTGGCAAGTAACCAAGAGTTGTCTACTCCTAAATTTACTCAAAGATCTTTGCTATGTTTTAACCCTTTTTAACAATTTTGTTCCACCATTGTATTTGGTGGACAATCTTGTGTTAGGATGTGAACGGGACGGACGCGGGTCATCGTTTAGACCATGATTGCAATAGTGTCAAGTGTCTTTGGGCAATTTTCCTTTAAGGGACTTGATCATTTGTTTAGGCAACTTTTGAAAACGTCATCGAGGGACTATGATCATTTGATTTGTTTTGTTTTGCCAAAGACACCTAACATGCAATATGGCCCATTATTGAAGGCAACAAGTGGAATACCCTAGGGGTGCAAGTGTGATTAGTGTTGTCCATTTTCATGCTTGTTTATCTTGAATTTAGGTCAAACTATTTGTTGTTTTTGATTTGCATACAAAACCCTAAGTCTATCATGGTATAATTAGAAAGCTTTTAAAGTGCGGAATTTAAAGGTCCTAAATTATTACAACACAAATTATGGGATGGGGGGTACAAATGTTCAAATGGGGATATTTTAGCAAGAAATTTAAATCTAACTATTACATCCAAATTGGAATTTTACAAGGTATTTAATTGCACAATAATTAAAATAAAATAAAATAAATATGCAAGATGCAAAAATGATTTTCATATGTATGTAAAAAGGTATTTTTATGTGACAAATAAACAAAAATAAAAATGAATAATTTTGGATATTTTTACATGTTTAGGGGAAAACCCTAATTTTATAAATAAAAAGGTATTTATTATATAATATGTGCAATATTTATTAATTATGTACAAAAATAAATAAAAGGGAAGTATATTGTAAAAAAAAGTGATTTTTTAAGTTAAATATTAATAAAAATAAAAATGTATTATTTTTGTATTTTTCTCCTAAATATTTTAATAAGTATATAAGTATTTATATTATTTACTAAATATATTAAATATGTATAAAAATAAAATATTTAATATTTACAAAAAAAAAGTATATTTTTTATGAAATGTTTTCAAAAGGTAAAATAAAATAAAAATCAGAAACTAAAAATGTATTGGTACTACTTTAGTATTTTTTAAATGAAAGCATATTGTATATTTATTTACATATAAAACTAAATGAAACAAAATAAATATCAAATAAAATACAAAAAATGTGGGAAAAATATTTTTAATATTTTTTATGCTTTGACAAAAATAAATAAGTCAGAAACAAAAATCAAAAGTCAAAAATAATGAAAATAAAATACAATGGGCCAAGGGGGTGCATGTGTGAGAATGTGGTGCAAAAAGAAAGAACAAGTCAGGCCCAGCCCAGGAAGACTTTGTCTTCAACCTCCAGACTGGTTTGAACAACAACAACACGCGTTTCCTAACTCCTGATTCCTGGACTTTCAAGCAAAACTCATAACACAAGAAATGTAGAGCATCAAGAGACGAATCCAGACATATAAAAAACTTAACTTAACTCTCAGAAATGAGAGAGAATTTCTCCATCCCTAATTCTTGACCTAAGTTTTTTCTAATGTTCAGGTTCCAAATTCTCTCAGTACACACAACATAAATGCAAAGTGATTATATGTGTAGCTTCGGGGCCATGAGTAGAGCATTTTTCATTCATAAACTTAAAGCTAACTCTTCCTAGATTGAGAGATAGAAGTCCATGAACTTACCTGTTCAGCTTGGATCGTGTCTGGCAATGGAGGTACTTTCAGTGCAATGTGAGGACTTGTACAGCTTGCTTGAAGGTCAGGGATGTTTCTCCAACCTTTAGCTTGCTTTGAAACCAAATGAATCAAGCTATGGAAGTCAACCTGCAAAACAGAAAAAGTGAAAATGGTGAAGTTGGTTAGAGGTGTTACAGGTCGTGTCCAATGCTTGGGATAGTTTGTATAGGTGGTATGGAGTGTGTATGAACTGGTTTTGGCCAAGGCGCACGAGTGGATTGAGTTGTGCCACTCAAACTGCAGGGATGCCCTGTTTTGTGCAGTACAATGGTGTTTTTGTGAATGGTGAGGTTTTGGAGGTGGTTGGCTCGTGTCTTAGCTCAGGTTTGATGTTTGGAATGTGTTCAACAAGTTTGTCTAGGCTTGTGGTTGCAGCAATGTGAGTTGTGTTAAGTTATGCAATGTTTCTTCTAACTTAAGCAAAAATTGTCAACTTGGTTTCTAGACTTATGCAGGCCCCCTAAACATGCTGCCTCAATCCCTCTTGATCAGTGTGTTATGTCCACGAATCCTGTGTCCAAAGATATGGCCTTGTACTTCTTGATTTGCAAACTTGACATAAAGTGTAACTTTTCAAAAATGGATAACTTGCTTTTTCTAATTAAGGCTTAATTCTTTATACAATGACCAAATGCACAAAATAATGCCTTGGCACAATGGATTGTCATTTAATTATTGAGTAAGAAAAGGATTAGAGGCCTGTAACTAGCTTGCTCATGCTGATTTGAAAAATTGCACAAGTTATGAACATGGAAATGGCTCATGAACAAAGTGACTTTTGCCCATATTGCCAAATTCGATTCTCCCTAACCACAAGGGTGTTTGATGATTTCTTGGACATTTTGGAAAGCTTGGAATGTGTACTACAATCCATATTTGTAATGCAAGTTAAAATTCCAAGTGGAAGCATGTGAAAAGTGGCCAAGAACTTAGGCAAAAATCCTGCCTATAATAGGTCAAAAATTTTCTAAGTTAAGAATGTTTTGCACCCTTGTTCCAAAAATCATAACTTGAGCTACAAGCTTCTTTTGAGGAAACTTTGTGAATCAAAGTTGTAGATTTTGCAATGGACCATAACTTTCATGTTTTGAGTTTTCCTTGAATCCAAATGTATCTTGATGAAAAAGTGGGACAAAGTTAGGAAAAAATTAGGGATTTTCATAACTTAGAAAAATTCTAAGTTATGAAAATTCTTCATTTCAAACCCTAATTTTTGATTTTTGATTTCTTGGTGAATAAGTTTCATAACTTGACATGTCTTGATGAAAAATGAATCTTGACACTTGATTTTGTCCAAAAAGTCAAAGTTTGACTTTTAGTATACAGTCAAATTTGGCTCAGTTGATTGGAAAATTCATCTGTCAATCTTGTGCATTTGGGATCTTTTGAACTTGTGGAACATGTCAAGACAATGCCATTGGTTCCTTGAGTCCATATGTGAGCTTGGTTTGTCATTGGCTAGGTCAAACAATCAAAAATTGCCTTTGTGCAGTCAAAACCCTAAAAATGACCATTTTACCCTTTTTGTGACCTGATCAGATTTCTTGTGGATTTGTGATCCAAACTTGATCAAATGGTCCATATGAGTTCAAAATGTTGATGTGGGTCAAAAATCATGAGGTTTGACTATCAATTGACCACAGTTGACTTTTTCCCCAATACGGTTGATTTCTAGGTCAACTGTCCAATTGACTGGGCAAAGATTGGAATCAAGGCTTGAAACTTGGTATGGATAAACTTGTGAGTCCAACATGAAGCATGAAAGTTATTTTGGGCATTTTAGGTCAAAAAATCTTTGTGCAAACACAAACCCTAATTTGGGTCAACAGTGCAAGGAGAAGTCTTGAGTAGAGCAAATCCTAACTTGATCCTGAGCTCCAAGGGTCTTGTGGTGAGAAAATGTTGAGGAAATGGGAGGGCAAATTTTGGGGTACAACAGATATAGTAGGAGGTCTTATTTGTGTTGGAGGGTTGATCACAACTATAGCTCTTGCGTTAACCTATTGGCATCACATGTACATGTATAAAAACAAAACTGATGGCAAATACTTACTTATGGTTAATAGTCGATAGGTTGACATCACTTTGCCTTCTATTGAGTGCACAAATGTGCGAGATGGAGCTAATTGGCTCTATGATGTTACCACTCCCGCTCCTGCCATTAATGTTAGATTTGATCCCATGGAGCAAGATACTCCTAGTACTAGTACCCATGCACATATAACACATGTTTTTACTTACTCTTTTGCAGGTACCTCAGTCAGTCAGCAGTCCCAAGCGGAGTATGACTACACCGCTATGAGAACAACCTTGATGACATCTTGATCGAGTTGCGGCATCAGAATGATATTGATACAGAGCGTGGTGTGATGCTTAGGAGTATACAGAGTCAGCAGGCAGAGATGTTGGTTACCATTGATGATATTTGAGGCCACCAGCTCGAGTATACCAACAGAAATAAACATAACATGAGTGACCTACTTAAGGAAATGGAGGGTTTGCGCTTGACTTTGACAGATGTGGCTGAGCTTATGCGCCACGTCCCTAATCCTAGAGGAGGTGGCAGTAATCGCGTACGACACTGAGGTCGTGGTCGGTATTACTGATATATCTACCATGTTCTAATGTGGGGGAGGAGCTTTACCGCTTTATTTTAATTTTGTTTAGTCTTTTTTGTTTTTTGTTATTTTGTTTTTTCAAGTCATATGCATAGTTGAGTCTTATTATATGTCACTTTTTCTTTTTGTTTAAAAATTCCCTTAGTTTCTACCCCAATTGAAAAAATTTATTTTGCTATGATTCAATGGCATGACGACACTTTGAACACAAACTACGTAGGAAACCGATGAAAATAAGTGAATGATGCTAAAATGAATTAATTGCAAATGTATGTTGTTGACCGGTCCATTGGTTTTTGGTATTGGACTTGGTAGGGCGGACTATGCTCCAATCCCCCGCAACTACAACTCGGATGAATAAAGAGGGTTATACCATATAATTACCAGAATCCTGAGTAAAAGAAAATAAAATGAAATAGTTCCTTGTAATTGTCCATTGGTTTCTGGTATTGGACTCGGTAGAGCAAACTACTGTCCGATCCCCCACAATTGTATTGGGTTATAAAGGGGTGTGTCGCATTTTGCTACCAGAACCCCGTGCTAAGTTGATCATAATCACTAACACATTTTTTCTACTGTGTGCATGCAAGGATAATAGGCTTAATATGATTGCACTAGAATGAAAAAAGAGATGAATAAGATCAAAATATTATAGGTCGAGTCATAATGATGTGATTCGAATTGGTATTGCCTAGGGGGAGTCTTTGACCACAAATGTGGATTTGTGTCACTACAGTGTCCTTATTTTCAAACTCTAGTACCTAATCCACTTAGCTATAGCTTAGCACTTCCCATGCCTTCTTTGAGTTTCTTCATGCTTATGTTTCAAACAATGCACTTATCTTCTTTTTCAAATTGGGAGCTTGCTCGAGGACGAGCAAAAGTCTTAGTGTGGGGAGTTTGATAATGAGAAATCATATTATGTATTTAAGCTCATTGTGCATATTTTTCATCTGCATTTTATTTTTTTATTTGAATTTTACCTTATTTTTGTTGTTTTGCAGTTGCTTTGATCATCGGTCGCGAATTCGGAGCTAAATCGGTGAAAAGAGCGAAAAAAGAGCTAAAGTATAACAAATATGCAATTTCCTGTCTCTCAGCCTGATATGGCGTTTGTCATAGGCAGATGGCATTCCCCATAGGGAGATGGAATTCACCATCATTCCCCCCTGCCACGTATTTTATGTTTTGAACCAATGGCGATCGCCATGGCCCCAACGGTGATCGCCATTCAGTCGCGTCACCGTGTTTCTTTTTTTTAAGAAGCAATTAACTGCAGTTTGGAATTTTGAATTTTCCCTCCTATTTAACCGCGTCCAGTAGCAGTTGAAGGGCCCTTTCCTCTATATATAGGGCCTCTTAGTCGGTTTTCGGTATCTATGTTTCGCGCGGAAGCTCTGTCAATTTAGTTCTAAGCATAAAAATTACTTATAAAAGTGACAATAACTCACATTGAGGGATTGTCACATTATTTTCATTTTTCTGCTATCATTTGTACTCTTGGATCAGAACAAGCCTGTCATCATTTTAATTCTAGTTCCGTTTCCGTTTTGCTTACAGGTTTTCATTCTTATAGTTCTTATTTATATCTGTTTTTCAAATTAACAGTATTGTTCTTAAATTGTTGTTGTTATTGAAAATTAGCCTTAACATGCTCGCATCTATTTCTATAACCCATGATATGATAGATCTAGGATTTATAATGTTTTGCTAAATTTATCTGAGACCGTTGTATGAGAACCTTCGTTACCGACGGGACTCTTTAGAAAGCATAGGTGCAATAATTTCAGTCTTACTTGATTTTGGTTTATGTTTCTAGTTTTGAAAGTTTATTATTTCGTCATGAGAATGAGAAATATACCAAAGTGCAACCAATAGAGCAAGAGTTTGAGGTGCACACTAGATAGTAGAAACTAAGCATCAATCCAAAAAAAACAGTGAGAGCGCTTTAGGCATCGTTTAAGTTTTAACTATTTCCAAAACACACTTTTTAATTACCGAGGGAGCGAGAGCAATATCTTGGGGTCATTTAGCGCAGGTCTTGTCAATAGCGCGAGAGTGGGATACGGAGTCTTTAAATCAGTATTTACTACAAAATCGAGTTGTGATCATAATTAGTACCTTTATTCTACAATTCTTTAGGCACGCGGAATCCATACTCCAAACTCATTTTATCAGTATTCATAATCTTAAGCAATTTCACTTCCTACTCTCGTTCTTAACATTTCAAATCCCTCTAGCCTTAGTTTGTGCATTGCAACATAGATAACATTAGTTTGATTATTAGTCTTTGTGGGTTTGATAAACTTTTAAAATTACGCGATAGACTGTGCAACTGCAGTTACACATTTTGACAGATATATAAAGTCGCGATCAGAAAGCAATAATAATACATACACATAATTTGAATCAAATCGTGTTAAAAACACTCTTCAATATAACCATAAAATGATCACTAATCTATTTTCCTAGAACATAATAATAACCCCTTTAGACATCTTAGATCATTATTACCTTGCTTATGGTTCTTCTGAAGTTGGTTGTATCGAGTTGACATCTGTGGGTTCAACATCAGTTGGTTCAATGTGCCTCTCAATATTTGTGTTCCTTTCTGATGTGTGTGGCGGTTCGTCAAGAGGTTGGCTCATGGTTAATGTCACATGTCTTACGTATTTTGTTTCAACAACTTTTTAATAGTAGACGGCATATGGATAGGTAGAGTGTTTCCTCAGCCTTATATCAATGCAAAACAAATGAAAAGTGTGACCTCATTTCAGCATGATGTTCTGGCTGTCAGTAAACAATGAAAAGTTAAAAATTAAATCACCAAGACTTCCTAACTTACTAAATGACATAAATCAGAAACTGCTATGGATAAATAGCTTAATGCTATTCAAAACCTCCATATGAAACAGGGCTAATGTCTGCAACAGAACAAAGAATAAACTTCATAAATTCATTGAATTGTACATGTTTATTACCAATTAAGAATTATTTTACATAAGAGGTAAATTATTATCTATTTAATCAAATACTTGCCCAAGTAGAATATTTACGCTAAACGAAGAATCAAGCAAGCAGTACGGTAGACGCAGTTGCCATATTTTTAAATATTTCCAGTAATTATTTTTCTCCCGAACCACGAGTTGCCATATGTTCGTAAAAGCCTTCTTATGAAACAATTTAATTAGGTAATCACAACCATTATAACATAATTTTTACTATCATTTGCAAACATCACCGTAATCATCAGAGAAAACATTCTTTTATCAAAACTGTAGAGAAGGGATTTGAATTGATGATTCTGTGTTGATGTATTAAACAATTACACGAATATATACAGCAAAGAATTGAGAAACTGAATGCTAATAATAAGGAGTGGAACTAACAATCAATACCTATTCCACTAATGTTACTGGCATGAAAGTAGGAAACTAATTACTGACCTATTCCACTAATGTTACTTGGCAGGAAAGTAGGAAACTAATTACTAACTACTTATTACCCCCCAGCAAGCTGATGATTCGGAAGAACGCGAAGCTTGGAACGAAGAAAAGAAACTCTATCTTTGGAAAGTGGTTTGGTGAATATATCGGCTAGCTGATCAACGGATGATACGTGGCCAATTTTGAGAGTACCGGAATCAACCTGGTCACGAAGGAAGTGAAAATCTAGCGCAATATGCTTGGACCGTGTGCTGATAACTGGGTTCTTGGACAAGAAAATTGCACCAACATTGTCACAGAGAAGCAACGGAGGACCAGTAATAGGCACATGAAGCTCAGAAGCAAGAAGATTGAGCCAAAGCAGTTCGGCGGCGGTGTATGCCAGGGATCGATATTCCGCCTCAGTGCTTGAGCGAGCAACAACCTTCTGTTTGCGAGAAGTCCAGCTGATGAGATTAGATCCATGGAAGATTGCATATCCAAACTGAGAGCGGCTGTCGTCCGAATCCGAGATCCAACCCGCGTCTGAATATGCTAAAAAAGAAGTTGCTTGAGTTGGACTGAAGTGGAGAGAGTGTGACAGAGTACCAGCAAGATAGCGAAGTATTCTTTTGACAGCACGCCAGTGATCAAGTGTCGGGGAATGCATAAATTGACAAACGCGATTCACCGCATACGTAATATCAGGCCGGGTGATTGTAGCATACTGGAGAGAACTGACAGTGCGTCTGTATAAGGCTGGATCATCAAATGGTTCACCCGCCTTGACTAGACGATGCCGTGGGTCAGCTGGTGTTGTTATAGGAGCAGCAACAGACATGTTGGTGGACTCCAGAAGATCTCTAACATAACCTTCTTGAGTGAGTTGTACCCCAGAATTAGTACGTGTGATTTGAAGACCGAGGAAATAATGCAAGTCTCCCTGATTCTTTAAAGCAAACACCTTGTTAAGATTAATGATAAAGTTATTAATCAAACCTGAATCCGTGCCGGTAATGAGCAGATTGTCTACATATACAAGGATGTAGATTGTTGCAGCAGCAGAATGATGAACAAACAAGGATGTGTCGGATTGACAAGCCCGAAAGCCCTGTGTGATAAGGTAATGCTTAAGCTTGGTAAACCAAGCCCTGGGTGCTTGTTTGAGCCCGTAAAGAGCCTTCCGCAATTGACAGACATGATCAGGTTGATGAGAATCCTCAAAACCCTTTGGTTGACGCATATAGACAACCTCGGAGAGCTCACCATTCAAGAATGCATTGTTGATGTCCAATTGCCGAAGACACCATTGGTTGGATAAGGCAATGGACAAGACAAGTCGAATGGTTTTTGACTTAACCACTGGGCTGAACGTCTCAAAGAAGTCTTTACCTGCTTGCTGACTAAAACCTTGTGCCACCAAACGAGCTTTGTGACGCTCGATACTCCCGTCGGATTTGCGCTTTGTCCTGTAAATCCACTTACAACCCACAACATTAGCATTAGTAGGACAAGGGACAAGAGACCAAGTACCATTTTTCACAAGGGCATTATATTCTACAGTCATGGCATCTTGCCAATGTTTATGTTTGACGGCTTGTTTGTATGTACGAGGATCAGGTTCAAGTTTAAGAGTGGCAGCTAGGATTTTTGGTTTGAGAGAGCCAGTTTGGGCTCGTGTGGTCATGGGGTGAGTGGAAGATTGGGCTGGTCTGTAGTATGAAGGAACATGTTGTTGATGTTGTTGTGGGGCCGGCGGAGAAGTGGGATGAATTGTGAGTGATGGCTGAATTGTTGGCTGAATTGTAGGTGCAGTTTGGAACGTGGCTGAAGGTGTGGGCAGCCCAGCA
Organism: Vicia faba; assembly: GCA_948472305.1. NCBI lineage: Eukaryota > Viridiplantae > Streptophyta > Magnoliopsida > Fabales > Fabaceae > Vicia > Vicia faba. The sequence goes on from OX451741.1 coordinate 48,159,949, forward strand.
GCTTGCTCTAACAAATCGGAATTTAATTCTGGAGAAGCAAGAGTAGATAAGTTAGACGCCGAATTATGTAAAGAAACAGAATATGGGAATATATGCTCATTAAAAACAACATGCCTTGCAACATATATACGCTCAGTAGGTTTATGAAAACAGAGATATCCTTTGTGAGAAGTACTGTAACCAATAAACACACATGGAAGAGAACAAAAATCAATTTTGTGGTTGTTATATGGACGAAGAAAAGGATAGCAAAGACATCCAAAGGTTTTGAGAAAACCATAATTTGGATCTTTGTGATATAATTGTTGATATGGAGAATGGTAGTGTAAGGTGGGGGTAATGGTTCTATTGTGGAGATAAGTTGCAGTTTTGAAAGCATGTTCCCAAAATTCGTGAGGTAAAGATGATTGAGCCAAAAGAGTGAGGCCTTTTTCAATGATGATACGATTGCGTCGTTCAACCGTCCCGTTTTGCTCTTGTGTGTATGGACATGTAATACGGTGAGAAATACCGTGTTGTTTTAAAAAAATAGAGACATTGCGAAATTCACCCCCCCAATCGGATTGAAGATGTTTGATTTTTGCATTGAATTGTGTTTCAATCATAGTACGAAATTGCACAAAAGTAGTGAAAACCTGTGATTTGTGCGATAGAAAATAAATCCACCCATATTTGGTGCAATCATCAATAAACAAAATGAAATACCGATTTCCATTGATTGAAAATTTGGGAGATGGACCCCATACATCAGAGTAAATCAATTCAAAAGGAGTAGACGACGCAATATGAGATGATGCTAAAGGAAATCGATGGCTCTTTCCAAGTTGACAAGAGTCACAGACATTGGGAAATTTATTTGAAGAAATTGGTAAATTAAATGAAGAAATAAGACGACGCAATAGAGGTTCATGAGGATGGGCAAGCCGCTGGTGCCAGCCGTGGACAGACGTACGGATGCCGGTGAGAGCCAGGGTTGGTCGAGCTTTATTGTGAATGGAGTTAATGCAGTAGAGGTCGTTGTTAATGCCCCCTCGGAGTATAGTTTGACCCTGAAAGGTTTTGACAAGACAATGAGAAGGCCAAAATTCTATATAAACCTTATTATCCTTTGTAAATTTGGATACACTGAGAAGGCTTTTTGTGAGTTTAGGAACAATGAGAACATTAGGCAAGCGCAAATTATGTAAAGTAGAATTGTCAATGTGAGAAATAGATAAAAGGTTACCATTGCTCACTTGCAGCTTGCCGTTGCCTTTGTAGTCATCAGAGATGGTCAGCTTCTGAAAATCTGGAGAAGCATGATCAGTGGCACCGGTGTCGAAATACCAAGAAGGATCGATGGCACTTGAAGACGGAGCCTGAGACGCATAATGAGCCTGCTTTGATGTATTGCGTGGGTTGGGCTTGCGCGAGGGAAAATCAATCTGATTATCACGCTGCCAACAATCAACGGCCTCGTGACCTGGACGCCCACATAATTGGCACTGGGGGCAACGACGGCAGAACTCACCACTGTTTGCTGCACGAGTGTCGCCTCTAGAGTTGCTCTTGGAATCCCCGCGAGAATAGGCGCCACCAGAATTGTTGGTATTGTATGACCGGCCAGATTGCCGACTGGCGACGTGGGCAGAAGAGATTGGTGCTAGAGATGAAGGAGCCAAGGGAGCGATGGTGGATTGGCGAGCCAGTTCGTGAGCGATTCGTGCTTCCTCCTGAAGCAATTTGCCCACCAGATCGTCAACAGAAGCATCATCACTGTGGATCATGAATGCAGTGGCGAAGGCGCCGTAAGAGCTATCTAGCCCAGAGAGGATGTGACCGATTAGGTCCTCATCAGAAACAGGGTGCAGGTTTGCAGCGAGGGAGTCAGCAATTGAGCGTTTTCGCTCGACGTACTCCATGATAGAGAGACCCCTTAGGTAGGGATTGTAATTGCAATTTCAGCGACATCCGCCGAGCACGAGTCTGCGCCTGGAAAATTTTCTGGAGTGCTGTCCAGGCCATGTGGGAGGTGGTGCTACGAGCAACGATGGAGAGCGCCCTGTCGGAGAGAGTTGATTTTAGCCACAGCAGAACCAACCTATCGCGATGCTTCCAGGCGAGATATTCAGGGTTGGGTTCTTGGGTGATTGTTCCATTGTCAGCAGCAATGGAGCGAGTCTGTGGCGGTGGATTTGGTGCCAGTAAATGAGACTCAAGATCAAAGGTTTCAAGAGCAGAGATGATAGTGGTGCTCCAAAGGCAGTGATTTTCATTGTCAAGAGTGATTTTGATTGGAGGAAGTTGAAAATTGATCTGGGAAGATGATGAATTGGCTAGGGCCAGTAGGTGGGAGATATTGCCAGCCATGGGAGTGAATGTGGTTTGAAAAAAAAAATTAATTCAACCTAAAGCTCTGGATACCATGTAGAGAAGGGATTTGAATTGATGATTCTGTGTTGATGTGGTAAACAATTACACGAATATATACAGCAAAGAATTGAGAAACTGAATGCTAATAATAAGGAGTGGAACTAACAATCAATACCTATTCCACTAACGTTACTGGCATGAAAGTAGGAAACTAATTACTGACCTATTCCACTAATGTTACTTGGCAGGAAAGTAGGAAACTAATTACTAACTACTTATTAAAAACTAAATAACAATGCAGTCTACTAACAGATCTAAATTGCAAAAAATAAAATCAAATTACTCATTAATAACCGCAAGGTCCATTATTGTTCCATGTCTGACCAATGAGGTTATTCAATGCAACATATTTTCCAGCACCCTGATTCTCACCATCACAATCACAGTCAGTCATTCATTTCTTGGATTCAAAACAATTGCATATTTCAATAACATGAACATGGATCAAATAAAAGGAACTTACAACATTACCGAGATCAATGACATTGAGGAAAGTGGAAGTGGGTCTGGATTCTTCAACGTCTTCATCGACAAGGAGAGCGACAACTTGGCGAATGGCTTCAGAGAGATGAATCAATTCCATAATTTTTTAGGAACAACCTCTGCATACAAATGTCAAATTTTAAAGAAATAAAACATGACATTAGCTATAGATTCAACAATATAATCAAAACTCTTGCAAAACTTTTAGTGGACAATGATTATCCAATGAGTCAATGGAAGGTTGATTCCATTGAAGAATAACTCAACTATACCATTAGTTTGTTGGAGGTTATGAAAACCATTTCTTCTTCTATTTATCATTTTCGCCAAGCCACACTTTCTCTAGCACATGGTTTAAATTTGACTTTGATAGAAAAAGAATATTCACATTCTTTGGCTAGAAAACATTTGAAAACAATACAACCGTCAGGGTTTTTGGTAGATATATTCACACAAATGATCAAAAAACAAAGATTAAATCCATATAAATAAAATATGTATTAAGATGTTATCACTTACTATTTCCTCAAAGCAACATATGAATTCAAATCTTTGATCTGCAACAAAAACGTTCATTCTTGTTACTAATAGAACGAATAAGTGTTAGAATTAATTTAGATTTAATTAGATATTAGTTTATATTTAGGAATATCTTTTAGATTGTTTATATCTTTGTTAGAAGATATATATCTTAGATCTTCTTATATCTTTGTAAAAGATATATATTAGATTTAATTTGTGTGTATAAATAGCCTAGTGGAGTAGGTTATTGTAATTCATTGTAAATCTTTATTTTGAAGCTATCAGTAAATATTCCTTTTGCCTTTTATCTTCCTTGTGCTCCAACAATTGGTATCTAGAGCTCCTGGTTAGAAACTCTGGAATTTGGGAAACATTGTTTTTTCATTGAGTTTCTACGTAAATTGCACAAGGTAGAAGATGAACGGAAACAACGATATTCATTCCAAGCTTCCAGTATTTAATGGCAAAAACTGGAATCGTTGGAAGATCCAGATTCGTGTGTTATTTGGTTCTCAAGATGTGTTAGATCTTGTTACTGATGGCTATAATCTGTTAGAAGCAGATGCAACAGAGGACCAGAAGATAGCACAGAAGGTGCTGAGGAAGAAAGACCAGAAAGCGTTGTTCTACATGAATGTGTTTGAGAAGATTGCTGATTCTGAAACAGCAAAGGTTGTGGGGGACACACTGGTCAGATGTTACAGTGGTGACGCATCGGTGAAGAAGGTGAAGCTTCAGTCTCTCAGAAAGCAATATGAGAATCTCAACATGAAGGACAATGAGGAGGTTTCTGAATACATCTCTAGAGTGATTCTGATCATTAATGAGATGAAAGTTTGTGGAGAAACTCTATCTGAACAAGTAATTATTGAGAAGATCTTGAGATCTTTAACTTCTCAGTTTGATTACATTGTTCTAGCAATTGAACATTCCAAAGATCTGAGCACCATGAGAGTTGAAGAGCTGCAAAGTAGTCTTGAGGCGCATGAGTTGCGTATGACTGCAAGAACTTCTGAGAGGAAAGTAGAGCAGCAGACTCTGAAAGTGACTTCTGGTAAGAAGCATCAGAAGCAGACCTGGTCAGAAGCCAGGAAGAGAACTAATGGTGGTCAAAAGTCAGAAGCTTCAAACTCTGATAGGCAGAAGAATGTCCAGAAGGAAAAAGAGAAGTCTGACAAGAAGAACGTTCAGTGTTACTGTTGTAAGAACTTTGGTCACTATGCTAGAGATTGCTGGTCCAAAAAAGAAAGGAAGTCAGAAGAAGCAAATATAGCAAGAGGAGACTCTGATGAAGAACCTGTGCTATTATTGGCTTTTGAACCTGATGATCTGAATTCATCAGAATGGTGGTATATGGACACAGGGTGTTCAAACCATCTTACTGAAAACAAGAAGTGGTTGGTTGACTTTGACTCTGGGAAGAGTACAAAGATTAGATGTGCTGATGACAAATACCTCAATGCAGAAGGTATGGGAAATGTCAGAATCATTCTAAATAATGGGAAAGCAGCTGTGATCCAGAATGTTTGGTATGTACCTGGCATGAAAAGCAATCTGATGAGTGTGGGACAACTGGTTGAGAAAGATTTTTCAGTTACCATGAAGGACAATCTTTTAAAGCTGTATGATTGTAATCAGAAGCTGATTATGGAGTCAAAACAGGGAAGGAACAAAATATTCAAGGTGAATGTTAGAACTGCAGACTCTGAATGTCTTAGTGCAACAAGTGTTGTCAAGGAGAGTGAGCTATGGCACAGAAGATTTGGTCATCTGAATTTCAGAAGTTTAGGGCATCTAAAATCAAAGAATCTGGTACATGGAATTTCTACAATCAAGAAGCCTGAAAAGTCATGCAAGGTGTGCATGGAAGGGAAGCAACCAAGATTACCTTTTGCATCAGAAGTAGCTCCAAGAGTAAAACATGTCTTGGGAGTAGTACATTATGATGTGTGTGGTATGTTTCCAGTAGCATCGACTGGAGGGAATAAATATTTTGTGTCATTTGTTAATGAGTTCACCAGAATGACATGGGTATCTCTCATAAAATTCAAACACGAGGTGTTTGCTAAATTCAAAAAGTTCAGACTAAAGGCTGAGAATCAGAGTGGCCAGACTCTAAAAATTCTTAGAACTGATGGTGGTGGTGAGTATAACTCCATAGAATTCAGAACTTTCTGTGAGGAAAATGGAATTGAGCATGAGGTTACTGCTCCATATACTCCTCAACATAATGGTCTTGCTGAAAGAATAAATCATACTTTGCTAGATATGGTGAGAAGCATGCTGAAAGAGAATAAGCTTTCTCATACTCTGTGGGGAGAAGCTGTTGCAACTGCATGTTATGTGATCAACAGATGTCCAACAAAGAAATTAAAGGAAATAGTTCCTATTCAGAAGTGGACTGGAGATAAGAAAAGTGTTAGTCATCTGAAGGTATTTGGTTCTGTATGTTACAAACATGTCCCAGAAGCCAGAAGACAGAAGCTGGATGATACAAGTAAAGTGATGTTGCTGGTGGGGTATCACAGTACAGGCTCGTACAAACTTTATTGTCCAGAAACTAAAAAAGTTGAGTTCAGAAGAGACGTCATTGTAGAGGAATCAGAAGTTTGGAATTGGAAAAAATCTCGTCCTGACTCTGATGACAGAACTTCTGAAGAAAGGTCAGAAATACATGTTTCTGAAGCTAGTAAAGACTCTGACTCTGAAGAAGATAAAGAAGGAGAAGATGATTCTGACTCTGACTCTGATGGTGATCCAGACTCTAAAGACAGTCAAGGTTCTGGAGAAAGTCCAATTGCTGAAGCAAGTGCTTCTGAAGGGGAAAGTTCTGGTGTCCAAAGGTATGAAGGTCTAGTTCAAAGGCAACAAAGAGTCAGAAGCATCCCAAGAAGATTTGTAGAGTTTGACATGTTGCAAGACACTGAAGTAGACTCTGAAGGAAAGGTTGTTCAGTGTGCAATGTTAGTAGACTCTGAACCCGTGAGTACGGAAGAGGCTCTTAAGAAGCAAGTTTGGTTACAGGCCATGAAAGAAGAACTTGATACTATAGAGAGAAACAAGACTTGGAAGCTGACAGAACTTCCAAAAGGCAAGAAAACCATCAGCGTCAAATGGGTTTTCAAGCAGAAGCTAAAGCCAGATGGATCAATTGGCAAACACAAAGCGAGATTAGTAGCAAGAGGCTTCCTACAGAAGCCTGGGCTAGATTAATTTGAAGTGTTTGCACTTGTAGCGAGACATGAAACAATCAGACTAGTGATTACAATAGCTGCTAACAGGAATTAGCCTCTGACGCATTTAGATGTAAAATCTGCATTTCTGAATGGTCCATTACAAGAAGAGGTGTACGTTTCACAACCTCCTGTATTTAAGAAAAAGAATCAGGAAGGGATGGTGTTCAAATTACACAAAGCATTGTATGGATTGAAGCAAGCGCCCAGAGCTTGGAACTTGAAAATTGATTCGTTTTTCAAGGAACAAGGGTTTCAAAAGTGTGAGATGGAGTATGGTATTTATGTTAAGCACACTTCAGAAGGTAATATGATTCTGGTATGTTTGTATGTTGATGACATATTACTCACAGGAAGTTCTGGACAGATAGCTGAGTTCAAGAAAGTTCTGATGAATGCGTTTGAGATGACAGATCTTGAAAAAATGAGTTTCTTACTAGGGATGGAATTTATATACTCTGAGAAGGGAATAATTTTACATCAGATGAAGTATGAACTAGAGCTTCTGAAGAGATTTGAGCTAGAAAATTGCAAGGTTGCTATCGCACCTGCTGATACGAATCAGAAGTTGGATTTTGATTCTGATGGAGAGGACGTGGATGCTACAACCTTCAAACAGATGGTTGGTTCTCTAAGGTATTTGTGTAATACCAGACCTGATATTTGCTATGCAGTTGGAATGGTTAGAAGATTTATGAGCAAACCAAAGTGGTCACATTACCAAGCTGCAGTCAGGATTCTGAGGTATGTGAAGGGAACTCTGAAATATGGAGTGTTATTTCCGTCTGGAAGAAAGATCGAATCAGAACTTTTGAGTTATTCTGATTATGATTGGTGCGGAGATAGAGTTGACAGAAGAAGTACTTCTGGATACTTATTCAAATTTTTGGGAGGTCCTATTTCTTGGTGTTCCAAGAAGTAACCAGCCGTTGCTCTGTCAACCTGTGAAGCTGAATATATTGCAGGTGCTCTGACTGCATGTCAAGCTGTGTGGATTCTGAACTTGCTGAAAGATCTGAAGATTGAGGTGAATAAACCTCTGAAGTTGATGATTGATAACAAGTCTGCAATAAATCTTGCCAAGAATCCAGTGTTGCATGGGAGAAGCAAGCATATTGAGACCAAGTATCATTTTCTGAGGAATCAAGTTCAGAATGGAATAATAGAAGTTGTGCATTGTAGCACTCAGAAGCAACTGGAAGATGTTCTGACAAAGGCTATCAAAACTGATCAATTTCTTGGTTTAAGAGATGGAATTGTTGTTGTCAGTTTTGGGTAAATATAAATTAAGGGATGGTGTTAGAATTAATTTAGATTTAATTAGATATTAGTTTATATTTAGGAATATCTTTTAGATTGTTTATATCTTTGTTAGAAGATATATATCTTAGATTTTCTTATATCTTTGTAGAAGATATATATTAGATTTAATTTGTGTGTATAAATAGCCTAGTGGAGTAGGTTATTGTAATTCATTATAAATCCTTATTTTGAAGCTATCAGTAAATATTCCTTTTGCCTTTTATCTTCCTTGTGCTCCAACAATAAGAACTGCAAAGTATCTTACAAAAATAAATCAAATAAACATAATTTAAAACCCGTGTTGTTGTAGTTATATTACAGAAACAGAAGAAGTGGTTATAAAAAACAAAAGAAAGCTTACGACGTCTCTATCCAGAGCGAAAGCACCAGTAACAGCCATATACTCAAATCTACAATAATAATCCTCAAAAGCAATAATTTCAAGCTTAGTATAATTTTTATGACAATTTCCAAAATTCCCAAACATTTGATTAATTTGTGAGTGTGTTCTCCTTGTACATGAGAAAAACAAAAACAAAAATGCATTTAAGTAAGTTGTCCAGATTTCAAAGTTCCAATTTTTTAAGTTTGGGTAATCAATCACACAACAGTAACATAAAAAAAAACACTAAAGATATTCAATCGTTTCAAGTCCATATTCAAAACTAACAAAATTGATAGGCACCAAGAAACACTTGCTATGTAGATTGGATTCAATAATAAATCAAGTTCCACTTCAAATATATTCAAAGTTAACATGTGAAAACAATTAAGTGCATAAACTTTATTGGACACTAACCAAAGTCATGATATTAACTCCAATATGTTTTCGGCATCGTACCACATTGAATGCATCATAGACATGGTGAATCATAAATTCTTAAATTGTTGCCTTCAGCTAAAATTGCTACTGAAATCAGAAGTTAGAAAAATCAAAAGGAAAATCAGAAATGAATTCTTAAATTGTTGCCTTCAGCTAAAATTTCTATTTAAATCAGGTAAATTAAATAGTAAATAGTTGATTTCTGGTAGAAGAGACCTATCACTAAGAACAGAAGAGAATATGGCATAGAAAACAGGTAATGCATATTTAATAACATGAGTGAAAGAAACATTATTACAAAAGCAACAACACAAAAACATGAATTTCCAAAATAAACAAAAAAAAAATTAAACTTTCTGCAGATTTCCTTTACTCTCCAGTTATCTAAAATCGAACAAAAAAAAACAAAACAGTTTTAATTCATAATAAACAAATCAATTGATTTTGAAATAATCAAACAAAAATTGGATTTACAAAATCAAAAACCCTAACTGTGAAAAATTGAAACTCTCGGTGGAGTTACCTTCAGCAAAGTGGATGAAATTCAGAGTCGTGAACAGTTGTGTTGTTGAATTGAAGTATTTGCGATGAAGTAGCAACATAGAGCGAATTTGGCAGAAGGGAAAGTTGGCTCGACAGTGAATTTGAACATCACAATAGATAGCAGTAGCGCGAAGAAGAGAGGGAGGGAGATTGCAGAGCGTTGTTGAGGTAGAGGTGAAGGTGGAGGGTTGTGTTGATTGAAGAAAGAGAGGAAATTTGTAGTGTTTGATTGAAATAAGGAGGACAAGTGGTCATGGAATAGCAACATGGGAAGTTACATGGGTGTGACTTTCCATTGTCCAACAAATACATTTATCGTGGTTGTGTTCCCACGTCCAGTAGAAGTTAAAGGGATTAATTAGATTTTAGTTAACATAAAAAATAAATAAAAATGTTTGAAAAAAAATGAGGGAGTAACACATCAACTTTATTAATTGCCAAATCAACTATGGTGAAACAAGGTTTCAATAAATCACTTTTAAGTCTCGAATCAGAAATGTTCGGACATTTTTCATAAAGGTAGACTTGTTTTTTCCAAATACGTTGCATTTTATATATTTATAATAGATAAAAAGACATTTAAAAACATATGAAGTGTGGACAAATTTAGGAGGTGACATACTATAAAAAATTCTTATTTTGACACTATTTATAAAAATATTTTAGTTAACAGTCAAACATTTTCCCATATATAAAATTAAAGTTGTTTGTAAAAATATTTGGAATTTTCTCATATATATAACGATTGTTTTTTAATGAGTTGACTACATATAGAAGTAAGACTTTAAATTTTAATAATTGAATTCAAAATTTGAAATTATTCTATAAAAGATACATAAAAACTAAACTTGGTTTACACATAACTAATACTCAAAAATCAGAACAATTAAGCTAAGGAATGTTAAAATGAGAAAAATAATTGTTTTATTTATAAAAATTATTAGCATTAAAATCAAAACATTGACTAAGTTCGTTCTCTCACAAAAATTATTAGCTTTAAAATCATTTATTATCAAAATCAATAAAATGATATTATGATATTGAATGATAAAAACTTAAAGGTCAACAATATTATATTATCATCAATTCAAAAATAGTATAATATCTCTCTCTCTCTCTCTCTCTCTCTCTCTCTCAACCACCTTCAAAGCGAAAATCCAGTTGTCATACCCCAAATTTGTCTCGCCAACTCAAACAATCTTTAGCCAACTAAAATAGGTTTGGGATCAAGAAATTTAGGGTTCCGCATGGTTTGAAGGCTCCTTTTATCAGATGAGCCTAGTTCACCTGTCTGTTTTTGGGCATTGGTTTGTGTTACTAGGATTCTTTGTCATGATTCATTTTAGAGTTTTTATTTTCAGTAGGTTATAAGGTTTTCATCTGTTAGCAAGGGCAATGTTATTAGGGTTTTAATATTGACTTTCAATTTAAAATTATGAATTAAGACATAGTGCAAGAGGTGATGGGTTCATCATGGTCCTATTATTTTTTGTTCCCTTCATTGACTAATGTATTGATTACTTAAAAGACAAGTTAATATGGACTTAGGGTTAAATTCTCTTCAAAAAGGAAATGCAGACAAAATTTGGGGTTTGTATCTTTTTTAAGGTTCTTGAAATGATCAAATATTATCCCATCAAAGACATAAGAATTTTTCTCAAAGTAACATCTTTTCAAGTATGAGCACAAACTTCTAGCATTCTTGCCATTCATTAAATTCATTCAAACCTATACAAGTCCAGCATAAAGGCTATCAATATATGATTATCCAAAGGCAGAAGGAGGAGTTTTCTAATGTAAAGGAGAATTTTTGAAGTACTTGTTGATTCTGGTATTTTTACTCTTGAATTAATACAAGGTGTAACTACTTTCTTGTTCACTTACAGTAAAAATAAGAAGAGAGAATGTTTCAAATTCAAAACCAGTATTGAATTACATCATTACAATACCATGTATATAAGGGTTTACAGGATGAGAGCTTTAGATAAAACTATTTATCCTAAAACCTAATCAGTAGGATATCTCTTTTTCCTAACAGTGGCAAGACAACTTCAACCTCCCCAGGGCCAAATTTCCAATCTTTAATCTATCTTTATGCTTTTGCTCCTTTAAAGTTTAAAGCCTCCCCCATGGCTAACTACTAGTCATGTCGTCACACCTACCAGAAAAGTCATGCATTAGTATTAAAACAAAACAGAATGGATAAATCAAAAACAACAACGATAACCATGAAGCAGCCTGCTTGAACCGTACCTCATGCCATTGATTTACCTAGTAGCTCTGCATAGACCTGCATCAAGTAAGCACTTGCATATCAGATCTTTTCAAAATATCCAACCAGCATCCTCATATCACTCCACTGACAGAATAAAAATCCAATCAAGTAGTCAGCAGTAACCTGCATAAAACTACTATACCAATTGAATCGGTTTCAATCAATTCAGTGCCCTGTTTTGTCACCAAAAAACAAGAAAGTTCAAAGGGATCAGCTAAAGTACGCAAAAGACAGTTTGCAGTCAATATCAGAATTGGAGGAAAAGTTTTAAAACCAAGACAATGAGGTATCAAACCCAAAACAGAGAGAATTTAATTCATAATTTGAAAATGTGTTACAATTCAAAACAGGGAAATGTTCAATGAATCAAAAGCACAGAATCATGCATTTATAGCTGAATCAGTACTCATTAAACAAGAATCAACGTACAGGAACATAATCAAAACATAATCAACTAATTGCATAAACAAACTTAAAGCAAATCAACGCAAAGGAGGAAACATTTTGAATTCAGAACACATAATTGCAGACAAATTAAAAGCTTTCCTAAAAAAGCCTAATTCCTAAAAACACTATAAATTAAGGGGAATTACGGATGTTAGACAATAGAAGAGAGGAATTACATAGAGTAAAATCTTCGCAGAAGAGGAAAATTAGAGTTTCAACGTCTGAAACCCTAATTTCCTCGTCCTCCGCCGCTCTAATCTCCCGTCATCATCATCATCATCGGTACCTGCAAGCTAAGAGAGACGGGGTCAGAACAAACATAATCAAAAGCAAACACCAGATTCGAAAACAGATTCAAAAGCTCAGAGGTAAGCACTTAGCTCTTTTGATCCTTGCGATTGGTGTTGGAATTTTTCTTTCTTTTTTAGAGTTTGGGAAAGGCTCATTGTGATAACGGAAAGGGGGAGAAGCGATTGAGCACCACCGCAAAGAGTTGCAATATTGCTAGGATTTACTGAGAGCGTGAGGGAGAGAAGAAGGAGGGTTGGGAAATTTTTTGAGATATTAGGTTTAGTTTGGTGTTGTAAAAGAGAAAAAAATAAAATGCGATGATTAGGCCTGGGCTACTAACTAAGTGTACCCCTATTTCACTACTAAGTATAGAACGCACACCCCCCTCCCCCCGGCCTCTTGGGCCTGAATTCATAATTTGAATTCAGGCCCTTCTATTAACACCGTCTAAATATTACTTCACAACTAAAATCATACCCATCCTGCAAATTCAATTATTTATTTTTTTATAATTCTATTTTATATAGTTATCTATTTTTTCTGATTTTTGATATATCTATATTTATATTTTAATAATTATAAAATTATATATTTACATTTATATTTTAATTATAATCATGTATATTTATTATTATAATTGATTAATTAATTTAGGCTTAGTTAAAAAAAAATATCCATCTACGTTAAAACGCATCTTTAAAATTATATACCTAGAAGCAATTCTCACCGTATAATTTGATTTAATATTTTACATCAAAATATTAAAACCTGCGATTCATCAAAATTATAATATCCGTAAGCGACACATGGCCAATATCTGGCCACGTGATAAGAGGGCTATATCAGACTCTTCAGCTTTATACGTCTAAAAAATACACAAACAAACGTCAAACTATTTTTGTAATAAATTAAAAAAATTAACTTTCAAAAATGAATAAAAGGAATTTTTAACTAACTTCGCGCTTAGTTTAAAATCTCCACTATCTACACATTCGAACTAAGTGCGGGAAAATTAAAATATATGCGTAATCTATAAAAAACACCAACCAACCCCGCGAGCTATAAAATTGAGACTCTGATTCCTCCTAAGAGATACGTAGGCATACGATCAAAAATCATGGCGAGTCCCCGCTAACTAAAATTCAAACCCTTTCTCCCCTTTAATAATAAAAACCATATTTCCTAAACAAAGCACTTCTGAACCTAGTATCCTTGCGAACAAGGTAGAGGAGGGGTGCCTAACACCTTCCCCTCGTCTATAACCGAGTCCAAACCTAGAATCTCTAAATTTCTCTTAGGGTTATTCCTTTATACTCCCTTCCTTTAGGATAAAAATTAAGGGTGACGACTCTATTAAAAAACCAATTGCAACAGCTGGCGACTCTGCTGGGGACTCAACCCTAGGTTTAGAGGCCTTGTCCATTAGTTTTTAGGGTTTTAGGGTTTTCTTATTTTTGAGTTTTTGTATTTGTTTAATTGTTGTTTATCTATTTTATTTATTTACTTTTCTTCTTTTTATTATTATTCACTATATTTATATGTCTGTAGCGGGATTTTAATTTTTTTGCAAAATATTTTTAAATAAACCTTAGAAAGAAGGTTTATCTATTAGCCAATGAGATATATCATCCCTATGAGTTTATGTGACGACTTCTCCTAGAGTCAGTGGAATTCCGCAAAAGAAATATGTCTCAAGAGACATCCTCTTGGGAAGAAGGACTTTGGAATGACGCATATGGCTCTTTGTATGACCCTAAACTAAAATCTCATGATGAGATATTTCACGACCTAGAGATGAAAGTTTTGGTCTGCAAAGAGACTCCACTTAAGGGAGGCCCTTGCGCCCTTCCCTCTAGCATTATTCATGATACCCTTAAGAAAATCACCGTATGGGGAGGGTAGAATATCCATAAAACCAAACTAGAGCCCACCTTCTAAGGGTTATTGTTCACTAAATCCCGTCATTTAAACATTTTATTCATATGTTCACGCGTCTCTACATTTCACATGTTCATCATACATTGTTTGCTTATCTTATTCACAGGGTATAAAAAAAGAGTAAAGGTTTTTGTGTAAGTATCTGAAAATGAATGCCAAAGGAAATTAGCTCGTTTGTATCAATGCTACCAAGCCAGATGTAACTCAAATCAAAGTTGTAAAGGAAAGATTGTCTGAAAGGGCCATGAAAACCTTTGCTCGTCGTTATGGGGATATCTTGGACTTAATTAAAATTGAAGTACAGTTGGACGCCATTTCTGCTATATTACAGTTCTATGATCCTCCACTGAGATGCTTCACATTTCAAGATTTCTAGTTAGCCCCAACCTTAGCGGAACTGGATAGAATTTTGAACTTCTCCAAAGAGAAGGCTTATACAGGTATTGGACAAACCATTGACACCAAGATACTGGCCGAAGGTTTGGGAATCCCTTATCTGGAGTTTGCCCTTAACTATAAGAAGGAAGGAGAAGTGCGAGGGATTAAAAGGTGTTATCTGGGGAGTAAAACCCTTAATTGGGAAAATAATAAGGAATGGGAATCTTGTGTCGACTGTCTTAGGTTTCTGATATTTGGTGTTGTTTTGTTTCCATGTACCATAGATTATATTGACCCTGCAGCCATCAGTGTGTTTTGGGGTACGAAGACTTTTAATACAGACCCCACTCTGGCTCCACTTATTGATATTTACTATGCTATTCATACACAGTACAAAAAAAAGAGAGGTACTTTGAATTGTTGTATTCCATTACTATACTCCTGGTTTACGACTCACCTTTACAAGAAGGTATGACAAGGTAAGAATGGCCTCAAAAGTTAAGGTCTCTCACTACTAACTTCGTGTTGTGGTATGCTAAAAAGTTAGATATTGGGGATATTGTCTATAGTTGTGGGAATTTTCCTAATGTCCCACTAATCGAGTCACAAGGCTGCATCAATTACAACCCCGCCTTGGCCCTACGACAACTAGGGTTTCTTATGGAAGACAAACCTTCGGATGAGAAACTTCAGCAACTATATGTTTATGACATGGGCAGAAATGACAGAGAACTACTCAACAAAATCATTCGGGCTTGGAGTAGGATTAACAAAAGAAATGTAGAGAAGAATAATGTAGTGGCAAAAGAACCTTACACTCAATGGGTTCTAAACAGGGTGCAGATTATCAAACTTTCTTTTGATAAAGATCCTGAGTATAAGCAAGAGGCCCCAATTACTCCTCCTATGTCTTTAGAGGAGGTAGATGATCTAAAAAAAGCAATGAATCAGGCTCAGAGCGAGAAGGAAGAACTAGAGCTCAATTTCCTTAATCTGACCAAGGAGAAAAGACAAATGCAACGCATACTCGAATCAAAAGATCAACAAATCCAAAAGGAGCGTGAAGCATTTGAAAAGGAAGTGGTCAACCAAAGGGATTTTAAGTGCTACCTTTAATCTGGATTCCCATAACCAGAGGCTGGAAGATGCTGCCAATGAAATCGGAAAGTTAAATAGATGGTATGAAAAGGTTGTGCAGGAAAATAAAGCGCTAGAGGAAGAGTTAAGGGCTCAGGTCTAAAGCTTGGCCCAGACATCCTTAAACCAAGAAGAACAGTTGAAATACCTCACTACTAGACTACCTGATAGCCAAGAGTCAGAAGTCAAAGAGCGCCTAATGAAAATGAGGGCAGAGAGACATTTGACCAAGAAGACTGGTGAGTATGAGCAAGTATACCTCGAACTGAAGGGGCTCCGGAAGAACTTCCTGATATAGCGAAGACTCTACACTGAGCTGAGGGCTGAAAAGATATATTGGGAAGAGCAAGATAATTCCTCACCTATATCAGGAGTACCAATGCTACAAAGATAAGCACGAGAGGCTCGCGTTCTTGGCCAACAACCTTATCGAAGACATTCCCAGAAGTTTAAAAGACACGGAAAGTGTAATGGTCCCTCTCCCAGAGGACGTCGACAACTTTCTTAAGCTGTGCAGGACAATGGTGGATCGCTTTAGAGAAGATATTCCCAAACGGGCTTAGAATTTTGTTTTCCTTTGGTTTATTTCCCTTCCAAACAAATTTACTGTTTTTAGAATTGTAAAATTTTTCAGTATTTGAAGATGTATTATCTTTTAAAGACAGTTGATGTTTCAATAAAAGTTTTGTGTTTCCTATCTTGTTTGTGTATTCATTTTTCAGATACTTACTAAATAAAAATGAAAAAAAGCAATATATATATATATATATATATATATATATACCCGGGTGAATAAGACACACAAGGCATAAATCTTAACATCATGCATTCATAAAACATTATATCTCATGTATTTTCCATCCAGAAACTCATCGTTTTTCAAAAAAATCTCAGAGTTGAACCATTGGTAGAAGGAAACCAACACTTCCTTGGCCGTGGTATCAAACAAGAGCTCACCAACTAAGAGCCATGGAACAAATAGAAGAAAATCAGGCAGCCTTCAAGTTAGATATGGAACAAGTCAAGAGCAACGTCGACTTAATGATGGGAGATATGAGTCAGGTTCTTCTAGCCTTGAAGAACATCATTGATAGGAAAGAACAGATTCCCAGAGTAGCCTTTGAAGAAATAACCCAAGCTATTGGTGCATCGGGTGGTCACCAACCAAGAAAAGTACTAGAAACAAGGGCCACAGAAATCTGTCATAGCTCAACACGAGACCAGACAAGAATCTGAAGGGTTTATCCCACCTCCACCAAAGGCAGGGGCATCTCGTACCCTGCAAATTCCGGTTAATCATGCTGACGATTACTTAGATTTACAATACAGAGATCACGATTTAGAGGATAAGAATCAGGCATTGCAAAAGGTGACCAATACCCCTACTGTTGAAAGAACATTGGCACTGGATCCATACAAAGCTCTAGAAGAAAGGTTGAAAGTTGTGGAAGGATATGATGCTTTTGATGTCGATGCCTTCGAGATGGGTCTCGTTTCGGATGTAATAATCCCGCTGAAGTTTAAAGTACCTAACTTTGGAAGATATAAAGGGCTCACTTGTCCAAGAAACCACTTGCGCATGTATTATAGGAAAATGCATTCCTATGCTCAGAACCAGAAGCTAATTATTCATTACTTTCAGGACAGCCTAAGTAGGGCATCACTGGATTGGTATATGCAGTTAGAAAGGACGCATATAAAAACGTGGGAAGATCTTGCTAATGCATTCCTGAAACAATATAAGTAAAACCTGGACATGGCACCTACCCGCACCCAGCTCCAGAACATATCCCAGAAGAAAGAAGAATCCTTCAAAGAATACGCTCAAAGATGGAGAGAGATGGCATCTCGAGTACAACCACCACTTCTGGAGAAGGAATTGGTCGACATGTTCATGGGAACTCTACAAGGGGTATACTATGATAAGCTGGTATGAAGCATTTCTTCAGGATTTTCCAACTTAGTGACCATTGGAGAAAGAATTGAGGCAGGGATACAGAATGGAAAGATTCAAGGGGGTTCATCAAATGCTCCTTTTAACACAAAAAATTGATGCCTAATTTTGCAAAGAGGAAAGAGGGTGAAGTTAATGTTGTGGCTTCGTAACCAAGAACATAACAATCGTTAATCATCCCTCGGGGACCATAACAAAACAAATTTGAGAAGCCGCTAAGAAAATTGGATCCACTTCCTATGCCACCCATCCAATTACTACATCATTTGATTAAATCATCTTTAATAGAGTTGAAACCTTTAGCTCCCCCAGTTGGGCCATTGCCTCCCAAGTACAACGCCAATGCCAAATGTGAGTACCATACCAATTCTCCGAGGCATACCATAGATCAATTATGGGCTTTCAAGCATAAAGTACAAGATCTAGTAGACTCCCAAGACATTACTTTTGAAAAACCAAACATCAAATTGAACCTCATGCCTTCGCATGGTGGTCCAATAATAAATGCAATTGAAGTAGTCACCAACTATGGGGCTGGAAGACAAGCAAAGTCTCCGATGAGACTATTGAAGGAATATTTATTAGAATGTGGGTTCCTGTTGGAACACAACGAAGCTTTTGAAAGGACCTTACAACAATTGGTGGATCAGGGGATAGTCTAATTTGGGCCATACCCTGAGGTGGAATATATAGCAGCAATTGAAGGAAGTACAAAGAAACCATTGGTGATTCCTTATCATGACAAGAAAACTCTCATGATCCCATGGGGAGATTCGACAAAAACCCCTACGGTAAAACAGACTCTAAGAATTCTGGTAGCACCAAAGACTACAATGGTAATTAAAAGGCCATCTCCTACCCCCTACAAAATTGATAAGGCAATGCCATGAGATTATGATCCGACTGTATATATCAATGGCTCAAAACAAGAATGTGAGTCATCTTCAAGTCAAGAACCTGCAATTTCAAACATAACAGGAACAGGGGGCATGGCCCATAGTGGTCGGGTATTCAGATCTAAACCATCAGAGGGGAACAACAATGTGTTGAAAAATAAAAATGACTTGTTGACAAAAGAAAAAGGAAAAGCAATAGAAGAGGCGAATCAAGAGCCTGCAAATAAAAGTTTCACCAACCAAGAGGCCGATGAATTCTTGAAGATGATTAAGAGAAGTGATTATAGGGTGGTTGACCAATTGCACCAAACACCGACCAAGATCTCTATACTCTCATTACTCATCAATTCAGAAGCACATCGGGATTCTTTAATGAAAGTCCTAAGTTCTGCTCATGTTGCAGAAGAAATCACTGTAAACCAATTTGATAATGTGGTAGCCAATCTAACGTCTGGGTCCTATTTGGGTTTCAACGACAGTGAGTTACCGCCACATGGTCGAGCTCACAATTAAGCACTACATATTTCAATACAAATAGGTACTACGAGTATATCCAGGGTACTTAGTGATACTGGTTCTACTATCAATGTGTTACCCAAATCTAGCCTAACGAAGTTAACACTGAGCGGTATTGTGATAAGACCGAGTTCCACGATAGTCAAAGCCTTTGATGGTTCTCAGAGTACGATATTCGGATAAGTGGACCTCCTCATCAAGATCAGTTTGAACATGTTCTACATCACTTTTTAGGTCATGGACATAGAACTGGCATATACTTGTTTACTCGGACGACCCTAGATTCATGCGATAGGGGAAGTCACGTCGACTTTACATCAAAAGTTGAAATTCTTTGTCGAAGGGAGATTGGTCATAATTGGTGGGGAAAAGGACATCTTCGTAAGTCACATTGAGTCTTACAGGTATATCAGTGCTGATGAAGATTGCATAGTTATACCATTTCAAGTACTAGAGGTTGCTTCCACAGTAACTTTACCGGTAGAAAAAAAATCAAAAAGCCCAGTATGACTTCATGGAGAGACTTATAAATGGCAGTGGAGAATGGTGATTTGAAAGGTTGGGGAAAGCTCCCCGAGATACCTGAAAAGAAAAATCGTTTTGGCTTGGGTTATGAATTGTCAAAGGCTACTCTCAAAGGGAAAGCAAGGTTTCCAACAATCCAGGAAGTCTTCGTCAGTAAAGGAGTGGAGCATGGCGAACAAGTGGCAATGTTGTCCCACAAAAATACCATAAAAAGGCGATAGATTTCATTCGTGATTGCGCCTCAGATGAAGAGTTAAAAAACTGGACAGTTGTGGAAATTCCTGAAATTTTCTTTCCAAAGTAATTTTCTTTGTTTTTGAAAGAATCTATGTCAAGCCCGAGGCATATGGGTTTGTTTGTAAGGGTCCCCATGTGTTTAAATCAATATTTATGAATAATAAAGATGTGTTTTTTATTCAATTAAGATCCTTGTTTTTCTTCCTGCATTTATCCTATATGTTTTATAAAACTGGCAATACATTTTCTCATATGCATTTTCCAAATTCTGCACCAAAACATGATAAATATGTTAATCCATGCCCAAAATCACCAATGATGTTACTGCTACTATCCGATATGATTTTGATAATCCTGTCAACCAAGCTGAAGAGGAAGATGTTAGGATCTTGAACTTTCTAAAGAACTGACAAGAAGCATAGAGCAAAAGCCCGACAACATACAACCATATCAAGAGTCTATCGAGACCATTAATCTCGGCACAACAGAAGATCCGAAAGAAGTTAAGCTGGGGGAAACATTAGAGGAAAACGTCAAAGAAAGACTGATCAAGTTATTACACGAGTATGTGGATATATTTGCCTGGTCCTACAAACACATGCCATAATTGGATACAGACATTGTAGTACACAGGTTACCTCTCAAAGAAGGTTGTCCTCCGGTCCGACAAAAGCTTAGGAGAACTCATCCAGATATGTCCAGCGAAATTCGAGAAGAGGTTCTTAAACAATTCGACGCAGGTTTTTTGGCAGTGGTACACTATCCACCTTGGATAGCTAATATTGTGCCAGTACCCAAGAAAGATGGTAAAGTACACATGTGTGTGGACTATCGGGATCTAAATAGGGCAAGCCCTAAAGACGACTTCCTGTTACCTCACATAGATGTTCTCGTAGACAACACAACTCAAGCATTAGTATTTTTGCTCATGGATGGCTTCTCAGGTTACAATCAAATCAAAATGGCACCTGAAGACATGGAGAAAACTACCTCCGTGACACCTTGGCGCACTTTCTGCTACAAGGTAATGATATTCGGTTTGAAAAATGCAGGGGCAACCTATCAACGGGAAATGGTGACACTGTTCCATGATATGATTCACAAGGAGGTCGAGGTGTACGTAGATGATATGATCGCAAAATCTCATACAGAGGAGGATCATATCATACATTTACAGAAGTTATTTGATCTACTGTGAAGGTTTAAACTAAGGTTGAACCCAAACAAGTGTACCTTTGGTGTCAGATCAGACAAGTTATTAGGTTTTATTGTAAGCCAGCATGGTATCGAAGTGGACCCTTCCAAAGTAAAAGCTATACAAGAAATGCCATCACCAAGAATAGAAAAAGAGGTTTGTGGGTTTTTAGGTCGTTTGAACTACATTTCGAGGTTCATATCACACCTAACTGCCACATGCGAGCCTATATTCAGATTACTGCGAAAAGATCAAATGATAACATGGAATGAGGATTGCTAGTCAGCTTTCAAAGCAATAAAGCAATATTTGCAAGAGCCACCAATATTGATGCCACCAGTCCCAGGGAGACCTCTCATTATGTACCTAACTGTACTTGAAGGGTCGATGGGGTGTGTATTGGGCCAGCAAGACAAAACAAGTAGAAAAGTGCATGCAATTTACTACCTTAATAAGAAATTCACTGACTGCGAAACCAGGTACTCACTCTTTGAGAAAACCTATTGCGCTTTGGCTTGGGCCACTAAAAGATTGAGACAATACATGTTGACGCATACCACATGGCTAATAGCAAGAATGGATCCTTCAAAATATGTGTTCGAGAAACCAGCTCTTACAGGAAGGATTGCTCGATGGCAAATGTTACTATTAGAGTACGACATACTGTATGTTACCCAAAAGGCCATCAAGGGTAGTGTATTGGCTGATCATCTAGTCCATCAACCATTGCCAGAATATCAGCCCATGAAATTCGACTTCCCGGACGAAGATGTTATGGCTATCGATGATTACGAAATACCAGGACCCAATGAAGGACCTGAGCCAGGGGCACGGTGGACACTCATGTTTGACGGAGCTTCAAATGCATTGGGACATGGTATCGGGGAAGTCTTAACTTCTCCAAAGAACTATCACAAACCTTATACCGCAAGGTTATGTTTCGACTGCACCAATAATATCGCCGAATATGAAGCTTGCATTCTAGGCCCGGAAGCTGCCATCGACATGAGAATCAAATATCTTGAAGTATTTGGAGATTCCGCATTAGTCATATGCCAAGTCAAAGGCGAATGGGACGCCAAATACCTAAACTTAACTCCAAATCGGGAACACGTCTTAAAGCTGGCTAAAGAATTTATTGAAATCACTTTCAATCATATCCCGTGAGAAGAAAATCAAATGGCAGATGCTTTAGCAACATTGTCGGCTATGTTTAAAGTAACTTGGCCAAACCACAAGCCACGCATCACTATCAGACATTTTGAAGAACCAACACACTGTCTCGCTATTGAAGAAGGACCAGATGAAAAACCTTGGTTCTACGAAATCAAGAGATATCTTGAAAGGCAAGAATACCCTGAGGATTCCTCTATCGTCGACAAACAAACCCTGCGAAGGCTAGCATCAAAATTCTTTCTGAGTGGTAATGTATTGTACAAAAGAAATAATGATATGGTCAACTGTGGCCCAAATACAGTCAAACTTCAAGATTTTTGGTCAACATCAACATTTTGAAGTAAAATCCATCATTTGATCAAGGGTTAATCATGATTCCTCAAGAAAATCTCCTAACTCATCAAAAGTCAAAAATGGCAAATTAGGGTTTCTATAGGAAAAGTCAACCAAAATTTGACCAGGCATAACTTTCTCATACTTTATCAAATTTTTTTCCGCAAAAGGTCATTTTAAAGATAATCCAATTCCCTACGACTTCTATTCAGCCCTCAAGCTCAAGAAATTCCCCAATCAAAAGATACAAGCTCAGACATTATAGGTCCTTTCAAAAAGTCAACAAAAACACCTTTTGGGTCAAAGCTCCTTACATGAACATGGAAGATCCAATTGAGATGAAACCAAAAAGGTTGTTTAAAGGACATCCTAAGCTCTCTAAAAAGTCAAAGAACACTCTCTTATGGTTAAAATTGAGAAAGATATGCATTTCTAAAGTTGACCAATTTTTGGAAATGTGCATGAAGCCAATATTGACCAAACTTGAATTTTTCCAAATGGGCCCATGTTTTCATGCTTGAAACGTGTTCCTAACATGGACCACGACCCATGATCTCATTCATACTTTATTTCATTATTTTTATTATTTATTTTGATTTTTTATTCATTAAAAGTCAAAATTAAATAAAGAAATAATAGGAAATATGTAAGATATGATTTGAAGATCTTTTTCTCATCAAATGAAGACTAAAACATGCTGGCAACCCAAAGGAAACGCGTGGGAGTCATTTGAGCAAGTTTTGGCCAAAATAAGAAACATAAAATTCAAAGTGCAAATCAAATCTTTTCTACATAAATCTTCAAGATTCAATCCACTTTTGTTACCCTAATACATCCAGATATATATGCATAACATTTCCAGATCAAAGGGACAAGGATTGGCCGCACGAAACTGACATTCAAAAACTCCAAACTTTCAAGAAAAGTGGGAATCAGATTTTGAATTAGAGAAGGAGTCAAGGGATTCTGAAGCTTGCAATCAACTCCTAGATACCTTTTGAAGCTAGCTGCATCACTCCCAAGCGCCAAAGCTCCAAGAATCGTGCCAACGTAATCACAATTTGTTCTTCTTTTTTTTTGAAAACTATTATGATCATATGTGCATCATAAACGAATTTGGGTCATGCTTTCTTGTTTGTATGGATGATTAGAACATGTTTGAATTATTAATTGCTTGTTTTGATGCACGTATGACAATATGCCATTGTTAGGGTTTTTTTCCTTTGTTTTCAGATACAGGTACAAATAGGCCAAAAGAAGAGTACCATCATGCTCAGAGGATCAAACCCAATTGATCCATGACCTTAGATTGAATTTATATTGCTCGTGGTAGATTTTGGAAATTTGTAGGTGATTTAGTGATGGATGCTGACTGTAGGTAAAAGTCCCTAAGCTAATACGACGGATGGCTGGGGAAGACGAAGGCGTGACACATCTTGATTGGACCATTTGAAACAGCGTGCGTTTTTTTCTAAAAAGAAATTCTGACCATTATTTTCACATATTATATTATTGTTTCATTTTTGTAACGAATGAACAAATTGGCGTTATGGTAGAAGGAACACTTGGCAAAGGGAGAGACCTAGGTTCGATTCCCAGGTCTTGATGTTATTTTTTCTTGTAAATCTCTTCCAAATCCAGTGTAGCCAGGCCATCCACGCATACCATGTGTCCTCAGATCCAGCCATCAAATCTGCATGGTTCTGGATCCAACGCCTCTAGCACGCAGTCATACCATGGACCTCTCTAACGCAATAACACCAAATCACACGCTAGCAGTGGGCCACCAATTTCTGGACTTTAGCACAATTCAACAATACACCCCCCAATCTGGGTTTCACACCCCCTTTCAGGCCCATTTCTCAATTTAATTTTTTTAATTCTTTTTATTTAGTTTTATATTATTTTATTTTATATTATTTTGTTTATTCATTCTTTTTTTAAAAAAAAATCATAAAAATCAGAAAATCATCACAAAAATTAGGACTTAGTTTCTTTAATTTAAAATTAATTAGAGAATTAGGTTAAACTTCTAATTTTTTTTTCATAAAATACAAAAAATATTTTAATGAGCAATTAGACTTTTAGGTTTTAGAACTTATTCTCGTCTCTATTTTGTGCGCGCTATCTTTTTCTCATATGATTATTTTTTACCATTTATCTAATTGCGCCTGGTTTGTAATAGTTAATTAGGGTTTTCCATTCTCGCACTTTACTTTTCGTCCATTATTTATGTATCTACACCAAAGCCCTGTAATAGCGTAAGACTTTATTTCTCGCTTTTTTCTTTATATGCTTGTATATAATTACTAGTAAATTAGGCGTGTATGACAAGATTAACCAAATTAATTATTAGATCACTAATCACAAGATAAAAATAACTGAAAAAGCACACTGTTGAACACTTGCACCCTTAGGGTATACCTCACTTGGTTGCCTCGGAAAACAATGGTCATATCCCTCGAAGGAAGGGATATCTTAGCAAAGACCCTCAATTTAAAAGTCATCATAAAGATCATAGTCCCTAAACGTCCCTCGAGTTGCCTACGAGAAATGATCTTGTCCCTCGATGTTGCCTATATGATGACAGACCCTTCGGAATGCTAAGGTATCCTTACATGTTGCCTTCGATGACCATAAAAGTCCCTTTCGATAGTCCCTCAACATCCAATGATAGGGCTAACTACTCACTAATAGTAGGATAGCACTATCTAAAGGAAAGGAGGAAAATAACATCCTTTTTCGAGTAGGTTGACAGTTCTTAAGTACTTGCTCAAACCAAATTTTCACACTTACACACTTATAAAAAATCTTTTAAAAAACGCTTTATCACACTCTTGAGGACTAATACAAGAGTTATCATAAAGCAAATAAAATTTTTCAAAACACATAAACACAAACAGTTTTCAAAATGAGCAAGTACCTAAGAGCCCGTGGAAAACCACAGATGGAAAATGTGTTAACACCTTCCCTTTCCATAATCTACCCCCTTACTCAAAATCTCGAGAAAGGTATTTTTCTGTTCTTTTCACCCTTTCCTTTGTTGGATAAAAGAAAAGTCGGTGGCGACTCTTGCTTACCGCGACATTTGCAAACAAAAAATACAAACCAGTATTAACATTCGGTTCTTCCACCGTATCACAGAACTGGCGAATCTGCTGGGGATGATAATAAAAGTGGGGTTTACCTTAGGGTCTAAATCATTTTGTTTCTTTGTCTGTTTGTTTGCTTTACTTTTAAGGGTATTGTTTGGGTTACTATAGATCCTACACCCGGATATGGGGAAACCTATTAGGTAAGTAGCAATAGATCATGGAAACTGTACGAGGTATACCGACATGGTTGAAGCGATGTCTATGTTGATGCGACACTTTGGTTGGTACCGGTAGCCCTTGAGTTAATCAAGGAGAATACGGGGCCGCTGCATGGTATCATGAAGCGTCAACTGACCTTAGAACCTTTAATTGAACAACTTGGCCATTAGGACGTAGTGAGATGGCCGTCTTTGGTGTATTCCTAAAGTCGGCAGATACTCGATGCTACACTCATTGAGATTTGACTCCCAAGTTTTGTTTAGTTGCAAACCAATTGCCTATCGAACGAGACTTGTGGTAAAGATCATTGATATTGAGATCCCTTAGAACCCGGTTACTATTTATAGGACAGGTTGAACCAATCCAAACTTCAAGAGGGTATTACCTTAAAACCCATGCAAGCCTTAAACCTAAGTTCTTGGTGTGATTTGCTTGTGTTCGCTATATCTGTGATTTCTTAGCATAATCATACACATCATAACATCACGCCACAACATTTCCTTAACCACTTCAAGGATCTCAAGGGTTTGTGATGCAGGTTATGGTAAATCAGACGTCTAGCAAGGGGCAAAGGGGATTTATTTTCCTCTAGCCAATGTCATCAAAAGATCAAAACTCAACAACTTGAGTCAGGGGCTATGACCCACTTGATATGGTGAGATTGACTCTCATAGAAGGACACTCAATGATACGAAGTTCTTCAATTAAAGCTGCAAATTTTAACTTCTGGAATTTTCTTGTTTACCCCGCGAGATCCTTGAAAACATTACATACATATATCATACATATCATTGCATAAATAGGGGGTTCATAGCAGGTTTCTCATCCTCTTCACTGTTTATTTCAGCAATGGCTCTAGAACAAACAATGAAGGATCTACAGAATCAAAATGCTCAATTTCAACAGATGATCATGGCTCTGGCCAAGGGCCAAGAGGAACTGAAAGCCCTGATTATGAAATAGAATGCCAAGAAACCAAGGAAGACAGCTGGTGTGGTAAACTTGGGAAGGAGGTTCAAAGGACCACTAAGGCAAGTGGTTGAGCTAACATCTTCATCAAAAGAAGGAGATAATCAAGAGGGGGAGACAAGAGAGGAAGACCCCAGTCCAAGGGAATCTGATAATGAGATTGATTACAATGAAGAGCAGTATCCTTCGATCAACGAAAAATAAAAACAGCTGGAAGAACGTCTGAGTGAAATGGAAATCCAGAAGGTGCGGGCTGGATTTTGAAGAGTTGGGTTTGGTCTCTGGGGTTGTCATCTCGCAAAAGTTCAAGGTGCTAGTGTTCTCTAAATACGATGGGGTTTCGTGTCCCAAGATGCACCTCTGGTCTTATGTGAGGAAACTCCAGCCTCACACTGCTGACAAGGACTTATGGGTCCACTTCTTTCAAGATAGTCTGTCCGGAACTCAATTAGAGTGGTTCTACCAGCTAGAAAGGTCCAACATTCGTAATTTGGAAGACCCGGATGCTGCTTTTTATAAGCAGTATCAGTATAATGCATACCTTGCTCCTACTCGTACACAACTCCAAAGTATGTCTATGGGTTCGAGCGAATGGTTTAAAGACTATGCACAGAAGTGGAGGGACTTAGCATGAAGAGTCCAACCCCCTGTCTGATAGGGAGATAGTGGATATGTTTTTGGGTACCTTATCTGGTCCATTTTTCAATCACCTGATTGGAAGCTCCTCAACTGGCTTTACTGAATTGATCTTGACAGGAGAAAGAGTGGAAGCTGGAATTAGGAGTGGTAAGATCCAAAAGGATGCATCCTCTAGTACAATAAGGAAGCTATTTTATGGGAAAAAGGAAGTCAGTTCCACTTATAGCCAAAGGAATCAGGATAGAACCGAATGCCGTTCGGTCGTAGGGGCTGTTATGATCTCTAAACCTGTACCTACTCAATAAAGGAACAATCAGCCTAGGGCAGAAAGGCCGGTAAGACAGTTTACCCGGATAAATAGGACTCTCTCTCAAGTTTTGCCACAATTATTAAAGTCCAATCTAGTGACTTTAAAGGAAGCCCCGAAGAATCCTAATACTGCCTCTCCCCGCTACAATCCAAATGCTCGATGCGCCTACCATTCTGAGACACCGGTGCATGACATGAACGATTGTTGGGCTTTGAAGAACAAGGTACATGACCTGATCGAGGCAAAGGAGATTGAATTTGATCCCCCTGAGACTCACAATGTTATAACTACACCCATGCCCAAGCATGGCTCGAGAATCAATGCTATTGATGTTGTCTCTGCCATGAAAGATGCTGACAATGAGTATAACGTAGATAGATGGATCTTCCCTACTACCAACGGTGGACCCAGTAAATGGACGACAAAAGACTTTAGACCAATTACTTTTATTCAGAAGTAATTGTCTTTCTTGTTTTTTGGATATGTAATGAACAATATAAACTCTATGGCCATGTGTCTTACCCGGGGCACAATGGTTTATTTGTAAGGGTTATCATGTTTCAATTTCATATGGCATTAATAAAGCATTGGACGTTTATGCATACAAGTTTTGCGCTCTCTATTTTTCCTTTTTGCTTTTACTTTGTCTATACAGCTATGCTCTTACACACACTCGCATATCAAATTGCAGATCCATATCCACTCTAGATCCCATTGATAACAGTTCTGCTTTTTCTAGTTATGACTTTGAAAGTCCGATCAACCAAGCCGAGGACGAAGTTGAGGAAGATTGTGAGGTACCCAGAGAACTTGCTAGGCTGTTACAACAGTAAGAAAGGGTTATATAGCCTCATGAAGAGCCAGTTGAGACAATAAACTTGGGCACAGAAGAGGACAGGAAAGAAGTCAAGATAGGTGCAAATCTGGAGCTTAATGTCAAACAGCGGTTGATACAAATGTTGCATGACTATGTCAAGATGATTTCCTGGTCGTATGAAGACATGCCCGGACTAGACACAAATATTGTTGTTCATCGTCTGACAACTAAAGAAGATTTCCCTCTGGTAAAGCAGGAAGTTCGTCGTATGCGCCCTGAAATGTCAGAGAAGATCAAAGAAGAGGTTATGAAACAGTTCAACACTGGGTTCTTAGCTGTCACCTCTTATCCCTAATGGGTTGCCAACGTAGTCCCGGTGCCTAAAAAGGACGGCAAGGTACGGATGTGTGTGGACTACAGAGATTTGAACAGGGCAAGCCCCAAGGATGACTTTTTGCTCCCCCACATTGACGTTCTGGTTGACAACACCGCACAACACAAGATTTTTTCCTTCATGGACAGTTTCTCTGGTTACAATCAGATCAAGGTGGCACCCGAAGACATGGAGAAGACAACCTTTATCACACGATGGGACACTTTCTGTTACAAAGTAATGCCATTTGGATTGAAGAATGCTGGGGAACCCTATCAGCGAGCCATGGTAGCTTTATTCCATGACATGATTCACCATGAGATGGAGGTCTATGTTGATGACATGATAGCCAGGTCTCAAACCGAGGAAGATCACCTTGATCGTCTACAAAAACTGTTTGATAGGTTGAAGACGTACAAGCTGAGGTTAAATCCGAACAAG
The DNA here is from genome assembly GCA_948472305.1 of Vicia faba. Taxonomy (NCBI): domain Eukaryota; kingdom Viridiplantae; phylum Streptophyta; class Magnoliopsida; order Fabales; family Fabaceae; genus Vicia; species Vicia faba. The sequence goes on from OX451741.1 coordinate 48,189,428, forward strand.
TGCACCTTCGGGGTAAGGTCTGGCAAACTGATAGGTTTCATTGTTAGTGATAAAGGTATTCAGGTTGACCCTGCAAAGGTGAAGGCTATACAAGAGATTCCTGCTCCTCGCATTGAGAAGGAGGTTAGAGGTTTCTTGGGACGCCTAAATTACATTGCCAGGTTCATTTCCCATCTAACTGCTACTTGTGAGCCAATCTTCAAACTCTTAAAGAAAGATCAAGTGGTAAAGTTGAACAACAAATGCCAGACTGCCTTCGAGATAATCAAGGAATACCTTCAAGAACCTCCAATTCTGATGCCTCAAATCAAAGGAAGACCTTCGATAATGTACTTAACAATGTTAGATAATTCAATGGAGTATGTGCTGGGGCAGCATGATGAGTTCAGTCAAAAAGAGCACGCAATATACTACCTGAGCAAAAAGTTTACCGACAGTGAAACAAGATACTCACTGCTCGAGAAAACTTGTTGCACTTTGGCATGGGCTGCTCGCCAACTGAGACAGTATATGTTGACCCACACTACTTTGTTGATTTCTAAGATGGATTCGATCAAGTACATCTTCGAGAAGCCTGCTCTCTCCAGAAGAATAGCAAGATGGCAAATGATCTTGACCGAATACGATATCTAATACACGACTAAGAAAGCAATCAAGGGAAGTGTATTAGCTGATTATTTGGCTCATCAGGCGGGGATGACTACCAGTCCATGAATTTTGAGTTCCTGGATGAGAACATCACGTTAGTGACTGACTGTGAAGAACCTGTTCTAGATGAATGACCTGAGGAAGGATCCCGATGGACTATAGTTTTTGATGGAGCCTCGAACGCACTCGGTAATGGCATCGGCACTGTAATCATATCTCTCAAGGGCTGTCATACTCCTTTCACCGCCAGATTATGTTTCAATTGCACCAATAACATGAATGAGTATGAAGCATGCATCATGGGTCTCAAAGTTGCTATTGACTTAAGGATTAAGTTCTTGAGCGTTTTCAGGGATTCAGCCTTGGTAATAAGTCAAATCAAAGGCAAGTGGGATAGGAAGCACCCAAATCTCATCCCTTATAAAGAACATGTGCTGACATTGCTTCCACACTTTGAAGAGGTCACCTTTGAACATTTTCCACGAGAAGAGAACTAGTTAGCGAATGCGCTAGCTACTATGTCGTCTATGTTCAAGGTCAAGTGCGACAACGAGGTTCCTAGGATCACTATTGAGAGGTTGGATGAACCCGCATACTGCTATGAGATTGATACTAAAGAAGTAGCATACAAACCTTGGTTCCATGAAGTGAAAAGGTATCTCGAGGCAAAAGAATATCCTGAGGGGGCATCTGTCAATGATAAGAAGTTTCTGAGAAGGTTCTCCGCAAAGTTCTTTCTCAGTAATGGAATCCTTTACAAGCGCAGCCACGACTCTAGTTTACTTCGGTGCATAGATAAGAGCGAAGCAGAGAGGATTATGACAGATTTACACGAAGGTACCTTTGGCACCCACTCTAGTGGACACACCATGGCTAAAAAGATCCTACGGGCAGGATACTATTGGTCCACTATGGAAGCAGACTGTTATCAGCAGTCCCGAACTTGTCACAAATGCCAGATCTACGCTGATAAAGTACATGTACCTCTGGCTCCCTTGAATGTCTTGCCAGCTCCTTGGCCCTTTGCAATGTAGGGAATTGACATGATCGGATAGATTACGCCTACCTCTTCCAATGGGCATCGCTTCATCCTAGTGGCCATTGATTACTTCACGAAGTGGGTTGAGGCTGCCTCTTTTTCTACTATTACCAAGAATGTTGTGGCGCGGTTTATCAAGCATAACCTGATTTGTAGGTATGATGTGCCAGAGAGAATCATCGGACAATGGTACAAATCTCAATAATATAATAATCACCGAACTTTGTAAATAATTCAAGATCAACACCTTACTCTCTGGTGTATGGTGTGGAGGTTGTCCTGCCTATTGAGGTTCAGATCCCTTCCTTAAGGATCATGAAGGATTATGATATCTACACTTTTTAATGATGTTCTGAATGAAAAGTTCAAAGTTAGGATGACTTACCTTGAATCTGAAGCGTGTGCTTGGGACTTGAGCTACTGCCTTCGAATGTTCTGGGGTTAGCAAGAAACGGAACAGAAATGTTATGTTCTTTGATTCAAAGGGAAGAACAAAGGTATTTCTTTGAGAATTCTGGGTTTAAGAATGTTTGAATGTTTTCTTTTCTCTTTTTTTTGTATTCAATAACTCTCTCTCTCTCTCTCTCTCTCTCTCTCTCTCTCTCTCTCCTAAAGCCAACCCCTTAGACGTGTGGTGGAATAATTTATTTATAAATGAGTTTGATATGGTTTTGGGGTGAAAAACAAATGGGATTTGAACGGTTTTGGCATACTGTTTCATTGCTTTTTAAATACAACTTTTACATGCTAATTTTGTGCAAATATGGGGTTTAAGAAAAATGCAGGCGTGGACTGGATTAACAACAATTTGGAGTGTTGTGGCAGCTGGATGCAGGACTGTGTCATAGAAGTAAAATAGACTTTTCAAAACGAGGTTTTGGGGCTTGGTGATGTTCTGATCGAAGAGTTGAAAGACCAGAGTGAGATTCAAAGGGTGATGTTCTGATCGAACAGTAGAACATAGTCTCCATATGCTGAAGAATGAAATTTGAAGAGTCATGTTCTGACCGAAGAGCGCATCTTCCATATGTTCTGATCGAAGAGTCATATTCTGAATCATTTTTGCAAATTCTGATTGTACTTGTCTGAAAACTGGCCCAAAAGTTCTGAAATTATCATATTTTCTTACACACAGAAAATTTTCTAAGTGTTTAGAAATTTGACTTTTTCAAAGTAATTTCTGACTTTTGATTTCTTGATGAACCAATTTCCTATCCTGATGAAATATGATTGTTGAAACTTGATTTTGATCCAAAAGTCAAAGTTTGACTTTTCAGTGTGCTTTTGACCATTTTTCCCTTGTGAATGACTTTCTTGGAAAATTGTAATCTGAGACTTGAAACTTGACAGAAGCAAACCCGAGGGTCCAGGATGATCCTTTGAGAAATGAGAGGGAAAAGTTTTGGGGTACAACAGGTTGCCTCAGGATGAGTCAATGTAAAATTTCATCTGGAAATTCAAGAGAAGGATCCTGGGTAGGGTTGCCTCAGGATGAGTCCGTGTAAAACTGCATCTGGATATTTGAGAAGGAACCTGGGTAGGGTTGCTTCAGGATGAGTCTATGTAAAACTGCATATGGAAATTCAAGATAAGGAACCTGGGTAGGGATGCCTTTGGCTGAGTCCGTGTAAAACTGCATCTGCAAATTCAAGAGAAGGAACCTAGGTAGGGTTACCTCAGGATGAGTCCATGTAAAACTGCATTTGGAAATTCAAGAGAAGGAACCTGGGTAGGGTTGCCTCAGGATGAGTCCGTGTAAAAATGTATCTGGAGATTGTGAGAAGGAACCTGGGTAGGGTTGCTTCAGGATGAGTCAGTGTAAAACTTATGAAGGAGGGAGAAGGAACATGTGTAATATTGCTTCATGAAGAGCCCGTATAAAGCTGTATTTGGAAGTCAGAAGAAACCCGTGTAAGATTTCTTCATGAAGAGCCCGTATAAAGCTGTATTTGGAAGTCAGAAGAAACCCGTATAAGATTACTTCATGATGAGCCCGTGTAAAGCTGTATTTGGTTGCACAGATAATTACTGTGTTTTGTTTCAGGATCTAATCCTGGACCTGTTGAAAATTGTTGATGATAAATGTCTGTTGATTGATCTTTCCTGAAATGGTAAAGTGTTAGCTGTATGCAATGTCATGATGTATGAAATGCATTGTGTAACGGTGCTCTCAAAATAAATGAGATTGGGATGTATGCATTTATACTGCAGATGCTATGACGTTTGTAGAATAATGTATGAATGCAATATGTGAATGTATCAGTTGTTCTATTGCAGCACTGTTGAATTAGAGAAAATAAATCCCTGATAGTAGTTGGCAATGAAGAATGTAGGTCTTCAGATTTTGTTGAAGCTGAATTGCTAGGAGATAATCTTCCGTTGTTAGAGAAATAAACTTTGTTGGGGAAGGAAAGCTTTGTGCACTGCCTGAGGATTTTGTGAAATCCTATTGGGGAATCCTGAGAAGTTTGACGACTTTACTGGGGAAAACCTGATGTCGGAGCAATAGTTAGAAATTCCTGTTTTGTCGGGGATACAAGAACACCTGACATCACTAGGTTGTAAGCTGAGGATATGGCGGCAACTTTTTAGTAAGATTCCCCTACCTCTGTACCTGCTGGAGAAAGTACCTATGTAGACTTTGTGGATGGTTTGAGTGTCATCCCAACTCCTAGGGTGCTTGGTAAATGCTGATCAGGATGATAAGTCTTCTATTGATAAACAAATTACAAGATGACGGGACATAGTAATACGTTTTTAATCCTTAACTTTTGCCTGGACCACCCTTTCGGGTTTTCAGTCCACCGGGATACCCTTTTTTGCTCAAGCCGCATTTTCAGGTTTTCGACTTGTCGAGTGTATAATTTTTTGTATATATCCCTAATTTTTGCCCAAACTCTTTTGGTTCTCCGGGATTCCTTTAATTTTGCCTAGGCATGCCAACCTAGCAGGTCTTTTTCATGCGTAGTATTTTCTGACTATGTCCGCGCTCATATGATGTGGAGAGTTGTCACCGTCTATGACAACAAGTGTTGTATAAATTCCAGAAAATGTTTATGTGATCGCATGTGCCCTTTCATACGTGGGAGCCTGTGTGGGGCTACTTCAGGATGAATCTGGTGCACCTGATGTTTGATCAAGTTTCTGATGGTCTTGAATTTCCTAAGTATCTTTTCTAAGAACTGTCATGGAAGGATTCAAAGACATGATACTGACACCATCTGATACTACTGGCACAGACAAGCAATTTGGTGGTACCAAAGATTCAAATTTCACAGTGATTTTCTGCTAGAATCCTCGATCAATGTAACAGCCCCCGAGTGATTCAGATGGAGATCTGCCCCTGGCTATTCATCAATTTTGGAGAGATTCTTTGCATATTGGCTTGACTGCCCCTGATTAATTAGACACCATGTCATGCCCCTAGATTATGAAAGGCTTCGTTCATTGAATATTCGTTGTGTAAATTTCTCTGCCATTTGAATAATTAACCATATGCAAACAATGTCATTTAAAGAATGCAAAGCTTATGTCTGTCTTGAAAATTTTTGAAAATGTGTTTTTTGTAATAAAACGAAATTTTCAAGAATGTGATATCAATTCATGATTTATAGCAAACCTTACAGGAGTCAGGATACCTTTGTAACAGTATGCTCTCGAACTAACCCATGCTTCAGCTAGGACTTTTAAGGGTTGTAACGTGGCCTGGTTCACGGTTTAAGAAACAAAGGATAAAGGCTCAAAATTTATTTGTACCCACCCGTTCTTTGTGATGTTCTTCAGTCTTATGCTCAGTTAATTGTGCATTTTGAATCCCAGTTGAGTTCTGGAATGTTGGCCCCGATATTCTGATGATGGTTCAAAAGTTGAACGTTTGTTTGAGAAGGCAATCATTTTTGTGACCTTTTCTTTTTGTTGAGGATTTGTATGACCTCTTTATTTTTTGATTTTTCTATCCCTGTCTTTTGCCTGAACTGTTTCTTTTATGAATACAGCCAGCGGGATGCCCTAGTTTTTTCTTAAGTCTCCTTCATAGGTTTTAACTTAATGGGCTTTTATTTTGAGAGATAATGACTGCCTGTTCTTAATGATTATGTAGAACCATCACCATCTTTTGGAGAGCATCTTCTACACTATTTGTCGTGTATGAAGGGAAAGCTTGTGACTGAATGCACATCTGAATTAACTGAGAAAACTACCCTGCCCCAGGTTATGATTAAGGGTTTTAATTTTTGTGAAAATAAAACTCCTACTTCTTAGGCTCAAAGGGGTTGACTAGGGATTATCTTCCTTATAACTCCACTGTTTAGGATTTGAAACAATGCCTGTACATCTTTAGCGGGGTCTGTTCAAAAGCATACTATAGAGATTGCGGTATCGTTCTCATCATCCTCCCTCTAAAGGCTTAGAGCTTTTAATCAAGAGTTGAATATCATAAAAAGGAAGTAAGAAATCAGTTTAAGCATAATGAAAACAAATTAATTCAAGACAAACATGTGCAATGCATTAGTGAAATAACAAAGTTTGACATGACAATAATTGTTTGAACAAACAAAGAAAATACAACTTGAGAATTCAAATGAACAAAAATGATCTCAATACTAGCCATGATTTGGCATGGGAGCAGTGATCACGTTAGGAGTCTCAGGAGGGTCGAACTTAATATCCTTGGCGTCAATCATATTTTGAATCTTGTATTTCAGTGCCCAACAATCATTAGTATCGTGCCCAGGACTTCCAAAATGATAGGCACACCTTGCATCAAGATTGTAGTTAGGAGAAGAATTCTTAGGGTTTGGATGAGGTCCTATTAAAGTAATCAAATTCATCCTCAACATATGTTGTAATGCTTGAGACAACGACATGTTGATCTTTGTAAACTGTCTCTTAGGCTCATCTTGACTTCGCTGATTACTCTGTTGTTATGGTCATTGCATGCATGCCGAATTAGAGACCATCACTGCCCCTACAGATTGGTGGTAGTCTGCCTTATTACGACCCTTCTGGACATGGCTTTCCTCTTACCAGCAAATGACTTCTTCTTAGCATTAAAAGATGCAGCCATCGAGATCTTCCCACTCTTTATACCACTTTCGATTCTTTCTCCAGTCAGAACCATATCTGTGAACCCGGATGAGGAACTCCCAATCAGCAGATCAAAGAACAGACCTGTCAGAGTGCCCATGAACATGTCTACCATTTCTCGATCATACAGATGAGGTTGTACCCTGCCAGCTAGATCCCTCCATTTCTAGGCATATTTCTTGAAGCCTTCGCTAGAACCCATAGACATGCTTTGAAGTTGTGTACGAGTTGGAGCGAGGTCAACATTATATTGGTACTGCTTGTAGAAAGCAGCAACCAAGTCTTCCCAGGTATGGATGTTGGTTCCTTCCAATTGATAGAACCAATCCAGTTGAGTGTCGGCCAAACTTTCTTGGAAGAAATGGATCCATAATTTTCGGTCAGTAGTGTAGGGTTGGATCTTTCTTACGTATGATCTCAAGTGGAGTTTAGGACAAGAGACCCCGTCATATTTGGAAAATGTGGGAACATTGAATTTTGGTGGGACGACCACTCCAAAAACTAACCCTAACTCTTCAAAGTCCAAGCCAGGTACCTGCTGAATCTCCATAGTATTGAGACAATCCTCCAGCTGTTTGTATTTATCGTCAGCAGGAGGATATTGTTCCTTAGAGTAATCAACTTCTTCTTCATCAGCCTCGCGATTGTTGACTTCTTCATGATTATCCCCTTCGTTTGATGGAGTTGTGAGATCTAGAGCTCGTTTAACCGGTCCTCTGAGTCTTCTTGCCATATTCAAGATGCCAATTGATTTCTTTGCCTTCTTCTTCTTCTCTTTGATGACGAGAGTTTTCAGTTCTTCCTGCCCCTGGGCCAAAGCCATGAACATTTGTTGGAACTGGGCGTTTTGAGTTTGAAGGTCTTTTACTGTTTTTTCAAGGGCCATTTCTTTTGCTGAAATAAACAGCAAAAAGATGAGAAACCTGTACTGGAAGACCTGTTATGAAATGACATGTATGCAATGTTTTCAAGGATCTCACGGGGTAAACAAGAAAATGTCAGAAGTTGAAATTTATAGCGTTGATTGAAGAACTTCGTATCGTTGAGTGTCCTTCTACGAGAGTCAAGCTCACCATATCAAGTGGGTCATAGCCCCTGACTCAAGTTGTTGAGTTTTGATCTTTTGACAAAATTGGCTAGAGGAAAATAAATCCCTTTTCCCCTTGCTAGACGTATGATTTATCATAACCTGCATCACAAACCCTTGAGATCCTTGAAATGGTTAAGGAAATGTTGTGGCATGATGTTATGATGTATATGCTATACGTTAAGCAAAAGTGTAAGGTGATGAAGACAAGTGAGTCTAAGAAGTCCAGGTTACTGGATAATAACTGTAAACAAATCCTGCAAGGATATCATGTTGTTAGATAAAAACCCTGCAAGTAGCTCAAGTTAAAAGCAAACAAATCACGCAAGCAGCCTTAGGTTTAGGCTTGCATGGGGTTTGTAGGTAAGTACCCTCTTGAAATTTAGTTGGCTCAATCTGTCCTAGTAATAGTAATCGGGTTCTAAGGGATCTCAATATCACTGATCTTTCCCATAAGTTTCTTCTGATCGACAACTGACTTGCCACCAAACAAAACTAGGGAGGCAAATCTCAATGAATGTAGTATCGAGTATCAACCGACTTAGGACTACACCAAAGACGGCCATCTCACTGCTTCCTAATGGCTAAGTTGGTCAATTAAAGGTTCTAAGGTCATTTGATGCTTTATGACACCACGCAGCGGCCCCGTATTCTCCTTGATTACTCAAGGGCTACCGGTACCAACCAAAGTGTCACATTAACGTAGCTATCGCTTCAATTGTGTCGGTATACCCCGTATAGTTTCTAAGATCTATTGCTACTTACCTAAAAGGTGCCCCAGATCTGGGTGTAGGATCTATAGTAACCCAAACAAAGCCCTCATAAGTAAAGCAATCAAAGCACACAAAGTAGTTAAATAATGAACTAACTCTAAGGTAACCCCACTTTTTGTATTCCCCAACAGAGTCTCCAGTTCTGTGATACGGTGGCAGAATCGATTGTTAATACTGGTTTTGTGTTTGTGTTTGCAAATGTTGCGGTAGGCAAGAGTCGCCACCGACTTTTCTTTTATCCAAATTAAGGAAAGGGTGAAAAGAACAGAAAAAGACCTTTTCGAGAGTTTTCTGAGTAAGGGGGTAGATTATGGAAAGGGAAGGTGTTTGTAAGTACGAATGTGCCTAAGAGGGGGTTGGATTAGGTACTTTTAGAAATTTCTGGTTTTAATGATGATGGATATTATTTTTCTGGTTTATGGTGAGTTTATGAAAGAGTAAAGTGCAGAAAAATAAAGAGACACAAGCGATATATCCTGGGCTCCCTCATAGCCTGAGAGTACTCCAGTCCCCTTTCGACATGAAAGAGATTTCCTTATTATGGCAAACTTAAACAAGAACTACCCAAAACCAAGAATAATACTATTAGACCAAGAACAATCCTCTTGGATTTTCACTATGTCAACAATGAGAACAATCCTCTCAAAGTGACTTTACTTGTATCCAACAATCCTGGAAAAACAAGATTTATAAAACCACTTAAACTTATTTCCAACAATCCTAAAAAATAAGCAAGTATATACCAATATTTGATTTGAGTGAGTTTGAGTAGCAATGATCACTTTGAGTGATTTAATAAATGAATTGATCTTCTCTTCCAATGATAATAGTATACAATGGCTCAAGATATATAATGCGCAAAGTTTTCTAGTTACCAATATGTGAAAGTGTGCAGAAAACTTGTGTTTGAAAATGTATAACAGCTTGAGTTTTATTTTTGAAAATTCAGAAAATATGATTGCAAGAGGTACTTAAAATGATTTTAAAAATGAGTATTTATATGTTCATAGCACCCTTTTGAAACAGCATAAAGTTCTGTAAATGAATCATGAACAATTGCCAAGATTGAGTGGAAGGTTTCCATGAATTGGTGTTATGAACAGGCGTGTGTAAAACTGTTGTTTTTCAAAATCGTTCAGCATGCAATCGATTGCACCCTTTGTGTAAATCAATTGCACGGGGTTTCAACAGCTATAAATTCAAATATTTTGAGTGTGCAATCGATTGCACAAGTGTGTAAACCGATTGCATTTGAAGTCAGTAGAAAAAATTGATTGAGTGCAATCGATTGCACAAACATGCAAATCGATTGCACTTAGAAACAGTAGCAAATGTTTTGAAAAAATGAAGCATGCAATCGATTGCACCAATATACAAATTGATTGCACTCAAGTAAAAATTGATTTTTAGCTTAGAAAAACTTGAGTAAGGATTTGGACAATACAAAATATTTATTTTGACCATTGAGCATCTATGTCTTAAGTTCAAAGTAAGTATTATCATTATACCTTGAAATTTTGCTAAGTGCTTGAACCAAAGACTTTATCCACAAATGCTTTTAGCTTGATCAATAATCTTTGCCTTCTTTGTCAATCATGGTTTGTCTTCATCAAAACAAAAGTGCATTTGAGAAGCTTGATTTTACATTCTCCCCCTTTTTGATGATGACAAACGATCTTGCTTGATGCGTTATAATTTTCGGAAAGAAGCTTCTCCCCCTAAGATGCATAACTCCCCCTTTGTATGAGAAGGTTGGAATCCTTTGAATTCGTTCATCTTGGTTGAAGAGTACCTTAGAAATTTAAGACAGGAAATATACAAGCATAAAGTGCCACATCCTTCTCCCTCTTTGACATTATCAAAAAGAAGGGAAAGGTGAAGTAAAAATGGACAATAATAAAACAATATTGCAAAAACTTAATTAATCATGCATCACAAATTGTCATAGACATAATAACATAGTGATTACAAAGAAATCTGAAAAACAACAAACAAAACATAGCATAACTGGACAAGGACATAACAGAAAATAGTAGACATAATAAAGTTGGACAAAACTTTATGGTTGATTCATGTCCCGGTTGTTATAGAACCAAGATCCTTGATTTGGAAATTGTTGTTGTAGAGGAGGTTATGTGTAATGTTGTGGAGGTGCAGCTGGATTATTTGGGTCATATGGTGGAATATGAAGATGAGAGTAAAGGTAAGAATATTGTTGATTCACATCTGTGCGGAAGTCATTAATTCGGGTTGTTGTAGAATCGTTGATAGCATTCTATTGGTTATTGATGTTGGTATTCATGGAAGCAAATTGTTGAGACATGAAATCCATAAGATCTTGATTGCTTGTACCAGAGGGAGTAGTAGGTGGAGGAGGTACAACTTCACCACCTTCAACTTCTTGATTGTTTCCTTCATCACCGACCACATCTTCACCAATGTAAGTTATAGTTTTTGTTTCCGAATTATAATGAACACCCATTCTTGAGTCAACATTTTTGATTGAAACTTATGCAGATTTAGATCCATATTAACTTTCTCAAACCCAGCAAAATCAACTCCAAATTCTTCCATAATTAATGTAACAAAGTAAGCATATGGTAGAAAATTTGATTTTGCATCAACCCCTAGCATATGAACCATTACGAGCCTTGCCCAATTAACACTTATACCTTTCTTCCTTGCATAAATCAACTACATTTCGAGGTCAGTCACGGTGCAGTGGTTTCCAGCCCGTGGAAACATAATATAGACCATGAAATAATGAAATAGTCGATCGTCTATATAAAAGTTACCTGCACTCCATGAGTCTCTAGAGGGGATCACTCTTCCTAGACCACGAATCCTTTTGGCACGGAATTTAGCTTCGCTTAATCTCCCAATGCTGTAATAAAATTCCTTTTTCCTGTAGTCATCCCATGCCTCGTTTTCAGGGCCGTACAAAGAGCTTCCAGTGTAGGGAATATGTAGAATCTCACCAACAACCTCAGGGGTTAGAGAGATTCGTGTACCCAACACATATGTCACCATCTTGCCTTTGTGAGGAGTTAAATTGCTGAAAAGTATTCTTACCAGATCTGGATAATATGGACCAAATGATGAAATTAATGGTTCTAGTCCATAAGCAATTAAATCATTTTGAAAAGAGAAACATTCTTGGAGAAAAGATGATAGCATACCATATTTAGGATTGGACACTATCTTTCTTTGAAAATACTTTATAAATCTTGCTTCTTGTTCTTCGGTGAGAGTTGAGATTAATGTATTCTCAGAGGATGAACCAACCTTTTTCTTCCCTTTCTCTGAAGCTGACACCTTTCATTTTTGCCTTAAAGCCATGGGTAAGGTGTTTTTAGGGTTTTGGAAGGTTTTAGGTTTTGAGAGGAAGATGTTTGATGAGCTGAAGTTTGTATATGATTTGTGAGTAAATAGAAATGAGTGGGTTTGTATTATATGTAATGAAGTTTAATTGACTTTTCAATAATAGAGATGAGCTTGGGATTATGAGAGAGAGAGAGAGGAATTCTGACCAACAAATATTTTTGTCATAAAAGCATGTTACAGTGGGTGCAATCGATTTGCATACAGATGCAATCAATTTGCACATAAAATAGAAGCAAAATAAAACTGAAACGCACAGAGTGCAATCGATTTGCACTTATGGTGCAATCGATTTGCATTGAAACAGAAAGGTCAAAATAAAAAACATTCGGTGAGCAATTGATTTACACTATTGTGCAATCGATTTGCATCAACCAAAAATGACCAAAAACATATTTTTCTTAAACGTAAACACCACTTAACATATATATTCACATATAACAAGGTCAAGACAAATATATAAAATCATAACAAGGATAGAAAGCACCTTATATGTCGTGTTCATCAAGAATGCCAAGCTCTCGTTGAATCTTGTAAAACGGTTCTCTTGCCTAAGGTTTAGTGAAGATATCGGCAAGTTGATTATGAGTATCTACGAATGTTACCTCGACATCTCCTTGAAGTACACGATCACGAAGGAAATGATGTCGTATATCTCTGTGTTTGGTTCTTGAATGCATGACCAGATTCTTCATAATTTTTATTGCACTTGTATTGTCGCACCATAGAGGAATGCATCCTAGATCGAGTCCGTAGTCACAAAGTTGTTGTTTGAGCCACAAAATTTGAGCGCAACTACTATTCGCTGCAATATATTCTGCTTCGGTCGTGCTAAGAGAAACACATGCTTGTTTCTTGTAGGCCCATGATGCTAATGCATTTCCAAGGATGTGACAAGTACCACTTGTGCTTTTTCTATCAGTTTTACAACCTGCATAATCCGCGTCAGAATAACCAACTAAATTATAAACACTACCTTTAGGATACCACAATCCAACATTTGTTGTTCCTTTGAGATACTTCATGATCCGTTTCACTGCCATGAGATGAGATTCCTTTGGATTTTCTTGAAAGCGAGCACATAGACAAACACTAAACATTATGTCATAACGGCTTACCGTCAGATATAATAAGGAGCCAATCATACCTCGATATTTTGTAATATCGATGGAAACACCTGATTCATCTTGATCAATATATGTACCGGAACCCATTGGTGTAGACATTGCCTTACAGTTATCCATGTCAAATCTTTTCAAGAGTTCCTTGCAATACTTGGATTGGTTGATGAAGATGCCATCTTTTAATTGCTTGATTTTAAGTCCAAGAAAATAATGCATTTTACCCATCATGGACATCTCAAATTCTCCTTGCATCATTGCTGAAAATTCTTCACACATTTCTTTGTTTGAAGAGCCAAAAATGATATCGTCAACATAGACTTGAACTAGCAAAGTGTCATCTTTGATTTTATTGATAAACAAAGTCTTGTCAACTTTACCCTTTTTAAAACCTTTTTTGCATAGGAAGTTACTTAGCCGATCATACCATGCCTTTGGTGCTTGTTTCAAACCATAGAGAGCTTTTCTCAGTTTAAATACATGAGATGGATTCTTGAAATCTTCAAACCCCGGGGGTTGCTTAACATAGACTTCTTCATTGATATATCCATTCAAGGATGTGCTTTTAACATCCATTTGGAAAAGCTGAAAATTTAATGAGCAGGCATAGGCAAGTAAGAGACAAATAGCTTCTAGCCTTGCAACCGGAGCAAAAGTTTCTTCAAAATCTATTCCTTCTTCTTGATTGTAGCCTTGTGCTACCAACCTTGCTTTGTTCCGAACAATTATTCCATTTTCGCCAAGTTTGTTTTTAAACACCCATCTTGTTCCAATAATGTGTTTGTTGCTTGGCCTAGGGACAAGTTCCCAAACTTGATTCCTTTCAAATTGATTTAACTCTTCTTGCATAACAATAATCCATTGATCATCGCCTAAGGCTTCATCAACTTTGGAAGGTTCAATTTGAGAGACAAACGCCATGTTTAGACAAGCATATTTGAGATTTAGTCTTGTTGTTACACCTTGACTTATATCACCGATTACTTTGTCGATAGGATGATCTCTATGAGTTCTCCGTTCTTTTGGTAGATCATTGAAATTTGATTCTAGTTGGGATGATTATCCTTGTTGAGTTGGTTGATCTTTGGAAGTATTTTCTTGAGGGCCTTCTAGTATTTCATCATCATTATCATTACAAACAATATTATCCTCCTTGGAGGGGTTAGTTTCATCAAAAGATACATGTATTGATTCTTCAATTGTTAAAGTTCTTTTTTTATAAATTCTATATGCCTTACTAGAAAGAGAGTAGCCAATAAAAATACCTTCATCGGATTTTTCATCAAACTTACCAAGGTTATCTTGGTCGTTGTTTAAGATAAAGCATTTGCACCCGAAAAATGTGAAAGAAAGCAATGTTTGGTTTCCTCCCTTTGAAGAGTTCATATGGAGTTTTTTTCAAGGTCGGTCTTATGTTAACTCTATTTCTAACAAAACATGTCGTGCTCACCGCATCTGCCCAAAAATATTTTGGAAGGTTTGAATCGCTAAGCATCGTTCTTGCAAGTTCTACAAGAGATCTATTCTTTCTTTCCACCACTCCGTTTTATTGAGGAGTCCTTGGTGCCGAGAAGTTGTGAGATATTCCATGTTCTCCAAAAAATTCTTCAAATAGAGCATTTTGAAATTCTCCACCATGATCACTTCTTATGGAGGCAATTGTTAAAGACTTCTAATTTTGAATTTGTTTAGCATACTTCTTGAACGCCTTGAATGCGTCACTTTTCTGCACTAAAAAGAATGACCAAGTATATCTAGAGAAATCTTCAACAATAACCAAATCATATACATTACCTCCGAAACTTCTTGTTCTTGATGGACCAAATAAGTCCATATGTAACAATTGTAGTGGCCTTGTAGTAGACACCACATTCTTAGATTTGAAATTTAATTTAGTTTGTTTCCCTTTTTGACAAGAATCACAAAGTCTATCTTTGACAAAATTTATTTTTGGCAACCCAATAACAAGATCATGCTTGATTAGTTTATTCAAGTGTTCCATGTGAATATGAGCAATTCTTTTGTGCCACAGCCATGAACCATTGTTGTTCGCCATGAGACATTTTACCTTCAAAGATGGATCATCAAGGGAAATCATGAATATATTATTGATTCTTTTACCTTTAAGTATAACCTCATGTGTGACTTCATCTTCTATCAAGCATTCATCCTTGGTGACCTTGATCTTGAAGCCTTTGTCACAAAGTTGGCTAATACTAAGAAGATTGTGCTTTAGTCCTTCAACATAAAGAACATCTTCAATGGATGTGAAAGGTGGAGCACTAACTTTGCCTTTGCCAAGAATTCTTCCCTTATTATTGTCTCCATAAGTGACAAACCCTTGGCCTTTAGATCTAGATTTGAAAATTGGTTTATGTCTCCCGTCATATGCTTTGAACAACCACTATCAAGATACCAAAGATTGCATGTGGTCTTCAAGCATACCTGCAATACAAATTAGGTCTTGTTAGGTACCCAAGTTGCTTTGGGTCCTTCATAATTAGTGCCTTTCTTTACCCATGCATAATGCCCACTTGCCACACTGAAGTTTCTAACATAGCAAGCCTTAGGTGTATGGCCTTTAATACCACAATAGAAACAAGTAGGTTCAAAGTTACTTATATATCTAGAAGGATAAGATTTCTTCTTAGGAAATGTTTTCTTTTTGGGATAGTGATGAACCATTTTAGGTTTGTTTACTTTCTCTTTGGATGGTTGATCACTAGCCTTAACAAAGATAGTTTTATTAGAACTTGGTTTTGAAAACTTTGAATATCCAAGTCCACTTTTATGATTGGAGTATCTTTGTTGGATAATAACACCTTTCAATCCAATTTGACCTTTTTCATATCTTTCAATAACTCTTTTCAATTGGATAATTTGGAAAGAGAGTGATTCACAATTTTTGCATACAAAATTCTGTTCTTGTTCATCACTTAATTTTTGTTTTTCTTCTTTGAAATCTTTTTCCATAGATTCACATTTTTATTCTAAAGATGAAATTTGTTTCTTTTGAGATGAAATAGTTCTATACAGAATTTTGCATTCCTTTAATAGTTCATCTATAGCACCATGTGCATCACTATCAAAAAGAGAAAATTCATTACTAACCTTATTGTCTTCATTATCGGAATGGTGTGAGTCCATCAATGCTAGATTTACACTTTCATCACTATCAGAATCGAATGAAGAACTTATTTAATTATCCTCCCATGCAACATGGGCCTTTTTGTTCTTGAATCCCTTTTTGCTTTTGTAGCCACCTTTCTTGGAGAGTTTCAGACAATCCGACTTGATATGACCTTGCTTACCATATTCATAACATGTGACTTCTTGTGTTGATGTGGAAGCTTCCTTTTTCTTGAATTGTTTCTTTCCTTTTGAATGAGAAAAGGATTTGTCATTTCTACCAAAGAATTTACCAAGCCTTTTAACAAGAAGCATGAAATTTTCATCTTCTTCCGGATTGTCTTCTTTATCAACTTCCTTGGAATCTATCTTTAAAGCAATATTCTTGGATTTCTTCTCTTGATTTTCATGTTTTTCCAGTCTTCCGAGTTCCGTTTCATATTCTTAAAGTTTCCCAAACAACGTTGCGGAAGTCATGAAGGAGAGACTTTT
The DNA here is from genome assembly GCA_948472305.1 of Vicia faba. Taxonomy (NCBI): domain Eukaryota; kingdom Viridiplantae; phylum Streptophyta; class Magnoliopsida; order Fabales; family Fabaceae; genus Vicia; species Vicia faba. Next base: position 48,206,183 of record OX451741.1, read on the forward strand.
CTTTTCTGAAATTGTTGTTACCTTTGGTTGCCATTCCCTATTTAAGGACCTAAATACTTTCATATTTAGTTCATCATTCGTCAAAGTCTTACCAAGAGCGCTTAGATGATTTGTCAAGTGCAAGAATATCTTTTGTAGGTCAAGGATGGTTTCTCCGGGCTGCATTCAAAATAATTTGTATTCTTGACTCAAGGTATTTAGTCTTGATCTTTTAACTTCAACAGTTCCTTAATGAGTTTGTACCAAGCTATCCCATATTTCTTTCGTTGTTTTACATGCCGAGACACGGAAGAATTCATCCATGCTAAGTGCACCTTGAAGAAGATTTATGCCTTTTTATCATAGAGAACCTTCTTCTTATCATCTTCGTCCCATGTAGCTTTAGGCATTGATGAGCCAACACCATTGATTACTGTTATAGGGATAAATGGGCCATTCTCGACGGCATCCCATATTTCTTCTTCTTGTGCTTCTAGATGTGCCTTCATGCGTATTTTCCAGAAGTCAAAATATTCACCACAAAATAGAGGAGGCTTGTTATTACTACCACCATCTCTGAAAATAGGATTTTGATTTGTGGAAGCCATTATGGATCTTTTAGGAACATGTTACCTATAACCTGCTCTGATGCCAATTGTAAGTAAGAAGTGTGCCTAAGAGGGGGGTGAATTAGGTACTTTTAGAAATTTCTGGTTTTAGTGATGATGGATATTATTTTTCTGGTTTATGGTGAGTTTATGAAAGAGTAAAGTGTAGAAAAATAAAGAGACACAAGCGATATATCCTGATTCCCCTCACAGTCCGAGAGTACTCCAGTCCCCTTTCAACATGAAAGAGATTTCCTTATTGTGGCAAACTTAAACAAGAACTACCTAAAACCAAGAGCAATACTCTTGGACCAAGAACAATCCTATTGGATTTTCACTATATCAACAATGAGAACAATCCTCTCAAAGTGACTTTACTTGTATCCAACAATCCTGGAAAAATAAGATTTATAAAACCACTTAAACTTGTTTCCAACAATCCTAAAAAATAAGCAAGTATATACCAATATTTGATTTGAGTGAGTTTGAGTAGCAATGATCACTTTGAGTGATTTAATCAATGAATTGATCTTCTCTTCCAATGATAATAGTATACAATGACTCAAGATATATAATGCTCAAAGTTTACTGGTTAACAATATGTGAAAGTGTGCAGAAAACTTGTGTATGAAAATGTATAACAACTTGAGTTTGATTTTTGAAAATTCAGAAAATATGATTGGAAGAGGTACTTAAAATGATTTTGAAAATGAGTATTTATATGTTCATAGCACCCTTTTGAAACAGCATAAAGTTTTGTAAATGAATCATGAACAATTGCCAAGATTGAGTGAAAGGTTTCCATGAATTGGTGTTATGAACATGCATGTGTAAAGCATGCAATCGATTGCACCCTTTGTGTAATTTGATTGCACGGGGTTTCAACGGCTAGAAATTCAAAGATTTTGAGTGTGCAATCGATCGATTGCACAAGTGTGTAACTCGATTGCATTTGAAGTCAGTAGCAAAAATTGATTGAGTGCAATCGATTCCACAAACATGCAAATCGATTGCACTTAGAAACAATAGCAAATGTTTTGAAAAAATGGAGCACGCAATTGCTTGCACCAATATGCAAATCGATTGCACTCAAGTAAAAATTGATTTTTAGCTTAGAAAAACTTGAGTAAGGATTTGGACAATAAAAAATATTCCTTTTGGCCATTGAGCATCTATGTCTTAAGTTCAAAGTAAGTATTATCATTATACCTTGAAATTTTGCTAAGCGCTTGAACCAAAGACTTTATCCACAGATGCTTTTAGCTTGATCAATAATCTTTGCCTTCTTTGTCAATCATGGTTTTTCTTCATCAAAACAAAAGTGCATTTGAGAAGCTTGATTTTACAGTGTTAGCACCCTTTCCATCTGTAGTTATCTACGGGCTCTTAGAGGTTTGCTCATTTTGAAATACCTTTGTGATTTATGTGTTTGAAAATGCCTTAGTGCGGAGATTCGCTTTATGATAACTTTTGTATCAGTCCTCAAGAGTGTTGACAAAGCAGATGTTTTGAAAATTTCTTTTGAAAAGTAGTATTTGTGTAAGTGCAAAATGTTTTTTGAACAAACTTCTAACAGCTATATACTTTTATACTCGAAAAGGGTCGTTCTTTTCCTCTTATCCTTTAGACAGTGATATCCTACTATTAGTGAGTAGGTAGCCCTATCGTTGGATGTATTAGGGACATTCGAAAGGGACGTTATAGTCACGAAGGCAACTTGTGGAGACGCTTTAGCAAATTTGTTTTGGGACTAGATCATTTACCGAGAAGGAAACTGTAGGGTCATCGAGGGACTATGATCTTTTGATTTATGGGTCTTTGCTAAAGCGTTCATGCCTCATGACTGTTTTATTTCTGAAGGCAACCAAAGTGGGGTACCCTATAGGTGTATATGTGCAAGTGTGTTATGTTCAGTTATTTTTGTCTTGCGCATTTAGGTTTGCTAACGTTTTTTGTTTTCAATCTTGCCATGTAATCCTTGTTACTAGCAGTTATATTATACAGAAAAATGTAAAGTGCGAAGATAAAACCCTACGCTATTACATGGCTTCAGGGAGGGGGTTTACAATGTACAAAAATTGGGGGAAGAAAAATAAATAAAGAAAGCGGTAAAAATCCTAATTAGTTTATTACATCTAGTATACAGGTACCATAATAAATAGAAATTGCAAAAATAAATAATGCGCGCGGAAGTTGAAAATTCGTCTAACAACCTAGTAAGAAAATCTTTTTGCTTATTTTTTGATTTAAGAAAGTAAATAACCTAAAAATCTATTTAGAAAATAAAATTAATCAAGAAAAATAGTCTAAATTATTTTTTTAATATTTTTATTATTTAAAGAAAATAATTAAACAAAATTAAGTCCTAAGTTCTAATTTATTCTTAATTAAAGAAAAATAGTTAACATAGTTATTAATTAATTCACAAAATTAATTTAATTAAAAAACTAAAACTATATTTTTTGTGATTTTATTATTACATTATACTAACTAAATAAATGAAGGAAACAAATTTAAAAAAATATATAAAGCAAAGTGATAAAAACAATGCGAAATGGGCCAGGATAATTAGAAATTGGGGGGTGCTGAAATTGAATTTTGCTAGGCCCAAGTGAATGTTAAGCCCAGGCCACGCTGGATCAAGTGAGATGAGGCCTTTAGGGCACATGGTGGATCTCAAATTGAAGCCTTTAGATCTAGACCCCTTATGATTTGAAGGCTATATCTGATGGTGTTTGGTACACTTCTGGCCATGTAATGCATCGAATCTGCATGAAACAAGTTAGAAAATATAAAAATGGAGCTTACTGAGGCGTTTTGTGATGTTTCAGGGCTTCGTAATGATTTCAAAAGCTTTAGGGAGCCTCTAGGAATGTATTTGGATCTTTTGTTTGGACTGAGGAAGGCTGGAACCTAAAATGCAAATTTTACAACTTTGATATTTTTTGCAAAATTTGTAGAGCTTTTCCAGACTGTATATCATGTGTCTTGAAGCTTGCTAATGTGTCCTTTATATAGAGAGGGGGAGGAGACAAGAGAATAAAGGTAATAACAACCATAAACATGTGTTTTTAAAGCCATGAATGATGTTTTGTAACTTTGCTAAAGACATAGAATCTTGTCCTTTTTGAATTTGAATGAATGTGGATATTGCTTGTACGAAAATTTATGGGCCTAGGCTTTCCAAAACATCAATCCAAAGCTCAAAGCCCATTTCCAATTATTTTATACATTTTATTTTATATTTATTTGAAATAAATTAAAATAAATATCAATAAAATAGATATCAAATGCAAGGCATGTCAAGAATAATTTTAGAGGTCCTATATAGGCTTAGGAAGATGTTTAAAGTCCAATAAATTAAGCCATTGACCTAAAACTTTAAGTTTGCTCAATGCATAATTCTTGAAAATTCCCAAATTTTACCAACTTGGGCAAACCATAACTTGCTCAATTTGTATCTCATGATGATGATCTTGGACTTTGTGGAAAGCCCAAGATTTATACTTTAATCCCTCTTTTGATCAATTTGGCATTTGAAGATTTTATCTTGAGGTAAATGGTATTGACAAAAAGTGCCTTTTGTTGACTTTTTAAAAATGACCTGTAATGTATAAGCTTGTATCTTTCAAATGGTGAATTTCTTGGACTTGAGGGATGAATAGAAGTTGTATGGAATTGGATTCTCTTCAAAATGAGCTTTTTTTGGGAAAACATGGATGAAGTATGATAAAGTTATGCTTGGTCAAAGTTTGATTGGCTTTTCCTATAGAAACCTTAATTAGCAATTCTTGACTTTTGATGAATTAGGAGCATTTCTTGAGGGATCATGATCAACCCTTGATAAAATGATGGATATCACTTCAAAATGTTGATGTTGACCAAAAATATTAAAGTTTGACTGTATATAGACCATAGTTGACTTTTGACCTAGTATAGTTGATTTTCAAGCATTTGAGCAATTGACTGAGCAAACTTGTAGTGCAAGGTATGAAATTTGTCATGGATAATCTTGAAGACATATTAGGACTATGTAAGACATTTCAGACCTTTGGAGCTCACACATCTTGGTGAAAAATGAAACCCTAGTTGGAAGGCTAATGCTTAGGAGGAGAATTTATCTGATCAATTCTTGGTCAACCTTTAGCAATTGAGGACCTCTAGGAGTATGTCTTGTGTGAAAATGGGAGGGAAAATTTTGGGGTTCAACAACTGCCCCTGTTCAATCTTCTTAAACCTTAGGATTTAGATTGGCTAGTCTGCCTTTCGTGATCTGAAGGTGGAAGATGATTGAACACTAGAGTGCCCAGAAATTTGTACTCGCATGAAGTAATACTGATGGTTGATGACGTCGGGAATGGGCTTACAGATTTCATTTGGAGAAGATGACTGAAAGTCGTCGGAGATGGGCTTAAAGACGCCATCCAGAGAATATGACGGAGAGTCATCGGAGATGGGCTTAAAGATGCCATCCAGAGTAGATGCTGACTTCATAAGAGGTCTCTTTATGGGGATTTGTGTTCCTATTGTCCGAGGAGGAGTCTACTGGGGGATGTTGATTTCTGTTGTTTTCCCGTTTGAGGAAAACTCTGTGGGGAATAGAGTCTAGGAACTTCAGTTGTCCATGGCTCTACTGAGGGGTTATCTCTGGATTGGAGAAATGAAAGTTTGATGTTTTTTGGTTGAAATCCAGGCTTCGCAGTAATTTTCTTGGGAGAATGAAATTTGTCATGGATAATCTTGAAGACATATTAGGACCATGGAAGACATTTGAGACCTTTGGAGCTCATACAGCTTGGTGAAAAATGAAACCCTATTTGGAAGGCTAATGCTTAGGAGGAGATTTTTTCTAATCAATTATTGGTCAACCTTGAGCAATTGAGGACCTCTCAGAGTATGTCTTGTGTGAAAATGGGAGGGAAAATTTTAGGGTACAACAATTAACATCCATCAAACCTTTCAAAGAAATAATTCTCGAATGCGAGTCAATTTTCCACCATAAGTCAATTTCTTTATAAGCATCACAAGTGACCTCGCATGGCTTCCTCTTGGATCCTTCCACACTGAAACACATTCACGCATGCACACATTCATAACTTAATCCTGGGGTTTCCTACAGTGAGACCTGGTTAATTAATTGTTCCAATTAGTCGTCTAAAAGACTAGCCCACTTTGCTAGTGCACTTAGAGATTAGAACTCATCTGTTTTGCTTTATCCTTTTCATTTGTGTGGACCACCTTGTATGGCCTTGTGTGCCTTACTTGAGTATCATCATTAAACAAGTGTATACCCCCTTTTTTGAAGTGTAATAGCTTAATAGTTTTATTTTGCTTTTGTTTGCTTATTCACTATTATACGTGTAATTGAATCAAGTGAACCCCTGCACTCTTGGTACACATACGAAACTCATAACCAATTTGATATGTCGAGTATGCTTCGCCAATCGTAATCAACCACCCCATGCATTCTTGGTCCATATACCAAGCCCCCAACCAATTTGATAAGTGGAGTTTTCTTTTGCAATTGCAATTGACAACCCCATGCATGCTTGGTCCATTTACCAAGCCCCCAACCAATTTGATAAGTCGAGTTTTCTTTTGCAATCGTAATCGACTTTCTCTCATTCTTTATCTAAAACACTTTCATAATCATGTAAAAAACCTAATAAGTGTGATCATTGTTTTGCTTCATCTTTCTCATAAGAAAAAAACTTTTGGGTTGAAAGACTACTCGTTGAGCTTCATTTCTCCTCTAGTTTCTAGTATTTGAATCGTAGGATGTTAGTCATATTGTTCGGTACTTATCACCCCACATAAAAACAACTTCAACTCATCAAAGTTGTTTTTCTGCCCTTGTGCGAGATTAAAAATCTTTTCATAAAAGGAATGTGTTTTAGACATTTCAATAGGAAATAGAACACAAAGACTTAGTTTCCCTGAACGAGAAAAACAAGTCGAAGATCAAACGTTTGAACTGTCTAACGCATCATTCTTCTAAAACAACCAATAGACCCTTGGTCTTTTTTAGAAGAACTATGGAGTTCTGACTTTCCCATTGCACGAGGGAGCACGTAGGCACAAGATACAAATCTTGTCGAACTCAATAAACTAAAAAACAAAAATCCCACTTCTTTCTCCTTTCTCGACTATTAAGTAGAAGATTGCAAACTATCACACTACCACTCGAACACACACACACGAACCAAATGGTTCCCATCGAGTACGATGGATGTGAGAAATGCTAATACCTTCCCATTACATAACCGACTAATGTACCCTCTCTTTGGTCTCGAAGACCATCTTATCCTTTTTATTTGGGTTTTATTAAAAAATATCCCTTTCCTTCTTGAAATAAATAAATCTCGGTGGGGACTTCATTGTTTTATATTTTCTCTTTCCCTTTCCCTTTTGTTTTGTTTTATATCATAAAAATACAAACAAACAAAAAACATGTGTTAATATAATTAATTAGCTTAAGCAATTTCATTTAATAATATGAGTTAATTTAATAAAAAAATTTATTAAATAAAATTATTTGATTTAGTTAATTATTTATTTGGTTCTATTTTGTCTGTATTGTTTGATTTTAATTGGGATTTCGTGTGTGGTTGTTTTGTTGGTTCCATCCCCATTCAAAAGGTTGTACCCCATCCCCATGTTATGTAATAATCATTTATTTGTGCTTTATTGCTTTACCTTAATCATTCATCATCATCATCCATCAAACCTTTCAAAGAACTAATTCTCGAATGCAAGCCAATTTTCCACCATAAGTCGATTTCTTTCTAAGCATCGCAAATGGCCTCCCATGGCTTCCTCTTGGACCCTTCCACACTGAAACACATGCACACATGCATACATTCATAGCTTAATCATGGGCTTTCCTACAGTGATACCTAGTTGATTAATTGTTCTAATTAGTCGTCAAGAATACTAGCCCACTTTGCTAGTGCACTTAGAGATTATAATTCTTCCATTTTGCTTTATCCTCTTCATTTGTGTGGACCACCTTGTATGGGCTTGTGTGCCTTACTTGTGTATCATTATTAAACAAGTGTATACCCCATTTTTGGACGTGTAATAGCTTAATAGTTTTATTTTGCTTTTATTCGCTTAATCACAATTATACGTGTAATTGAATCAATCGAACCCCTGCACTCTTGGTCCACATACGAAGCTCATAACCAATTTGATATGTCGAGTATGCTTCGGCAATCGCAATCAACCACCCAATGCATGCTTGGTCCATAAACCAAGCCCCAACCAATTTGATAAGTGGAGTTTTCTTTTTTAATCGCAATCAACCACCCCATGCATGCTTGGTCCATTTACCAAGACCCCAACCAATTTGACAAGTCCAGTTTGCTTTTTCAATCGTAATCGACTTTCTCTAATTATTTATCTAAAACACTTTCATAATAAAGTTTCAAACCTCGATCCAACGTCGACTTGTATTTTCAAAAACATTTTCATAATAAATTCTGAGTATGTAGATCATTGGTTGTCAGGCCAATTGTCTAAGACTCGTGTAAAAAACATAATAAGCGTGATCATTATTTTGCTTCATCTTTCTCATAAGAAAAAAACTTTTGGATTGAGAGAATACTCGTTGAGCTTCATTGCTTCTCTAGTTTCTAGTATTTGAATCGTAGGATCTTAGTCATATTGTTCGGTACTTATCACCCCACATAAAAACAACTTTAACTCATCAAACTTGTTTTTTCCCTTGTGCGAAATCAAAAACCTTTTCATAAAAGGAATATGTTTTAGACATTTCAATAGGAAATAGAACACAAAGACTTAGTTTCCCTGAACGACCAAAACAAGTAGAAGTTCTAACGTTTGAACTGTCTAACACATCATTCTTCTAAAATCAACAAATAGACCCTTGGTCTTTTTTAGAAGAACAATGGAGTTCTGACTTTCCCATTGCACGATGGAGCACGTAGGCACAAGATGCGAATCTTGTCAAACTCAACAAACTATAAAACAAAAACCCTTCTTCTTTCTCCTTTCTCGATTATTAAGTAGAAGATTGCAAACTATCACACTACCACTCGAACACACACACACACAAACCAAATGGTTCCCATCGAGTACGATGGATGTGAGAAATGCTAATACCTTTCCATTACATAATCGACTACCGTACCCTCTCTTTGGTTTGAAAGACCATCTTATCATTTGTTTTTGGGTTTTATTTGAAATTTTCCCTTTCTTTCTTGAAATAAATAAATCTCGGTGGGGACTTCATTGTTTTTTATTTCCTCTTTCCCTTTCTTTTTTTTTGTTTTATATCATAAAAGTACAAAAAAAAAAACATGTGTTTAGTTAATTAATTAGCTTAAGAAATTTTACTTAATCATATGAGTTAATTTAATAATTAATTTTATTAAATAAAATTATTTGATTTAGTTAATTATTTATTTGATTCTATTTTGTCTGTATTGTTTGATTTTAATTGGGATTTCGTGTTTAATTATTTTGGTTGGTTCCATCCCCATTCAAAAGGTTGAACCCTATCCCCATGTGATGTAATAGTCATTTATTTGTGCTTTATTGATTTACCTTAATCATTCATCATCATCATCATCCATCAAACCTTTCAAAGAACTAATTCTCGAATGCGAGCCAATTTTCCACCATAAGTCAATTTCTTTCTAAGCATCGCAAATGACCTCGCATGGATTCCTCTTGGACCCTTCCACACTGAAACACATGCATAAATGCACACATTCATAACTTAATCCTGGGCTTTCCTACAGTGAGGCCTAGTTGATTAATTGTTCCAATTAGTCGTCTAGAAGGCTAGCCACTTTGCTAGTGCAATTAGAGATTATAATTCTTCCGTTTTGCTTTATCCTCTTCATTTGTGTGGACCACCTTGTATGGGATTGTGTGCCTTACTTGTGTACCCCCTTTTTGGACGTGTAATAGCTTAATAGTTTTATTTTGCTTTTATTCGCTTATTCACTATTATATATGTAATTGAATCAATCGAACCCCTGCACTCTTGGTCCACATACAAAGCTCATAACCAATTTGACGTATCGAGTATGCTTCGGCAATCGCAATCAACGACCCGATGCATGCTTGGTCCATTTACCAAGCCCCCAACCAATTTGATAAGTCGAGTTTTCTTTTGCAATCTTAATCGACTTTCTCTCATTCTTTATCTAAAATACTTTCATTATAAAGTTTCAAACCTCAATTCAACATCGACTTGTATTTTCAAAAACATTTTCATAATAAATTTCGAGTATTTAGATCGTTGATTGTCAGACCAATTGTTTAAGACTCGTGTAAAAAACCTAATAAGCGTGATCATTATTTTGCTTCATCTTTTTCATAAGAAAAAACTTTTGGGTTGAGAGACTACTCGTTGTGCTTCATTGCTCCTCTAGTTTCTATTATTTGAATCGTAGGATGTTAGTCATATTGTTTTGTACTTATCACCTCACATAAAAACAACTACAACTCATCAAACTTGTTTTATTGCCCTTGTGTGAAATCAAAAACCTTTTCATAAAAGGAATGTGTTTTAGACATTTCAATAGGAAATAGAACACAAAGACTTAGTTTCCCTGAACGAGCAAAACAAGTAGAAGTTCAAACGTTTGAACTATCTAACGAATCATTCTTCTAAAATCAACCAATAGACCCCTGTCTTTTTTAGAAGAACAATGGAGTTCTGAGTTTCCCATTGCACGAGGGAGCATGTAGGCACAAGATGCGAATCTTGTCGAACTCAACAAACTAAAAAACAAAAACCCTACTTCTTTATCCTTTCTCGATTATTAATTAGAAGATTGCAAACTATCACACTAGCACCCGAACACACACACACACACACACACACACACACACACACACACACACACACACACACGAATCAAATGGTTCCCATCGAGTTCGATGGATGTGAGAAATGCTAATACCTTCCCATTACACAACTGACTGTCTTACCTTCTCTTTGGTCTCAAAGACCATCTTATCATTTGTTTTTGGGTTTTATTCTAAAATTTCCCTTTCCTTCTTGAAATAAATAAATTCGGTGGGGACTTTATTGTTTTATATTTTCTCTTTTCCTTTCCTTTTTTTCGTTTTATATCATAAAAATACAAAAAAACATGTTTTTAGTTAATTAATTAACTTCAGATATTTTATTTAATAATATGAGTTAATTTAATAAATATCTTTATTAAATAAAATTATTTGATTTAGTTAATTATTTATTTGGATTTATTTTGTCTGTATTGTTTGATTTTAATTGGGATTTCGTCTGTGGTTGTTTTGGTTGGTTCCATCCCCATTTCAAAGGTTGTACCCCGTCCCCATGTGATGTAATAATCATTTATTTATGCTTTATTGCTTTACCTTAATCATTCATCATCATGGATCAAACCTTTCAAAGAACTAATTCACGAATGCGAGCCAATTTTCCACTATAAGTTGATTTCTTTCTAAGCGTCGCAAAGGACCTTCCATGGTTTCCTCTTGGGCCCCTCCACACTGAAACACATGCACACATTCATAGCTTAATCATGGGCTTTCCTACAGTGAGACCTAGTTGATTAATTGTTCCAATTAGTCATCTAGAAGACTAGCCCACTTTGCTAGTGTACTTAGAGATTAAATTGCTTTATCTTCTTCATTTGTAGGGACCACTTTGTATGGGCTTGTGTGCTTTACTTGTGTATCATCATTAAACAAGTGTATACCCCATTTTTGGATGTGTAATAGTTTAATAGTTTTATTTTTCTTTTATTTGCTTATTCACTATTATACGTGTAATTGAATCAATTGAACCCCTGCACTCTTGGTCCTCATACGAAGCTCATAACCAATTTGATATGTCGAGTATGCTTCAGAAATATCAATCAACCACCCAATGCATGCTTGGTCCATATATTTAGCCCCAAAACAATTTGATAAGTGGAGTTTGCTTTTGCAATCGCAATCAACCACCCCGTGCATGCTTGGTCCATTTACCAAGCCCCCAACCAATTTGATAAGTCAAGTTTGCTTTTGCAATCGCAATTGACTTTCTCTCATTCTCTATCTAAAACACTTTCATAATAAAGTTTTAAACCTCGTTCCAACATCGACTTGTATTTTTAAAAACATTTTCATAATAAATTCTGAGAATTTAGATCGTTGGTTGTGAGACCAATTGTCTAAGACTCGTGCAAATGACCTAATAAGCGTGATCATTGTTTCGCTTCATCTTTTCCATAAGAAAAAAACTTTTGGGTTGAGAGACTAGTCGTTGAGCTTCGTTGCTCCTCTAGTTTCTATTATTTGAATCGTAGGATGTTAGTCATATTGTTTTGTACTTATCACCTTACATAAAAACAACTTTAACTCATCAAACTTGTTTTTTCTCCCTTGTGCGACATCAAAAACCTTTTCATAAAAGGAATGTATTTTAGCCATTTTAATAGGAAATAGAAAACAACGACTTAGTTTCCCTAAACGAGCAAAACAAGTCGAAGTTCAAACATTTGAAATGTCTAACGCGTCATTATTCTAAAATCAACCAATAGACCCTTGGTCTTTTTTAGAAGAACTACGGAGTTCTGACTTTCCCATTGCACGAGGGAGCACGTAGGCACAAGATTCGAATCTTGTCAAACTCAAAAAACTAAAAAACAAAAACCCTACATCTTTCTCCTTTCTCGATTATTATGTAGAAGATTGCAAACTATTACACTACCACTCGAACACACACGGGTCAAATAGTTCCCATCGAGTATGATGGATGTGAGAAATGCAAATACCTTCCCATTGCATAACTGATTGTTGTACCCTCTCTTTGGTCTCGAAGACCGTCTTATCCTTTGTTTTTGGGTTTTATTCGAAAATTTCTCTTTCCTTCTTGATATAAATAAATCTCGGTGGGGACTTCATTGTTTTATATTTTCTCTTCCCCCTTCGTTTTTTCCCGTTTTATATCATAAAAATACCAACAAAAAAACATGTGTTTAGGTAATTAATTAGCTTAAGCAATTTTATTTAATAATATTAGTTATTTTAATAATTAATTTTGTTAAATAAAATTAATTAATTTAATTATTTATTTATTTGGTTCTATTTGGTCTGTATTGTTTGATTTTAAGTGGTATTTCTTGTGTGATTGTTTTGGTTGGTTCCATCCTCATTCAAAAGGTTGTACCCCATCCCCATGTGATGTAATAATCATTTATTTGTGCTTTATTGATTTAACTTAATCATTCATCATCATCATCATCATCCATCAAACCTTTCAAAGAACTAATTCTCAAATGCGAGCCAATTTTCCACCATAAGTCGATTTCTTTCTAAGCATCACAAACGACCTCGCGTGGTGTGATACGGTGGCATAACTGACTATTATATACTGGTTTTTTTGTGCGTTTTTTGTTCACAAATGTGTGGTAAGCAAGAGTCGCCATCGTCTTTTCTTTTATCCAACAAAGGAAAGGGGGAAAAGAACAAAAAAAGACCTTTTCGAGATGTTTTTTTGAGTAAGGGGGTAAATTATGGAAAGGGAAGGTGTTAGCACCCTTTTCATCCATGGTTTTCCACAGGTTCTTAAAGGTTTGCTCATTTTTCAAGATGCCTTTGTGCTTTGTATTTGAAATTTTTTTGAAACCGCCTTAGTACAGAGAACTTTGTAATGTTTCTCGGAATAGTAGAGAACTTATACAAAGCGTTTTGAAATTATTTTTGAAAAGTAGTTTTTTTGTAAGTGCAAAAAGTAATTTGAGCAAACTTCTAGCAGATATCTACTTTTGTACTCAAAAAGGTTGTTCTTTTCCTCTTTTCCTTTATACAATGATATCTTACTATTAGTGAGTAGGTAGCCCTATCGTTGGATGTTAAGGGGCAGTCGAAGGGACGCTATAGTCACGAAGGCAATTTATGGAGATGCTTTAGCAATTCTGTTTTAGGAACTAGATCATTTACCAAAAGGCAACACTGTAAGGGTCATCGAGGGACTATGATCTTTTGATTTATGGGTCTTTGCTAAAGCATTCCTGCCCCATGACTATTTTATTGAAGGAAACCAAAGTGGGCGTACCTTAGAGGTGCTTGTGTGCAATTGTGTTGTGTTTCAGTTATTTTATCTTTAAACATTTAGGTGTTCTACCGTTTGTTTTTAGATCTTGTCATATAATCCTAGTTAGCATACATCTAAGCAGTTAATATATGTATAGGAATTTAAAGTGAGGGGATTTAAGCCTACGCTATTACAATGCTTTGGGGAAGGGATTTACATTATACAAGGATAAAGGGGGATAAAGCAGTAAATATCCTAATTTTAATCTATTACATCCGGTAGGCAGATACAATAATAGTAAAATACGAAATTAAATAAACGCGCATGAAATAGAAAATATGTCTAAAAATCCTAAAGAAAAGAAATATTTTTGTTGTTTTTGGTATAAAAGAAAATAAAGCCTAAGTCTATTTAATTTTAATTTTAAGAAAAAGATGTTAAAATAATTAATTAATTAATTGACAAAATTAATTTAATGTAAAAAAATCAAGCTTAATGTTTTTTTTTGTGATTTTTTGATTTTAATATTAAAATAAAAAGAAGTCAATAGAGAAATGAACAAAAAGTAAAAATACAAATGGAGGCACCCTTCGATTGCAGGGAAAGGTTGGGGCTTCGATTCAGAGAATGTTGACTTTCAATTCGGAGAAAATGGAGTTTCCGATCCAGGAGGGATGGGTGTCCTTCGACCTAGGGAGAGATGATTGTCTTTCGATCCAGGGATGGATGCTATGAGGACAATGAATATGTAAAAGTATGCTAGCAAAAACGAAAAGCATGACCTGGGTGCTAAGCCCATGTCTTTCGATCCTGCACGTTGTGGCCTTATTTATGCTGGATCTGCAACAAGTGTTAGAAGCAAAAGAAAACCAATATGGGCCTGAGTACCACACCCAGACCCTTCGATCATGAATGAAAAATCAAATGACTATGATGTGCAAAGAAGGTATAGAATTTGATTCCTTACATTTCCCTTACCAACAGTGGTGTATGAGTCTATGGTGATGGGTGTGGATTCGAATTTGGTATTCTTTTAGAATAGGGATGCCTGCAAAAAATGTATTTCGATTGGGAGCACTCTGGATGTGGGCACCTTCGATGCGGAACTTCTGAGCTTGGATATTTTCGTTGAAGGGTGGCTTTAGCTTGGAAAATTCTGACAACCTTTGATGGATTTTGTGGGCAGCGTCTCTCCAATATTTTTTTCGTTCTCTCTTTTACAACACTTGTGATCTCTTTATATAGAGGGGGTAGAGGGGACAAGAAGGCAAAGGTTTAAACAACCTTGATTATGTGTTTGAAAGCCATGAATGAGAATTTGTAACGTTGGCCAAACACATGGGATCTTGTCCCTTTTTTTGAATTTTGAATGATATGCAACTGGCCTTCGAATGCTCCCTTTCGAAGGGGTTGATGGCTTCTCCGAATGGACCTTTACGTGTCCTTCGAATGGACCCTTTGAAAGCTTCTTTGAATCTACCTTTGCATATTCTTCGAATGGACCCTTTGAAAGCTTCTTTGAATGGATCTTTTGAAAGCTTCTTCGAATGAACCTTTTGGAATGCCAATCAAAGGGCCTTTGTCCATACCAATCGAAGGTCTTGTTAACATGCCAATCAAAGGACACTGTTACAATGCCTATCGAAGCTGCCTTGACACAATGCCAAATCAAAGGATCCCTTGCCGTGCCAATCGAAAGGCTTGGCCCAGGGTGTCAAATGAAAGAGTCTTTCAGAATGCCAATCGAAGGCCTTGACACAATGCCAATCGAAAGGCTTGTCATGAGGCCAATCGAAAGGCCTTGTATCCATTCCAATCGAAGGACTTGGACACCATGCCAATTGAAGCATTTGGAATGTCAATCGAAAGGCTTGGCTACAATGCTAATCGAAGAGCATCATCCATGCCAATCGAAAGGCTCCTTCAGAATACCAATCGAAGGGTCTTTCAGAATGCCAATCAAAAGGTATTTAAAACACCACTTAAAAATTTTCTTTCTTAGGCAAGGGTTTGTGGTCAATCATGTATGGGAAGACCTTGGAAAACATGAGAGGGAAAATTTTGGGGTACAACAGTTTCCCCTGTTCAATCTTCTTAAACTTGAGGATGTAGATTGGCTTGCCTGCCTTTCGTGATCTGAAGGTGGAAGATGATTGAACACTAGAGTGCCCAGAAATTTGCACTCGACTAAAGTGATACTGCTGGTGAATAATATTAGGAATGGGCTTACAGATGCCATTTGGAAAAGGTGATAGGAGACCGTCAGAGATGGGCTTAAAGATGCCATCCACAAAACATGACGGAGAGTCGTCGGAGATGGGCTTAAAGATGCCATCCAGAAGACTATTGATTTCATGAGATACTCCTTTATGGGGATTCCTATTCCTGCTGTCTGAGGAAGAGTCCGCTGGGGAATGGTTTTTAGGGGAATAGAGTCTAAGAGCTTCAGTTGTCCATTACTCTACTAGGGAGTCATCTCTTGACTGAAGAGACGGAAGTGAACTACTATTTGGTCAGGATCCAGGCTTTATAGTGACTTGCTGAGGATAATAAGGCTAACTATTATCTGGCCGTGCTCCAGGCTTCAT
Organism: Vicia faba; assembly: GCA_948472305.1. NCBI lineage: Eukaryota > Viridiplantae > Streptophyta > Magnoliopsida > Fabales > Fabaceae > Vicia > Vicia faba. The sequence continues at coordinate 48,222,400 of OX451741.1, forward strand.
AGTGACTTGTTGGGGAAATGAGATTAAACTGTTATTTGGTCGTACCCAGGCTTTGCAGTTTGAAGAAATTAAGTTGTTATCTGGTTGGGTCCAGGCTTCAACTTGAATCTGAGGTATACTATTATCTGGTCGAATTTAGGCTTCATAGTAACTGACAGAGTAACTGCTATCTGGTCGGATTTCAAGCTTCGCAGCACCTTATGCTGTTATCTGGTCGAAATCCAGGCTTCACAGCATCTTAAATTGTTGGTTGACTATTATCCTGTCAGGTTCCGGGCTTCATAGTAACTAATAGGGTAAACTGCTATCTGGTCAGATTCCAAGCTTCACAACGCTTTATATTGTTATCTGGTCAAAATCCAGGCTTCGCAGTGTCTTTGAAGAAGTGAACTACTATCTGGTTGGATTCCAGGCTCCGCAGCATCTTATACTGTTATCTGGTCAAAATCCAGGCTTCACAGTTTCTTCAATTGGAATGGAAATCATAGAGATCTTAATGTCGATCTAACTAAACCAGAGAAGGTCTTGGATTAACTTTGATTAGAATGGAAATCAAAAGAATCTTAGCATCGATTCAGCTGAACTAGACAAAAGTCTTGGAATATCTTCAACTGGAATAGAAATCAGAGAGATCTTAGTGTCGATCTGACTGAACCAGAGAAAATCTTGGGATGACATCTTTCTGAGGAAATTGCTGAAATAACCCTTCATCAGATGTAGCTTTTGAGAAGACTATCAGGTCAGATAAGTAGCGATGTTTGTTGATTTGATCTTTCCCTAAAAAAGGTAAAGAGTTAGTCATATGCAATGTCATGATGTATGAAATGCATTGCGACGATGTTCTCGAAATAAATGAGATTATGATGTATGCGATGTGTATGCACATGCCATGATGTATGAACATGGGATGCTATTGCGACGTTTCCCAGTCTAGGAAAATAAATCCCGGACTTCTGCTGGAGAGTACTGGGAAGCTGAATCCTTCATTTCCGCTGGGGATGATGAATGGAGATGATTCGCTGGGGATTTCCTCTTTCTGTTTGAGGATAACCTGTTGGGGATTGATTCTATTTAAGAATTGATTCTGCTTGAGAATAAGTCTATGGAGAGAGATTCTTGTTGGAAGATTCTGCCAATGTAGAGAAATAAACTCTGTTGGTGAATGAGCTTCCGCAGTTTGAGAAATAAGCTCTATCCGGGAGAAGGTTTTATAAACCGTTTGCGTTGGGCTGGGGAAAATAGTCTTCAATTGGAGAAGGTAATCCCTGCTTGGGGAAGAAGAGGGCAAAACTCTGGTTGTTTCTGCTCTGTGAGGAGCATAGATGTCACGGGGTCGTATGCAATGGTGACTCTATCTCAAACTGTCTTTGCCCCTGTACCTATTGGAAGGAGTAACATTCGGGACTGCAAATGTTTTCAGATTTTGCCTCGTTTCCTAAAGTCATTAATAACCGTCTTTCTGTTTTTTATACAAGTATTTGTGAACAGTGATCATATTTAAATGCATATGTAAAAAATAAGTCATTGGACGTCTTTGCAAAACAAAACAGAAAAAAGAAAAATAAACAGTTTTGTACTTTCAAATAAATGATTTGTATTGATTTCTGAAGTTTGCCTATAACAGGCGTTTTGTACAAAGATGTTGACGTTCTAGTAGGAGAACACCTCCCTCCGTAAGAAGTGAAAACTATACAAAATAGTGTAAAAAGAGAAGAAAACAGCTATGTGCAATAATCCCATTGGGTTTCAATTATACTATTTCCCCTATGTCTTCGAGCGTCTCATCACTTTACTGCTTGTCCGAAGTTGACTAGATTGATCGGTACCATTTGAGTTTGGTAGTTGATACTGAAGTCTGGTTGTAAGGTGATCCAATGGGATATAATGATACGCTTCAAATCCCTAATTTTTGCCTGGACCGCCCTTTCGGGTTTTCAGTCCACCAGGATACCCTTTTTTTCCCCAAGCCGCCTTTTCAGGTTTTCGACTTTCCGGGTGTACAATTTTTTTGTTTTTTATCCCTAATTTTGCCCGAACCCTTTTGGTTTGCTGGGATGCCCTTATTTTTGCCTAGGCCAGTCAACCTAGCGGGTCTTTATTTATGCGTAGTATCTTATCACTATGTCCGCATTAACGGGGTGAGGAAGGTCTTCACCATCCATGATGTTCAAAATCATGGCTCCACCTGAAAATACGCTTTTGACCACAAATGGCCCTTCGTACGTGGGAGTCCATTTGCCCCTGAGATCACCTTGTTGCAGTACGATGCGCTTGATTACCAGATCACCCACTTAATACACTTGATGTCTAAACTTTTTGTTGAAGGCCTTGATCATCCGTTTTTGATACATTTGACCATGACAGACAGTAGTAAGCCTTTTCTCATCAATCAGATTTAGTTGATCAAGTCGAGTTTGGATCCAATCATCTTCGTTCAAGCCTGCATCCTTCATGATCCTTAGAGAAGGGATCTGGACCTCAATAGGCATGACAACCTCTATACCATATACCAGAGAATAAGGCGTTGCCCCTGTCGACATGTGTCCTGAGGTGTGGTAGCCATGAAGAGCAAATGGTAACATCTCATGCCAGTCTTTGTATGTCACCTTCATTTTCTGTAAGATTTTCTTGATATTCTTGACAGCAGCCTCCACGACACCATTCATCTTCGGCCGGTAAGGGGAAGAATTATGATGTTGGATCTTGAATTGCTTACAGAGTTTGGTGATCATTGTATTGTTGAGATTTGTACCATTGTCAGTAACGATTCTCTCTGGCACACCATACCGACAAATCAGGTTATGCTTGATAAAATGCGCCATAACATTCTTGGTAACAATAGCAAAAGAGGCAGCCTTAACCCATATCATGAAGTAATCAATGGCTACTAGGATGAAGCGATGCCCATGTCAGTGGCCCACATTGCAAAGGGCCAGGGAGCCATCAAGACGTTTAAGGGAACCGGAGGTACATGTACTTTATCAGCGTAGATCTGACATTTGTGATAAGTTCGGGAATGTTGATAACAATCGCTTCCATAGTGGACTAATAGTATCCTGCCCGTAGGATCTTTTTAGCCATGGTATGTCAACTAGAATGGGTGCCAAAGGTACCTTCGTGTAAATATGCCATAATCCTCTCTGCTTCGCTCTTATCTACGCACCAAAGTAAAGTAGAGTCATGGTTGCGCTTGTAGAGGATTCCATTACTGAGGAAGAACTTTGCAGAGAACCTTCTCAAAAACTTCTTATCATTGACAGATGCCCCCTCGGGATATTCTTGAGCCTCGAGATACCTTTTCACTTCATGAAACCAAGGTTTGTCTGCTACTTCTTCTAGCAGTATGTTGGTTCATCTAACCTCTCAATAGTGATTCGGGGAGCCTCGTTGTCCTACTTGACCTTGAACATAGATGACATGGTAGCTAGTGCGTCCGCTGACTAATTCTCTTCTCGTGGGAAATGTTCAAAGGTGACCTCTTCAAAGTGTGGAAGCAATGTCAGCATATTTTCTTTGTAAGGGATAAGATTCGGGTGCTTCGTATCCCACTCACCTTTAATCTGGCTTATTACCAAGGCTGAATCGCCAAAAACACTCAAGAACTTGATTCTCAGGTCAATAGCAGCTTTGAGACCCATGATGCATGCTTCATATTCTGCCATATTGTTAGTATAGTTGAAGCGTAATCTGGCCGTGAAAGGAGTATGATAGCCCTCGAGAGATATGATTATAGCACCGTTGCCATTACCGAGTGCGTTGGAGGCTCCATCAAAAACCATAGTCCATCGGGATCCTTCCTCAGGTCCTTCATCTGATCCAGGTTCTTCACAGTCAATAACTAACATAATATTCTCGCCCGGGAACTCAAAATTCATGGACTAGTAGTCATCCACGGCTTGATGAGCCAAATGATCGGCTAGTACACTTCCCTGGATTGCTTTTTGGGTTGTGTATTGGATATCATATTCGGTCAAGATGATTTGCCAACTTGCTATTCTTCCGGAGAGTGCGGGCTTCTCGAAGATGTACTTAATCGGATCCATCTTAGATATCAGCAAAGTAGTATAGGTTAACATATACTGTCTCAGTCGGCGAGCAGCCCATGCCAAAGCGTAGCAAGTTTTCTCGAGCAGTGAGTATCTTGTTTCACAGTCGGTAAATTTTTTGCTAAGGTAGTATATTGCATGCTCTTTTCAACCAGACTCGTCGTGCTTCCCCAGCACACACCCCATTGAATTATCCAACACTGTTAAGTACATTATCAAAGGTCTTTCTTCAATCGGAGGCATCAGAATGGGAGGCTCTTGAAGGTATTCCTTGATTCTCTCAAAGGCGGTCTGGCATTCGTCATTCCACTTTACCAATTGATCTTTCTTCAGGAGTTTGAAGATTGGCTCACAAGTAGCAGTTAAATAAGAAATGAACCTGGCAATATAATTTAGGTGTCCTAAGAAACCTCTGACCTCCTTCTCAGTGCGAGGAGCAATCATCTCTTGTATAGCCTTCACTTTTGCAGGGTCAACTTGAATACCCTTGTCACTGACAATAAACCTAAGAGTTTACTAGAACTTACCCCGAAGGTGCACTTGTTCGAATTTAACCTCAGCTTGTACGTCCTCAACCTATCAAACAACTTTTGTAGATGATCAAGGTGCTCTTCCTTAGTTTGAGACATGGCTATGATGTCATCAACATAAACCTCTATCTAATGGTGAATCATGTCATGAAACAGAGCTACCATGGCTCGCTGATAGGTTGCCCCAGCGTTCTTCAACCCAAACGACATCACCTTGTAACAGAAAGTGCCTCACTGCATAACGAAGGTTGTCTTCTCCATGTCTTCGGGTGCCATCTTGATCTTATTGTAACCAGATAAATCGTCCATGAAGGAAAAGATCTTATACTGCGCGGTATTATCAACCAAAACATCAATGTGGGGAAGCGGAAAGTCATCCTTGGGGCTTGCCCTATTCAAATCTCTGTAGTCCACACACATTCGTACCTTACCGTCCTTTTTAGGTACCGGGACTATGTTAGCAACCCATTGGGGATAAGAAGTGACAACTAGGAACCCAACGTTAAATTGTTTCATAACCTCTACTTTTATCTTCTCTGACATTTCAGGGCGCATACGGCGGACCTTCTGTTTTACCGGAGGGCAATCTTCTTTAGTTGGCAGGTGATGAACCATAATACCGGTGTCTAGTCCGGGCATGTCTTCATATGACAAGGAAAATATCTCGACATAATCATGCAACATCTGTATCAACGGCTGTTTGACACGAATCTCCAAATTCACACTTATCTTGATTTCTTTTCTATTCTATTATGTGCCCAAATTCACTATCTCAACTAGCTCTTCATGGGGATGCATGGCCCTTTCTTCCCGCTGTAGCACTCTGGCAAGTTCTACGGGTACCTCACAATCTTCCTCACCTTCGTCCTCAACTTGGTTGATCGAATTTTCAAAGTCATAACCGGTGTGATACGGTGGCAGAACCGACTGTTAATACTGGTTTGTGTTTTTTGTTCGCAAATGTCACGATAAGCAAGAGTCGCCACCGACTTTTATTTTATCCAATCAGGAAAAGGAAAAAGAACAAAAAAAACCTTTTCGAGATGTTTCTGAGTACGGGGGTAGATTATAGAAAGGGAAGGTGTTAGCACCCTTTCTATCTGTGTTTTTCCGCGGGCTCTTAGGTACTTCCTCATTTTAAAATTGCTTGTGTGTATGCTTGTTTTGAAAAGAAGTTTTACTTCGTGAAAACCCTTGTATCAGTACACAAGGGTGTGGTGAAGTTGTTTTGAAAACTTTGTTTGGGAAAGTGTTGGTGTGAAAAAGTTCGTTTGTTCGAGCAAGTACTTAAGAGTTAACCTACCTACTCGAAAAAAGTCTGTTCATTTTCCTTTTGACAGCGCTATCCCATTATTAAGGAATAGGTAGCACCGTCGTTGGAGTTTTTTAAGGGACGTTCGAAAGGGACAAATACTGTCACTAAAGCAATGACTAGGAAACCTTAGTAATTACCCTAAAATCCTAAAGATCTTTCCAAGGCAACATTCAAATGGGTCATTTTTTAATCTTTTAGATTGGAGGGCAACCACTAAAATTCCATATGCTTAGTGATTGTTTACCGAAGGCAACCGAAGTGAGGCAAACCCTAGGAGTGAACATGTGCATGTGCTTATGTTTCAGTTAATTTAGTCTTTGCACAATTAGGGTTGTCTACCGTATTAATTTTCAAGTATTCTTTCCATACAATCCAATTAAAATACATCTAGACAGTTAAAAATTGCAGGAATTAAAAGTGCGGAAAGTTTAAAGTTCTAGCTATTACATGGCTTTCGGATATACATAATTATTTTTGACTGAAAATAAAATGCGGAATTAAAACCTAATTAAGTCTATTAAAACCTCGGAGCAATTACAATAATAATAAAAGGTAATTAAAATGCACGCGATGAATTAAATGCGAGGACGATTAGAAAACCTAAAAAATCTAATTTAAGAAAATATTTAAGTTAATTTTTTTGAAGAAAAGATTAATTATATACAAAATTAAACCCTAATTTCTAATTGATTTTAATTACAAAAATAAGAATTAATTGCCCTAATTTAATTAAATTAATTAATTCAAGGAAATAAAATATTTTTTAAGAAAAAGAGATTTTTGGTGTTTTTTGTGATTTTTGATTTAATAATAAAAAAAATGATTTATTTGTTATTTTGATAAAAGAGAAATTAATTAGTAAATAAATAAATAAATAAAAATATGAAAGAAAGAAGATTTGGACCTGTTTGCTGGATGATAGGGGGGTGTATTGTTGAAAATGCTTAGGCCCAAAGAGCTGGTCAACCCAGTCAACGCTTGATCCAGTGGTGCTCCCTCCTGATGGTGTACCATAGTCTCTTCCAGGTGGGGTGTTGGATCGGATTGATGGTGAATCCCATGGCTGGATGTTGATGGCACATGGTGACCGTTTGAGAGGGTGATGTACATGATTTGTAGAAAGAAAATAAGAAAACAAAATTTGTTGGACCTGGGATCGAACCCAGGTCCCTCCACTCAAATCATGCGCGCTTTACCAACTGAACCACTTGCTTTGTTTGTTAGTATAATAGAAACAATAAGTATTATATAAAAAATAATGGATTAATGAATCAAAAGAAAAACGCGCGCCAGCTTTCAAACAACCCAATAGGGTGATGACAAATCACCGTCTTCTGTCCTTCGTCTTAGGTATGTGACTTATACCTAGGGACAACGTCTGTAACTAAAACCCTACAAATTTCCAAAATTCACAAAACAAATTATAAATGAAATTGAAGACCAGAATTCAACTGATCTTGATGGCACGATCCTCATGGTGGATTATTCTTGGTCTAATTTTACTTGTGGACAAAACCCTAAAACAAACACAAAAACCCTAGCAATGGCAAATGCATATATATATATGCATTAAAAATTCAATTAAACCATTCAGTCATGTTGCAAACATATCAATGATCACAAATATATCATTCAAATGTGATAATGATGCAAGAATTGATGTAATCGATTTTGGAAAAGAGAACAAATTATGTGAGTCGTAGCGTGCGTTTCTGGGCGTGAAAGGACTTGCAATTGATCCAGGTAGCTTCAGAGACGCTCCAGGATGTGATTGGGAGTGTTGGAATGCTTTGAATTAGTCTCTATGCTGAAATTCGATTCACCAATTTTTGCCAAAAATTTGAGTTCTTCTTTGTGCTTTCCACGACTACTAACCTCTGTTTTCGTGCTTTTTCATGCTCCATATATACCCTTGAATGAATTAGGGTTATAAAAACAACATCTATCTTTGAAATTTTTGAAGATTTGATCTCATTCTTTCTTTGTATGATTTGTTTCCAAATTAGGCCTAATCATGCCATTCTTGCTCCAATCAACCTTGATACGATTTGATTCTAATATGTCAACATAATTAGCTTGTGATCCTGCCCAAAAATCATATCAAAACAAATCTTTGCTATTATTTGTCATTTATTTGATTTAATTCAATTTTTAATTAATAAAAAATCAAAATAAAATATAAAATGAAGCAAATAATGTGTGGGTGAATATTTGGGTCGTGGACCATGTTATGAGTGAGGTGCAAGCATAAAAAGTTAGGCCCATTTAACAAAAAGTGCATTTTTGAGCACATTTGACTTTTGACAATTTTGCAAAAACGGTCAACTTTCATAAGGCATATCTCTTCCAATTTTAACCCTAGAGAGGTGTTCTTGGACTTTTTAAAAAGTTTAGGATATCTCCTAAACAACCCTTTTGGTCTCATCTCAATTGGGTTTTCCATGTTCATGTAAGAAGCTTTGACCCAAAAAGTGTTTTTGTTGACTTTTCAAAAGGACCTATAATGTGGAAATTCATATCTTTTGATGAGTGCATATTTTGAACTTGAGGGCTGAATATGAATTGTAGGGAATTGCATCCTATTCAAAATGAGCCTTGTATGGAAAATTTCTGATAAAGTATGAGGAAGTTATGCTTGGTCAAAGTTTGGTTGACTTTTCCTAAGAAACCCTAATTTAGCAACTTTTGTGTTTTGATGAATTAGGAGCATTCCTTGAGGTATCATGATCAACCCTTGATTAAATGATGAAAGTCACTTTAAAATGTTGTTGTTGACCAAAAATCTTGAGGTTTGATTGTATGTGGGCCACAATTGACTTTTGACCTAATACAGTCGATTCTCAAGCATTTGAGCTGTTGATTGAGAAAACTTCTTGTGCAAGGTATGAAATTTGACATGGATGACCTTGAGAGCATATTAGGACAATGTAAAGAATTTGAGGCCTTTGGAGTACACACATCCTAATTAAAATGGAAACCCTAATTTGAGACACTTGCCTTAGGAGAGAGTTTGTCTGGTCAACTCGGGCAACCTTAAGCAAATTGAGGATCTCAATGGGCACGTGCTGAGTAAAATGAGAGAGCAAATTTTGGGGTACAACAGCTTCCCCTGTTCAATCTTCTTAAACCTGAGGATGTAGATTCGCTTTTCTGCCTTTCGTGATCTAAAGGTGGAAGATGATTGAACACTAGAGTGCCCAAAAATTTGCACTTGTATGAAGTGAGTGTCAATCGGTGGTATCGGGAATAGGCTTACAGATGACATTTGGAAAGAGATAGAGAGTTGTCGGGGATGGGCTTAAAGATGCCATCTAGAGAAAATATTGGTCGCATAAGAGATTCCTTTGCGAGCATTCTCGTATTAGCCGTTGAGGAGGACTTCGTCGGGGCATGTTGACTTATATCTGGGGTAGTAGAGCATAGGAGCTTTGGTTGTTCATTACTCTATTGGGGAGTTAACTCCTGATTGACGAGGTCGAAGTAAGTTGTATATCTGGTCAGGGTCCAGGTTGCACAACGACTTACTGTGGAAGCGTGAAATTGATCGTATCTGATCGGGTCCAAGTCTTACAGTGTTGTAAACTATTGTCTGGAGATAAGAGAGAAGGAAACTGGATAGTAGGGTTACTTCGAGATGAAAGCCTGGATAGTAAGGCTATGAGAAGGAACTTGGGTCGTAGGGTTACTTCGAAATGAGAGCCTGGATAGTAGGGCTAAGAGAAGGAACCTGGATAGTAGGGTTACTTCGAAATGAAAGCCTGGATAGTAGGGCTATATGAGAAGGAACCTGGGTCGTAGGGTTACTTCTAAGTGAAAGCCTGGATAGTAGGGCTATGAGAAGGAACCTGGATAGTAGGGTTACTTCGAAATGAAAGCCTGGATAGTAGGGCTACAAGAAGGAACCTGGATAGTAGGGTTACTTCGAAATGAAAGCCTAGATAGTAGGGCTGTGAGAAGGAACCTGGATAGTAGAGTTACTTCGAACTAAAGCCTGGATAGTAGGGCTACGAGAAGGAACTTGGGTTGTAGGGTTACTTCGAAATGAAAGCCTAGATAGTAGGGCTGTGAGAAGGAACCTGGATAGTAGGGTTACTTCGAGATGAAAGCCTGGATAGTAGGGCTATGAGAAGGAACCTGGGTCGTAGGGTTACTTCGAAATGAGAGACTGGATAGTAGGGCTATGAGAAGGAACCTGGATAGTAGGGTTACTTCAAAATGAAAGCCTGGATAGTAGGGCTATGAAAAGGAACCTGGGTCGTAGGGTTACTTTGAAATGAGAGCCTGGATAGTAGGGCTATGAGAAGGAACTTGGATAGTAGGGTTACTTCGAAATGAAAGCCTGTATAGTAGGGCTATGAGAAGTAACCTAGATAGTAGGGTTACTTCGAAATGAAAGCCTGGATAGTAGGGCTATGAGAAGGAACCTGGGTAGTAGGGTTACTTCGAAATGAAAGCCTGGATAGTAGGGCTATGAGAAGGAACCTGGATAGTAGGGTTACTTCAAAATGAGAGCCCGAATAGTAGGCCTATGAGAAGGAACATGGGTCGTAAGGTTGCTTTGAAATAAGAGCCTGGATAGTAGGACTATGAGAAGGAACCTGAATAGTAGGGTTGCTTCGAAATAGAATCCTGGATAGTAGGGCTATGAGAAGGAACCTGGATAGTAGGGTTACTTCGAAATGAGAGCCTGAATAGTAGGGCTGTGAGAAGGAACCTGGGTTGTAGGGTTACTTCGAAATGAGTTTGGGTAAAACTTCAGAGGGAACCTGGGTAAGGTTACTTTGTGATGAGTCTGAGTAGAACTTCAGGAGGAACCTGGGTAAGGTCACTTTGATGAGTCTGTGTAGGACCGCATTAGGCCGCACATATAGTTACTCTGTTTAATTTCAGGAACTAATCTTGGACCTGCTAGAAATTATTGATGATAACCATATTTCCTGAAAAGGTACAAAATTTATTATATGTGATGCATGAAATGCATTGTGTGAGGATGTTCTCAAAATAAATGAGATTATGTTGTTATGCAATATGTATACACATGTCATGATGTATGAACATGAAATGCTATTGTGACATATCCGAGTCTGGGAAAATAAATCCCTGACTGCTGCTGGAGAGTGCCGAAAATTGAGAAGGATCTGAATGACCCTGGCTGGGGTGGTTAGTTCCTGTTTTGGAAAAGGCTGACGTCCATGCCTTTGAAAGCTTTTACTTTGTGAGGAGTACTGATATAACGAGATCGCATGTACTAATGAATGTGTTCCAAAGTCGTCTCTGCCTCAGTACCTAGTGGACAGAGTAACTGTCGGGTTTGACATTCTTTTAGTTTTTTTACTCTTGTTTCTTAAGTTACGAGCAATTGTCTTTCTGTTTCCTATGCAAATATTTGTGAACAATAATTATATTCAAATGAACATGTCAAGAATAACTCATTGGACGTTCTCGCAAAACAAAACAGAAAAAGGGAAAACAAACATTTTTGTGTGTAAGAATGACTTGTATTAATTTTGAAGTTGGCCTATAACAGGCATTTTTGTACAAGGAGGATGACGTTCTAGTAAGAGAACACCGCCGTAAAAATAGAAGTTATACAGAATTGTGTGAAAGTAAAACAACTATGTGAAACGATCCCATTGAGTTCCAACTCCGCTATTGCCCCTATGTCTTTGAGCGTCTCATCACTTTGCTACTTGGCCGAAGGTTAATTAAATTGATTGGTGTCGTCCGAGCTTGATAATTGATACCGAAGTTTTGTCGCAAGATGATCCAATGAGACATAGTGGTACGCTTTATATCCCTAATTTTTTCTTGGACCGCCCTTTCGAGTTTTCAGTCCACCGGGATACCCTTTTTTGCATAAGCCGCCTTTTCAGGTTTTCGACTTGCCGACTGTACAAATTTTTTTCATTTTCATCCCTTATTTTTGCCCGAACCATTTTGGTTCGTCGGGAAGCCCTTATTTTTGCCTAGGCCAGTCGACCTAGTGGGTCTTTTAATCAGGCGTAGTATCTTTTCACTATGTCTGCATTGACAGGGTGAGGAAGGTCGTCACCATCCATGGTGGTTAGAATCATAGCTCCACCTGAGAAAATGTTCTTAACCACGAACGACCCTTCGTATGTGGGGGTCCATTTTCCCCTGAGATCACCTTGCGGCAGTATGATGCGCTTGATCACTAGATCCCCGACTTGATATTCTTGACGTCTAACTTTCTTGTTAAAAGCCTTGATCATTCGCTTTTGATACGTCTGACCATGACAAATAGCAGTAAGTCTCTTCTCATCGATTAGATTTAGCTGATCAAGTCGAATTCAGATCCAGTCGTCTTTGTTCAAACCTGCATCCTTCATAATCCTGAGAGAAGGTATCTGGACTTTGATGGGTAGGACTGCCTCCATGCCATATACCAGAGTGGAGGGTGTTTCCCCTGTCGACGTCTGTGCTAAGGTACGGTACCCATGAAGAGCAAATGGTAACATCTCATGCTAGTCTTTGTACGTCACCGTCATCTTCTGTACAATTTCTTGATGTTCTTGTTAGCCGCTTCGACAGTGTCATTCATCTTCGGCCGATAGGGAGAAGAGTTATGATGTTGTATCTTGAACTGCTTGCAGAGCTCGGTGATCATCGTGTTATTGAGATTTGTACCATTGTATGTAATAATTCTCTCTAGCACACCATACCGATAGATCAAGTTATGCCTGATAAATTGCGCAACAACGTTTTTGGTCACGGTAGCAAAAGAAGCCGCCTCAACCCACTTCGGGAAGTAATCAATGGCCACTAGAATGAAGAGATGCCCATTGGAGGCGGTAGGTCTGATTTCTCCGATCATGTCAATACCCTCACATTGCAAAGGGCCAAGGAGCCGTCAATACATTCAGAGGAATTGGAGGCACATGCACCTTATCAGCATAGATTTAACACTTATGACAGGTTCGAGAGTGCTAATAACAACCCGCTTCCATAGTGGACCAATAGTATCTCGCCCGTAGGATCTTCTTAGCCATGGTATGTCCACTTGAATGGGTTCCAAAGGTACCTTCATGTAAATCCGCCATGATTCTCTCTGCTTCGCCCTTGTCTACACACCGTAGTAAGGTAGAGTCATGGTTGCGCTTGTAAAGGATTCCATTACTGAGGAAGAACTTTACAGCGAACCTTCTCAGAAACTTCTTGTCATTGAAAGATCCCCCCTCAGGGTATTCTTGAGCCTCGAGATACCTTTTCACCTCATGAAACCAAGGTTTGTCAGCTGCCTCCCCAGTATCAATCTCACAGCAGTATGCCGGTTCGTCCAACCTCTCAATAGTGATTTGGGGAGCTTCATTGTCACACATGACCTTGAACATTGACGACATAGTAGCTAGCGTGTCCGCTAACTGATTCTCTTCTCGTGGGAAATGTTCAAAGGTGATCTCTTCATAATGCGGCAGTAGTGTCAGTACATACTCTTTATAAGGAGTAAGGTTCGGGTGCTTCGTATCCCACTCGCCTTTGATCTGACTTATCACCAAAGCGGAATCTCCGAATACACTCAAGAACTTGATCCTTAGGTCAATAGCAGCTCTAAGACCCATGACACATGCTTCATACTCTGCCATGTTGTTGGTACAGGTGAAGCATAATCGGGTAGTGAACGTAGTATGACAGCCCTCAGGAGATATGATTACAGCGCCAATACCATTACCTAGTGCGTTTAAGCCTCCACCAAAATACATAGACCATCGGGATCCTTCCTCAGGTCCTTCATCCGGTCCAGGTTCTTCATAATCGGTTACCAACATGATATTCTCATCCGGGAACTCGAAATTCATGGACTGGTAGTCATCCACATCCTGCTTGATGTGCGAAATGATCCGCTAACACACTTCCCTTGATTACTTTTTAGGTTGTGTATTGGATGTCGTATTCGGTTAAGATTATTTGCCACCTTGTTATCCTTCTGGAGATAGTGGGCTTCTCAAAAATGTACTTGATCGGATCCATCTTTGATATCAACAAGGCAGTGTGGGTCAGCATATACTGTCTTAGTCGGCGAGCAGCCCATGCCAAAGAGCAGCATGTTTTCTCGAGCAATGAGTATCTTGTCTCACAGTCGGTAAACTTTTTGCTAAGGTAGTATATTGCGTGCTATTTTCGACCAGACTCGTCATGCTGCCCCAGCACACACCCCATTGAATTGTCTAGCACTGTTAGGTACAAAATCAAAGGTCTTCCTTCAACCAGAGGCATCAAAATTGGTGGTTCTTAAAGGTATTCCTTAATTCTTTTGAAAGCGATCTGGCATTCATCATTCCACTTTACCACTTGATCTTTCTTCAGAAGCTTGAATATTGGCTCACAAGTAGCAGTCAGATGTGAAATGAACCTGGCGATATAATTCAGGCGTCCTAAGAAACCTCTAACTTCCTTCTCTGTACGTGGAACCGACATCTCTTATATGACTTTTACCTTCGCAGGGTCTACCTGAATACCCTTGTCACTGCTGATAAACCCTAGAAGCTTACCGGACCTCACCCCGAAGGTGCACTTGTTTGGATTCAACCTCAACTTGTATATCTTCAACCTATCAAACAATTTTTGCAGATGATCAAGGTGCTCTTCTTCAGTTTGAGACCTGGCGATCATGTCATCCACATAAACCTCTATCTCATGGTGAATTATGTCGTGGAACAAAGCGACCATGGCGCGCTGATAAGTTTCCCCGACATTCTTCAACCCGAAAGGCATCACCTTGTAACAGAAAGTGCCCCACTGTGTAACGAATGTTGTCTTCTCCATGTCTTCAGGAGCCATCTTGATCTAGTTGTAGCCAGAGAAACCATCCATGAAGGAGAAGATTTTATGTTGCACGATGTTGTCAACCAGAACATCAATGTGAGGAAGAGGGAAGTAATCCTTGGGGCTTGCCCTGTTCAGATCTCTGTACTCCACACACATCCGTACCTTACCGTCTTTCTTAGGTACTGGAACGATGTTAGCAACCGATTATGGGTAGGAAGTGACGGCTAGGAACCCAGTGTTGAACTGCTTCATAACTTTCGTTTTGATCTTCTCTGACATTTCGGGACGCATACGGCGGATCTTCTGCTTTACTGGAGGGAAATCTTCTTTAGTCGGCAGGCGATGTACCACAATATCAGTGTCCAAACCAGGCATGTCTTCATAGGACCAGGCGAAAATATCAACATAGTCGTGCATCATCTGTATCAACCTCTGTTTAACGCTAAGCTCCAGATTTGCACCTATTTTGACCTCTTTTCTGTCTTCCTCAGTTCCCAAGTTCACTGTCTCAACTGGCTCTTCGTGAGGCTGTATGGCCCTCTCTTTCTGCTGTAGTAGTCTAGCAAGATCCCCAGGCACCTCACAATCTTCCTCACCTTTGTTCTCGGCTTGGTTGATCGGATTTTCAAAGTCATAATGAGCAGTAGCAGAACTGTTATCAATGGGATCTAGAGTGGATATCGATCTGCAGTTTGATACATGAGTGTGTGTAAGAGCATAGATGTATTTTAGAAAGCAGGAAAGATAAAACAGAGAGCGCAAAATTTGTATGCAATAACGCCCAATGCTTTATTGATGACATGTAAAGATGACATATAATAGCCCTCACAAATAGAACGTTGTGTTCCGAGGAAGACACAAGGCCATAAAGTTTAAATTGTTTATTACAAGCTCAGAAAACAAATAAGACAAATACTGCGGAATGAAAGAAACTGGTATAAAATCTCTGGTCATCCAATTACTAGGTCTACCATTGGTAGTCGGGTAGATCCAGTTGTCAATGTCACAGTGCTCCTCGTTGTCTTCAATGGCGTTAACCCCACGATTGCTGATGCGTAAGGGAGGTCCTCAAACCCGAGCGCGTCGAACAGCCCTTTGAGCCCCTGTAGTAAAGCCCAGACCAAATTTATCAGTTTTGTGAGTGAAATCAGGGAGCTGACCCCAATTGATACACCCACCTTCTTCAACTACGGCCCTGGCGTCCTTGAGAGAAGCCATCTTCAGAGGTGGTTTGTTGCTGGTAGTAGTTTCAGTCGATGCCAAGATCTGAGGGACCTCTTCGAAGTTCTGACAAGGAGTTTCTATGAATTCCCCGTCCATCTCTATGTACCAGAAGGAATTGAGGTGGCTCACCATATACTCCTCTTCACCTCGCACAATGACAATATTCCCTTTTACTGGATACTTCAGCATTTGGTGTAGTGTGGAAGTAACTGCCCCAGCCTTGTGGATCCAAGGACGACCCAACAAACAAGGATACGACGGCCTGATGTCCATCACATAGAAGGTGGGCCCAAAGGTCTGAGACCCCACTTTGACAAGGATGTCTACCTCTCCGTGCACCATTCTTTTCGACCCATCAAAAGCCCTTACTACAATGTTACTAGGCTTTAAAGTAAAATCCTCGCAATCCAACCGGTCCAGCGCCTTCTTAGGGAGAACATTCAGCGAAGGCCCAGTATCCACCAACACATGAGCCATAGTGGTGCCCCTGCATTAAATCGAGACATGCAGAGCATCATTATGCTTCCTTCCCTTTGGTTTCAAGTTTGCATCTAAAAAACCCAGCCCATTGTCAACAGTCAGGCTAGCCATGCAATCTTTAAATTGATCAGCTGAGGTCTCTTACGGCACATGCGTAGTTTTGAGGAATGCAATCAAATCCTTCACATGGGCCTCAGAGCACAACAACAGGGATAACATGGATATCTTTGAGGGGGTTTGCCCCAGCTGCTCAACCATATTATAGTCGCTCTTTTTAATTATTTTCAATATTTACTCTATCTCTTTCTTAGAGGCTTCCACAATAATTTTTCTAGGCGCCTCCGTCCGGGCAGGCTCGCCTATGATTTCTTTGCCTCGGGTCCCAGATGACTCGTCGGCGAGAGTGATAATTGGAGTAAACACATGAGTAGTAGTTGATGTACCAGCAAGAGTAGTAGATGGAATAACAATAAGCATCTTGACAGTCTTAGAGGAAATCTCGGGAGAGAAGACCCTTCCACTTCGGGTAACCTTGCTGGTCCCGACAATGTTATCAATATCAGGATCAGCCTCTTCATTTTTCAGATCTTGTTTGATGCCATGATAGTACACATCAGCACCATAATACCAGGGGACAACTTTGTCCGAGGCATACGGGACAGGGCCAGAAACAGTGATTATTAGCGGAGCGATTCTTGGAGCAGATGTAGTCCTAACAGGTCTTCTCGAGGAGACCTTGGAAGAATTGGAGGAAATGGTTATAATGGCAATGTCTTCATATGGAACAACAGGAACCAAAGTTTTTCGAACAAAATTTATTTGTTGTCCATCAGGCGTTGGACACCTGACTTCAGCAAATGGCAACCAGAAGGTAGAAATGAACACATGTGGCAACCTTCACCATAACCCGGAAATAAACCGACCAATAAAAAATTCTTCTTCACAGTCATGAGAGGAGTAGAAACTTCATCCACCAAGGTCACAAACAAGTCAGTATCAACATCATTAATTCCACGACCGTGCTTAAGCATGGGAGCAGTTATGACATTGGGCTTATCCGGAGCATCGAACTCAATTTTCTTGGCTTTGATCAGATCTTGTACCTTATTTCTTGGAGCCCAACAGTCATTGGTATCATGGCCAAGACTCTCAGAATGATAGGCACACCGAGCATTTGGATTATATCGGGGAGATGTGGTATTCAGATTCTTGGGAGCCTCTTTCAAGGTTGCCAAGTTGGATCTTAGCAGATGGGGTAGAACTTCAGCCAGTGTCATGTTGATTCGGGTAAACTTCCGTTGTGGTCTTTCCACCCTTGGTTGATTGTTGCATTGTGGAGCGGCCGTAGGCCTAAGTATCATTACGGCACTTACTATCTTGCGATGTTCAGCTCTGTTTTGGCCCCTCGGGCTGTAGACGACAATGGCTTCTTTCTTACCAGCAAAAGGCTTCTTTATTGAACTTGAAGAGGTATCCTTCTGTATCTTGCCGCTCCGAATCCAAACTTTTACTCTCTCTCCAGTCAAAATCAACTCAGTGAAACTAGCTGACGAGTTGCCGATCAAATGATTAAAGAATAGACCCAATAGCATCCCCAGAAACATATCAACCAACTCCCTATCAGACAACGGGGGTTGGACTCTTCCATCCAAGTCTCTCCACTTATGTGCATAGTCCATAAATCCTTCACTCACCCCCATGGACATACTCTAGAGTTGAGTACGAGTAGGAGCAAGGTCGGTGTTGTACTGGTACTGCTTATAGAAAGCAGCAGCCAGATCTTCCCAATTTCGGACATTGGCTCTCTCCAGTTGGTAGAACCATTCAAGCTGAGTCCCTGACAGACTATCTTGAAATAAATGAACCCACAAATTTTAATCAGCGGTGTGGGGCTGGATCTTTCTGACATAAGAGCGAAGATGGAGTTTTGGGCAAGACACCCCATCATACTTAGCAAAAATTGGAGCCTTGAACTTCTGCGGGATGATCACTCCCGACACCAATCCCAATTCTTCAAAATCTAACCCAGGTATCCTCTAGACTTCCATAGAACTCAAGTGATCTTCCAACTGCTTGTATGTATCCTCAGTGGGAGGATACTACTCATCATTGTAGTCGGTATCATTGTCAGAAACTTCAGGACTGGGATCCTTCTCCCTTGTCTCTTCTTCTTGATTCTCCCCTTCCTTGATTCTCCCCTTCTGCCCGTATTCAGAATATCGGTAGCCTTCTTCTTTTTCTTTTTATCTATTAGGATGAGAGCTTTCAGATTCTCCTTCCCTTTTTCCAGATTTATGAACATTTGTTGGAACTGGGTGTTTTGTGCCTAAAGGTCCTTGATGCTTTGTTCGGAAGACATTTCTGCTGAAATAAACAGCTAAGAAGATGAGAAACCTATAATGGTACCTGTACATGCAATGTTATGAATGGGACGCGTATGCAATGATTTCAAAGACTTTGGGAAATTTAAATTTGCGAACCAAAATGAAATAATGATTTTATTAGTCAAATTCAAAGTTCAAATGCCTTTTAGGCGTTACAATTAAAAACAAATCTAAAACTAGAAAGGAAATCAAAATTCCCATGGATGCTCCCTCTTCGTGCCAAGATAGACATTGAGCCCTTTTTCCTCATGGAGCTGCTTTGTGAGCTCTAAAACCTTCCTCTCCTGGGCATAAAACTGATCCCTGTAAGTATCCCGCTCTTTCTTCAACTGAATCCAAGACCTTTGTAATTCTCCAGGATCGGTGGGCATATCAGGATAGAGAATCGTGTAAGGAATACCCCCTTAAGTAGTGGGTTCCGTAATCACTGGTAGAACGACCATATAGGGCATCATAAGTCTCTGGGCGCGAGCTCGTACCTATTGGAGGTAAGGTTCCATAGGAAAGGAAGCCTTTGGCCCCAAAGCCTTGGCGCCAGATCTGTTTACCATGCCCCAAGCTCGTATGAACCTCCGACGATACTCTTGAACATCATCCTCATAGTTGAATATAATACCCTCGATAAGTAACTCATAGGGACCATCTCTTCGAGCGTAACCAAATTGTCGCAGAGCTACACAAGGATTGTAGGTTA
Organism: Vicia faba; assembly: GCA_948472305.1. Lineage (NCBI taxonomy): Eukaryota > Viridiplantae > Streptophyta > Magnoliopsida > Fabales > Fabaceae > Vicia > Vicia faba. Next base: position 48,241,860 of record OX451741.1, read on the forward strand.
TCCCCCTCTGATGCCAAGTAACGGGACATTAGGGTACTCCCCGCAGCGGTCAATAATAGCAGTGTTTTCCATAGCTCGGGAGCACTAGAGAATATCCATGTGAGCGAGTGACATTATCCTTTGTGACCAACCCAAACCTTCTTCATTTTTCAGTACGGACTTAGGGAGGTGAGAAATAAACCACCTCGACAGCAATGGCATGCAGCACATAAGAACCCCTCTTCTCTTCATGGTACGAGTATGGAGAGCATGCAAAATATCTCCGAGCAAGGTAGGCACAGGGTTGCGAGAGAGGAAGATCTTGATAGCATCCACATCTATGAATAAGTCTGGATTAGGGAATAGTACTAACCCATAGATTAGAAGGGCTAAGACCTCCTCAAAAGCCTGAAAATCCATATCATCCTAAAACAGCTGGGCCTTGTCTATCAGGAACTGGGCTAAAGAACCCTTGACTCCGCTTCTTGTTTTCCAATTGGATACCACGTCCACCCGTTTCAGATGTAAAACTGAGGCAATGACTTCTGGCTTAGGAACCTCTTCCAGACCTGTGAAGGGAAACTGTTCAAGAATGGGTATATCCAACAGCTGAGAGAATTCTTCCATGGTAGGAACCAATTGATAGTCTGGAAAGGTGAAGTAGTGGTGCTTGGGATCGAAGAACTAAAAGAGTACACTCAACATTTTTTCATCAAAGTTTGAAGTAACCAGGTTGAGAAGTCGATCGTGTCTCTTAGTGAACGTAGAAGTTTTGGAAACCTTTGATACTAGTTCTTTGAGTTGGGCAGGTATCTTCACAAAGCTGATTCGGATAGTGTTTCTACGAACAAAAGCCATGATCTACAAAACAGAACAAATATAAATTCCCTTGGTCCTTGAAATGGTTAGTACAATAAGAATGGATGCTATGTTATGATGCATGATGTCATGATAAATCATAGGTAGAGAAAACACAGACAAATCACACTAAGTTCTTAGGTTTAAGGCTTGCATGAGGTTAAAGGTGTACCCTCTTGAAGTTGAGTTGGTTTCAACCTGTCTTAGAAAAGTAACCGGGTTCTAAAGATTCTCAATATCACTGACCATCCTTTATCAGGCATTATTTCAGCTCAAGCAATCTTTTCTTGCGGCCGAAATATCTCGAAAGTCTGATCTCAATGAGTGTAGCATCGAGTATCAACCAATCCTCAGCTCTATACCGAGGCCGGCTATCTCACTACTTTCTAATGGCCAAGTTTGTTCAACTAAGGTTCTAAGGTCCGTTAGTGCTTCACGACACCACGCGACGGCCCCGTATTCTCCTTGTTTACCCATGAAGGATACCGGTACCAACCAAAGTGCCACACCAACACAACCATCGCTTAAACCATATCGGTCTATGCCGTACAGTCTCCACGATCTATTGCTGTTTACTTAGGTAAACCCCACTTTATTAATTATCCCCAACAGAGTCGCCAGTTCTGTGATACGGTGGCAGAACCGACTGTTAATACTGGTTTGCATTTTTCCCCGCAAATGTCACGGTAAGCAAGAGTCGCCACCGACTTTTATTTTATCCAATCAGGAAAAGGAAAAAGAACAGAAAAAACCTTTTTCGAGATGTTTCTGAGTACGGAGGGTAGATTATAGAAAGGGAAGGTGTTAGCACCCTCTATATCTGTGGTTTTCCTCGGGCTCTTAGGTACTTGCTCATTTTAAAATTGCTTGTGTGTATGCTTGTTTTGAAAATAAGTTTTACTTCGTGATAACCCTTGTATCAGTCCTCAAGGGTGTGGCGAAGTTGTTTTGAAAACTTTGTTTGGGAAAGTGTTGGTGTGAAAAAGTTCATTTGTTTGAGCAAGTACTTAAGAGTTAACCTACCTACTCGAAATTTTTTTGTTTATTTTCCTTTTGACAACGCTATCCCATTATTAATGAATAGGTAGCACCGTCGTTGGAGTTTTTTAAGGGACGTTCGAAAGGGAAAAATATAGTCACTATAGCAATGACTAGGAAACCTTAGTAATTACCCTAAAATCCTAAAGATCTTTCTGAGGCAACATTCGAATGGGTCATTTTTTATCTTTTAGACTGGAGGGCAACCACTAAAATTCCCTATGCTTAGTGACTGTTTACCGAAGGCAACTGAAGTGAGGAAAACCCTAGGAGTGAACATGTGCATGTGTTTATGTTTCAGTTAATTTAGTCTTTGCACAATTAGGGTTATCTACCGTATTAATTTTCAAGTATTCTTTCCATACAATCCTATTAACATACATCTAGACAGTTAAAAATTGCAGGAATTAAAAGTGCGGAAAGTTTAAAGTTCTAGCTATTACATGGCTTTCGCAGATACATAATTATTTTTGACTGAAAATAAAATGCGGAATTAAAACCTAATTAAGTCTATTATAACCTCAGAGCAATTACAATAATAATAAAAGGTAATTAAAATGCGCGTGACGAATTAAATGCGAGGACGATTAGAAAACCTAAAAAATCTAATTTGAGAAAATATTGAAGTTATTTTTTTTGAAGAAAAGATTAATTATATACAAAATTAAACCCTAATTTCTAATTGATTTTAATTACAAAAATAAGATTTAATTGCCCTAATTAAATTAAATTAATTAATTCAAGGAAATAAATTTTTTTTATGAAAAAGAGATTTTTGGTGTTTTTTGTGATTTTTGATTTAATAATTTAAAAAAATGATTTATGTGTTATTTTGATAAAAGAGAAAATAATTAGTAAATAAATAAATAAATAAAAATATGAAAGAAAGAAGATTTGGGCCTGTTTGCTGGATGAAAGGGGGGTGTATTATTGAAAATGCTTAGGCCCAAAGAGATGGTCAGCCCAGTCAACACTTGATCCAGTGGTGCTCCCTCCTGATGGTGTACAATAGTCTCTGGCAGGTGGGGCGTTGGATCAGATTGATGGTGAATCCCATGGCTGGATGTTGATGGCACATGGTGAGCGTTTGAGAGGGTGATGTACATGATTTGTAGAAAGAAAATAAGAAAACAAAATTTGCTGGACTTGGGATCGAACCGAGGTCCCTCCACTCAAATCATGCGCGCTTTACCTACTGAACCACTTGCTTTGTTTGTTAGTATAATAGAAACAATAAGTATTATCTAAAAAAGAATGGATTAATGAATCAAAAGAAAAAGGCACGCCAACATTCAAACAGCCCAATGGGGTGATGACAAATCATCGTCTTCTTCCTTCTGTCTGTCGTCTTAGGTATGTGACTTATACCTACGGACAACATCTGTAACTAAAACCCTGCAAATTTCCAAAATTCACAAAACAAATTATAAATGAAATTGAATACCAGAATTCAACTAATCTTGATGCCACGATCCTCATGGTGGATTATTCTTGGTCTAATTTTACTTGTGGACAAAACTCTAAAATGAACACAAAAACCCTAGCAATGGCTAATGCATATATATATATATATGCATTAAAAATTCAATTAAACCATTCAGTCATGTTGCAAACATATCAATGATCACAAATATATCATTCAAATGTGCTAATGATGCAAGAATTGATGTAATCGATTTTGGAAAAGAGAACAAACTATGTGAGTCGTGGTTTGCATTTCTGGGCGTGAAAGGACTTGTAATTGATCTAGTTAGCTTCAGAGATGCTCCAGGATGAGATTGGGAGTGTTGGAATTCTTTGAATTAATCTCTATGCTGAAATCCGATTCACCAATTTTTCCCAAAAATTTGAGTTCTTCTTTGTGCTTTCCATGACTGCTAACCTCTGTTTTCGTGCTTGTTCATGCATATATACCCTTGAATGAATTAGGGTTATAAAAACAACATGTATCTTTGCAATTTTTGAAGATTTGATCTCATCCTTTCTTTGTATGATTTGTTTCCAAATTAGGCTTAATCGTGCAATTCTTGCTCCAATCAACCTTGATACAATTTGATTCTCATATGTCAACATGATTAGCTTGTAATCCTGCCCAAAAATAAGATCAAAACAAATCTTTTCTATTATTTGTCATTTATTTGATTTAATTCAATTTTTAATTAATAAAAAATCAAAATAAAATAGAAAATGAAGCAAATAATGTGTGGGTGAATATTTGGGTCGTGGACCATGTTATGAGTGAGGTGCAAGCATAAAAAGTTAGGCCCATTTAACAAAAAGTGCATTTTTGAGCACATTTGACTTTTGGCAATTTTGCAAAAATGGTCAACTTTGTCAAGGCATATCTCTTCCAATTTTAACCTTGGAGAGGTGTTCTTGGACTTTTTAGAAAGTTTAGGATATCTCATAAACAAAACTTTTGGTCTCATCTCAATTGGGTCTTCCATGTTCATGTAAGAAGCTTTGACCCAAAAAGTGTTTTTGTTGACTTTTCAAAAGGACCTATAATGTGGAAGTTCATATCTTTTGATGAGTGCATATTTTGAACTTGATGGATGAAGATGGATTATAGGAAATTGCATCCTCTTCAAAATGAGCCTTGGATGGAAAATTTCTGATAAAGTATGAGGAAGTTATGCTTGGCCAAGATTTGGTTGACTTTTCCTAAGAAACCCTAATTTAACAACTTTTGAGTTTTGATGAATTAGGAGCATTCCTTGAGGTATCATGATCAAACCTTGATCAAATGATGAAAGTCACTTCAAAATGTTGATGTTGACCAAAAATCTTGAGGTTTGACTGTATGTGGGCCACAATTGACTTTTGACCTAATACAGTCGATTCTCAAGCATTTAAGCAGTTGACTGAGCAAACTTCTTGTGCAAAGTATGAAATTTTACATGGATGACCTTGAGAGCATATTAGGACCATGGAAAGAGTTTGAGGCCTTTAGAGTACACACATCCTGGTGAAAATGGAAACCCTAATTTGAGACACTTGCCTTAGGAAAGAGTCTGTCTGGTCAACTCTTGGGGTACAACAACCGGCAATATCATATCTGTTATCAATGGGATCCGGAGTGGATATAGATCTGCAATTTGATACATGAGTGTGTGTAAGAGCATAGCTGTATAGACAAAGTAAAAAGCAGAAAAGAAAAACAGAGAGCGCAAAATTCGTATGCATAAACGTCCAATGCTTTATTAATGCCATATGAAATTGAATTATGATAGCCCTCACAAATAAACCATTGTGCCCTGGGTAAGACACAAGGCCGTAAAGTTTATATTGTTTATTACATATCCAAAAAACAAAAAAGACAATTACTTCTGAACAAAAGTAATTAGTACAAAGTCTCTTTTTGTCCAGTTACAGAGTCCACTGTTGGCAGTAGGGAAGATCCAATTGTCCATGTCATCATCACAATCACTATCTTCTAAGGCGTTAACCTCATGATTGCTGATACGGAGGGGAGGTCCCCAGAACGAACATGGCGAACAGCCCTTTGAGCCCCTGAAGAGAAACCTAAGCCAAACTTTCCAGACTTGTATGGTATGTTAGGGAGCTGACCCCAGATAGTAGAACCACCTCCTTCAATAACTGCTTTTGCATCCTTGAGAGAAGCCATCTTCAAGGGAGGTTCGGTGATCCTTGGCAGATTAGTTACAGCTTCAGTTGCAGCCATAGTCTTAGGTACCTCTTCGAAATTCTGGAATGGAGTCTCGACGAACTCGTCATCCATTTCTATGTACCTGAAGGAGCTCAGATGACTGACCATGTATTCTTCTTCCCCGTGCATTGTGACAATCTTTCCTTTTATTGGGTACTTCATCATCTGTGATACGGTGGGAAGAACTGTCTGTTTTTGGAATGCTGGTTTGCATTTTGCGTTTGTTTTCGCAAAATGTCGCGGTAAGCAAGAGTCGCCACCGAATTTTATTTTATCCAACAAGGAAAGGAAAAAAGCACAGAAAAATTCCTTTTTCGAGATATTTCTCGGGTTCGGGGGGTAGATTATAGAAAGGGAAGGTATTAGCACCCTTTCTATCCGTGGTTATCCACGGGCTCTTAGGTACTTGCTCAATTGTTTTCAAAAATCTTTTCTTTGTGCTTGTGGGTTTGAAAAAGCTTTTATTTTGAAAACTTCGATTTAACTCTTGCTTCTGTCCTCAAGAGCGTATGAAGTGTTTTTTTTTGAAAACATTGTTCGAAGAGTGTAAGTGTCAAAAAGATTTTGTTTTTTGAAAGAGCAAGTATCTAAGAACCATCTACCTACTCGAAAAAGGAATTGTTCTATGCTATTTTCCTTTAGACAACGTTATCTCACTATTGATGAGTAGGTAGCATCGTCGTTGGAGTTTAAGGGTCAATTCGAATGCGGGACTTACGGTCACTAAAGCAATGTTAGGACGCCTTAGCGGTAACCCTAATGTCTTAGATCATTTGTTTGAGGCAACAATATCCGAGGCAACCATTTCGAGGCGACTATGATCTTTTAGACAAGAGGGCGACCTCTAAAACTACCTATACTCAATAACCGCGTACGAAGGCAACCAAGTGGGTGTACCCTAAGAGTGCGCATGTGCGAGTGTATCGTTTTCAGTTATTTTTATCTTTGTATATGTTAAGGGTGATCTAAGTTGATTTTAGGTTAAAACATTCTGTCTTGTCATGCCATCCTATTATCAAACATCTAACAGTTATATTTTGCGGAAATAAAATTACAAGGTGTTGTACCCCAAAATTTTCCCTCCCATATTCCTCAAGATTTGTCAAAGGATGATCTTCAAATGGTTCAAGATTGCTCAAGAGTTAGACAGTCAAGCCATCTCCTAAGCAGTAGACAGCTGAAATTAGGGTTTTTGGTTCTTTCAAGGAATTTTTGGTTCTCAAAGGTTCAATCAAGTATCATGGGCCTATATACATTCTCTAGCACCTGCATGCCAAGTTTCAAGACTCACAGTGCCAATTTGCACAATCAAAACCCTCATTTGACCTATAGTCAACTGCAAGGGCAAAATGGTCATTTTGTAGTCAAAAGTCATAATTTTTGGTCAACATCTTATTTTGAGTTCACAATCATCATTTGATCAAGTCTTGATCATGATTCCACAAGAATAGCTCAAAAATCATCAAGGTGCAAAAAGTTACTATTTTTGGATAGTAGAAAAGTCAACTGTATCTTGACCAGGGCATAACTTTTTCATGGTTTGTTAGAAAAATCCCATCAAAAGCTCATTTTGAAGAGGATGCAATTTCCTATAATCCATATTCACACTCCAAGTTCAAGAAATGCTCTCACAAGAAGTTACCAAATTTTACATTATAGGTCAATTTCAAAAGTCAACAAAAGCACACTTTGAGTCAAAGGCCATAACTTGAGATTGGTAAATCCAAATGACATGGGACCAAAGGAATTGGTTAGAGGACTTCAAGAGCTTTCCAAAATGTCCAAGAACATGGTCATATGATCAAAATTGAGCAAGTTGTGCATTGGAGAAGTTGGGAAATTTTCATGAATTTGCAAAAGTCAACTTTGCTCAAAACACCTTATTTTTGCTAATGGGCCTCAAATATCTTCTTGAAACTTCACCCATGACCTATGCACGACCCACCAAGCTTAATGGGATTTATTTTCTTATTTTTATTGATTAATTGGATTTTTAATTAATATTAATTCATTTAATTAATTTAAATTATAGGAAAATAGAAGATTTGATTTTTTAAATCAACTTGTGAAGCAAATCTGATCAAAACATGTTGGAAAATTCGTGCACAAGTCAAAGATACAAAAAAAAATCCAATTTTGGCAACTTTGTTCAATCATGAAGAATCAAAAATATTTGATTTTCAATCAAAGATTTAAACATCAATGCACATGGATTGGATCCAAGTTTTTGACCTAATTTGTTTTCCTTATATGTATGCAAGCTATCCATACCCTAGCACACGATTAAAAGGCTGCAGAAACAACCATACAGTTTCAAGAAATTTCAAGAAAAGTGAAAACCTGTTTTTGCATTCTAGGTCGATTCAAGGCATTTTATTGATCCAAATACATTGCAGGAGGTTCCAGGAACGTTTTGCAATTGAATTCAGGCACTGAAGCTCAAGGAATCGTCACACACAGTCCCACGGTTTGCACTTTTGATTCAGAATTATATATCTTAATTCATGCGCATTTAACATGTGTTTGTGATTGTTTTGCATTGCTAGAGACCATACGAAGCTAATGGCATAATTGAATTAAACTGTAATTCCCTGAATCGTGAGATGCCATGATCAAATTTCTAGGGTTCTTGAGCTTTCAAATAGGGCTTTCTGAACCAGGCAAAATTGGGACTCATGAGATGCATGACTGAAATCGTGAGACCAAGACGAACACAATCCATACCTCGCGAAATATTTATATGTACTGTGGTGCTATTCGCTATTTTTCCTTGCAGGAATTAGTGGGGGTTAAAAACCCCCGCTATTTGATATTATTTATGCAGGACAAACGAAGAAGACGATGAGGTCTTGATACCTGGTTGGCTAATTTAAAAAAGGCGCGTGTTATTTTTTGTTTTACAGCATATTATTTATTTTTTGTATATAATATTCTCTATCCATTCATTTAACAAACGCGCGTTACAGTTCAGTTGGCAAAGGCATTGAAGCAATGAGCATTGGGACCTGGGTTCGAATCCCAGGTCCCCCCAAAACATTTATTCCCTTTTTCTTTGAATGTTCACATGCAGGTTTCACAAGAGAGGTCCACCATATACCTCAATCCCCAGGCGCCAGATGTCTCCAAGCATAGATCCAAGGGTCATGAGGGGAAGACTACCATGCTTCTTGGTCAACATACGTGTGGACGATCCAGAAAAGTCAAAAAGGCTTGCAGCAATTGGGCTTCAAATTTCCAAATACACCTCCTCTTGGGCCCATCACCCCCTGGGTTATTCCTTTTTCCTTCTTTTATATTTTCCATTTAATTGTTTTACTATTAATAATTATTATTATTACTTAATTAACCCAATTGATTTTTTCATAATAAAATCAGAAAACTAAAATATAATATTTTTATTATTATTTATTAAAATTAATTTCACCCTTAATTAGTTTATTTTTGTAAATAAATACTAACATAATTAATTTAGTTTTTAATTAGTTTAATTTTAATATTTTCACAATAAATAAAATTAATATAGAATTAGGGTTCTTGACAATTTTAATCATCTTTATTATTTATTTCCTCAAAACATAAAAAACTCAAAAAATATCTTTCTTTTATTTAATTAATTAGTTTAGGTTTAATTTAATTCATAAATAATAAAAACTTCTTTCTTTCTCAAAAAAGGGTCAAAACCCTAAAAACTCTCTGATCCAATTTTTCTCGCGCGTGTGATTATTCTTGATTGTTGTTGATTCATATAATTGTAATTGCTCCGAGGATGTAATAACTTTAATTAGGACTTTTTATCGCTTTCATTTATTTTCCGCAATTTACTTTTTCAAGGGTTTGTTTTTGGCGATGTAAATACCTGACGCCTTGTGTTGCACCTCAAAATTTGCCCTCCCATATTCTTCAAGATTTGGCAAGATCAAGCTTCAAATGGATTAAGGATTGCACAGTTCAAACACCGTCCTAACACAGACAAAATTAGGGTTTTGGTTCTTACAAGGAAGTTGAGGTTTCCAAGGGTCCAATCAAGTCCCATATGCCTATATACATTGTCAAACATCCATATGTCAAGTTTCAAGACTCACAGCATCAAGTTGCACAGTCAAAAGCCCTAATTGCTTCACAGTCAACTGTAGGGGTAAAATGGTCATTTGACAGTCAAAAGTCAAATTTTTTGGTCAACATCTTATTTTGAATCCACAACCATCATTTGATCAAGTCTTGATCATGATTCCACAAGCGTGGCTCAAAAAGTCTCAAGAATCAAAAGTTTCTATTTTTGGACAGTTGAAAAGTCAACTGTAACTTGACCAGGGCATAACTTTTTCATGGTTCATCAGAAAAATCCCATCCAATGATCATTTTGAAGGGGATTACATTTACTACAACTCATCTTCACACTCCAAGTCCAAGAAATACTCTCACAAAAAGTTATCAATTTCTACATTATAGGTCATTTTCAAAAGTCAACAAAAAGGCACTTTAAGTCAAAGACCATAACTTGAGATTGGTAAATCAAAATGACATGGGACCAGTGGAATTGGTTAGAGGACTTCAAGACCTTTCCAAAATGTCCAAGAACATGTTCATATCTTCAAAATTGAGCAAGATATGCATTGGAGAAGTTGGGAAAATTTTGGGAACTTTCAAAAGTCAACTTTGCCTAAAACACTTCATTTTTGCTAATGGGCCTCAAATTCCTTCTTGAATCTTTACCCAAGGCTTATGCACGACCCATTAAGATTAATTTGATTTATTTTCTCATTTTTAATTAATTAATTGAATTTTTGTTAATATTAATTCATTTAATTAATTTTAATTGTAGGAAAATTCAAAAGATATGATTTTTAAATCTTTTGTGATGCAAATAAGACTAGGGCAAGCTGGAAATTCGTGTGCACCTCAAAGACATCAAAATCTCCATGATTGGCAAGGTTTTATCAAAGAAAAAGATTGAAAAAGATTTGATTGGCAATCACATAATGAAACTTGAATACAATGGATTTATGGGCCTAAAGATGACCTAATTCTCTTCACATACAAATGCTGAAGCAAACCCTATTCCTAAGAACGTGCAAGCTGCTGTGAAACCATATAATCAAATTCCAAAAAAAATCAAGAAAAGTGTGAAACTGAATTCTCACTTGCAGCATAATTCAAGCCCTTTTCTTGTTTCCATCACGTTACTGACATTGCCAGGAACCTGTTGCCATCAAGAACAAGCCCTAACACTCCAGGAATCGCTCACAACAAGTCCCACGGTTTGGCTTATTTTCCAAAATTGCATATCATTATTCATGCGCTTTTAATCTATTTTTTGGGTTGATTTGTGTTAATAGGAACCTCCTGAAGCGATTGGTATAATCCAATTTGATTGTAGCATTCTGAATCGAAAACCACCATTGAAGAACCTTAGAGTTTCGAAGCTTGGATTTTGGGATTTTTTTACATACTGAAAAATTGGACCTTGAAACGTGCATGGTTGAATTCGTCAAGGCCAGACGAATTCAACCCAATCATCGCGCCCTTTTTATATAACCTGCAACGCTAATCGCTATTTTTCTCTTTTCCAGTTTGTGGGGGTTTAAAACCCCCGCTATCTGTTTGATATTTCTGCAGGTGAAACGAAGAAGGAGATGGCGTGTTGACGTGTTGACGTGTGGTTGGTGGATTCAAATCTACGCGCGTTTTTCATTGTTTCCAGCATGGTTATTATTTTGCATATATTATATTTGTTACTCATTATGTTTACAAACGCAACGTGATGGTGGAGTGGTTGGAGGGCTTGCAATCGTTGGGACCTGGGTTCGATTCCCAGGTCCCCCATATCATTGTTAATATTTTTCCGAACACGTTCCAATGCAGCGCATCTCCAATAGTCCACCATAAACCTCAGCGCTCCACATGCCAAGTGGCCATGATCAACAATCTGAAGGCCAAGAAAGGAGGACTATCATGCACCCCAGTCAACCAGTAAGCGCCTGATCATGAAAGTCAACAAGGGGCTTGGTGTTCTTGGGCCATAATTTCACAAATTCACCTCCATATGGGTCAACATACCCCCTTGGTTTGCTATTTTTTGTTTTATTTTCTTTTCTTCTAATTCTTTTAATTATTTAATTATTATTATTAATTCATAACCAAATTAATTTTTCATGATAAATCCAGAAATCAAAAATTGTAAATATATTTTATTATTTATTAAATTCACTAATAATTATTTTTGTAAATAAATACTAACCATTAATTTAGTTTAATTTAGGCTTAATCTTAATCTTTTTTCTCAATAAATAAAATCATGTAGAATTAGGGTTTTGACAATTTACATTCATATTTTCTTGTTATTATCATTTATTAATTATTATTATTTTTGTACATAAAAATATAAATTAATTAATTTAGTAAATTAGGTTAACTTGAACTTTTCTTTAAATAATTAAAATGAACTTAGAACTAGGGTCTTTTCTTAAACTTTTAATTTTAATTCCTTTTTATTTTCATTAAAACATTAAAAACATTAAAAACGTAAAAACATTTTTCTTTTTAATTATAATTAATTAGTAAACTAGGGTTAATTTTAATCATATGCAAAAGACCAAAAACTCATATTTTCTCAAAAGGGTCAAAACCCTAGGATGTCCTGATTTCCTTTCCATTCGCGCGTTATTATTTATTTGATTATTATGTAACTGCTTCCAAGAATGTAATAGTAATTAGGTTTACCGCTTTCTTTACTTTCCGCACTTTATCAAAACGGGTCTTTGTTTTTTTGGCGATGTATAGACCCGCGCCTTGTAATAAGCATAGTTTTACATTCCTGCACTTTAATTTTCCGCACTCCTAACTGTTAATAAGAATGAAAGACTGAATGACAAATTAAAAACAACTCATAGCTCACAATTGCATGATCAAAGATAAACATAAACTGAATTGAACACACAAGCATATGCCACTTCTAGGGTACGCCTCACTCGTTGCCTCGAACGTGGTCGTTAAGTATGGGGTGTTTTAGAGGTCGCCCTCCTGTCTAAAGATCCAGTCGCCTCGAAACGGTTGCCTCGGATAAAAAGGATCTAGGACATTAGGGTTACTTCTAAGGTGTCCTACTATTGCTTCGGTGACCACACTGTCCCTCAATCGAATTGACCCGAACACCTCCAACGGTGGTGCTACCTACCTCTCAATGGTGGGATGGCACTATCTAAAGGACTCTTACACAGCCTAATTCCTTAGGGTAGGTAGATGACTCATGGGTACTTGCTCTCTTCAAAAACAAACCAAACATCTTTTCACACTGACACTTTCAAAAGTTTTCAAAACAAATTTTTCATACACTCTTGAGGACAGATACAAGAGTCACTTAGAAATCTTTCAAAAATGAAACTTTTTTCAAACCCACTCATATTTGAAAAGCAAACATCTTTTGAAAACATAAGAGTAAGTACCTAAGAGCCCATGGATAACCATGGATAGAAAGGGTGCTAACACCTTCCCTTTCTATAAATCTACCTCCCGAACCGAGAGACATCTCGAATAAGGAATTTTGCTGTGCTTTTGTCCTTTCCATGTTGGAGAACATAAAAGACGGTGGCGACTCTTGCTTACCGCGACATTTCGCGAACCAGCATTTCAAAACAGTCAGTTCTATTTCCACCGATCACAGAACTGGCGACTCTGCTGGGGAAACTTTAAAAGTGAGGTGTACCTTAGGATTAGACCACTCTTGTTTTCAATTGCTTGCTTTGATTGTTTTAATATTGTGGGCCTGTTTTGGGAGTTTCATAGATCCTAACCCGGATCTGGTGGATACCTTTTAGGTAGCAACAAACTGTGAGGGAACTGTGCGGGGTATACCGACACGGTTGAAGCAGTTGCTACGTTGATGTGGCACTTTGGTGAGTACCGGTAACCCTTGAGTCAAGTCAAGGAGAGTACGGGGCCGCCGCGTGGTGTCGTGAAGCATCAACTGACCTTAGGAACCTTACTTGACCATCCTGGCCTCTTTAGGGTAGTGAGATGACCGACTTTGGTGCAGTCTGAAGTTGGTTGATACTCGATACTACACTCATTGAGGGTTGTTTTCTTGGAATATTTTGATCGCCAGTTCAGTGGCTAAATCAAAATAATGAACATAGAAAACAACCCAATGATATTGAGATCCTTAGAACCCGGTTACTTTTGATAGGACAGGTTTTGAGCCCACTAACTTCAAGAGGGTAGTACCCTAAACTTCATGCTGGCCTAAACTCTAAGGGCTGTCTGATGTGCCTTGTGTGCCTTATCATGTTTGCTTTTGTGAATATTTGTGGTGTGTTTTTATCATAGCATCATAACATCATATAGCATCATATGCATCCACTAACCACTTCAGGGGTTCGAATCTTCATCTTTGTTCTTGTTTTGTAGGACATGGAAACTATCCGCAGAAAGACAATTCAGATCAACCTTGTAAAGATCCCTCCTCAGCTTAAGGATCTTACATCCAGGATTCCCGAGAGCTCTTCTTTCAGTGAGAAACATGGCAGACTCATCAGCTTGGTCAACACCAACATTGAGGAAGATATGATTAAGGTCCTCTTCCAGTTCTTTGACCCTTTGCACCACTGCTTTACTTTCCCGGATTATCAACTGGTGCCTACCTTGGAAGAGTTTTCCCAGCTTCTGAAGATCCCTATCCTTATTCAACTACCCTACAACGGTACGGAAAGGGAACCAAAACTTGAAGAGGTTGCTAAAGCATTACGCCTACAACCATCTGACATCAAGGGACATTGGGAAGTTAGAAGTGGTATCAAAGGATTCTTGGCAAAGTTCCTGTTTGAGAAGGCCCAAGAATGTTGAAATTCCCTTGACCTACAAGCCTTTGAAGAAGTTGTGGCTCTCCTTATCTATGGGTTGGTGTTGTTCCCAAATCTCGATCAACTTATAGATATCAATGCCGTCAAGATCTTCATGTCCAGGAATCCTATACCTACGCTGCTTGGGGACATCCTTCACTCATGTTACACTCGAACCATGAGAAAAAGAGGTGTTCTTATGTGCTGCACTCCTCTCCTGGCAAGGTGGTTTATTTCGCACCTTCCACAATCAGTTTTGAAGAACGAGCGGGGTTTGAGATGGTCACGACGATTAATGACTCTTACGCATGCTGATATACATTGGTGTCCTCGGTCCAGAGAGAACGTCGCTATCATTGATCATTGCGGAGAGTTTCCTAATGTTCCTTTACTTGGAATCAGAGGAGGCATTACTTACAACCCATGTTTGGCTTTGAGACAGTTTGGATATGCTCGGAGGGATGGCCCTCATGACATGTTGCTTCCTGACATAGTTTTTGACTTCGACAACGATGCACAAGGACTTCGCCAGAGATTTATCAGAGCTTGGAGGATGCCCAACAAGGTAGATAGCAAGACACTGAGGCACAAGAACTCCATCCCCTTGGAGCCTTATCTCAAGTGGGTACGAGCCCGCTCCCAGAAGCTGGTGATGCCATATCCTCATGTTCTCCCTGTGATCAAAGAGCCAGTGTTGGAAGGAGAGGTCCCGTACACCATTCAACATCCTGACATGCCTACATCCTGGGAAGAAATGCAGAAGAGCTGGATCCAACTAAAGGAAGAACGGAATTCTCTTGAAGCCAACCTGCATGCCAGTGAGAAGAAGGTCTTGGAGCTCACCCGCCTACTGCACGAGGAAAAGACTCTCAATACTTACATAGCTCCAAAGAGGATGCACAGTGTCTTTTGGGATTAAATTATTTTGTAATGTGTTTCCCATGAGGCCTTGATGTACTGAACAAATTATTTCTTAATAATAACGTGTGTTCCTTTTTGTCTATAACAAATTTGAACTTTCGAACCCTTGAATGCATTGCATAAATAGCATATCATGCATCATGTGCATAACAGGTACTCTTTTCCTACAGGTTGCTTAATCTTATTCGCTGTTTATTTCACGCAGTCTCATCATGAATCCTGAATCATCTACTGAGCAATCCATCAAGGCCCTCCAGGCCCAGAACGCCCAGTTCCAAGAGTTGATCATGAGCTTAGCCCAAGGTCAAGAGGAATTGAAGGCTCTGCTGGTGAAGAAGAAGAAGAAGAGAACTGCATTGTTCAACACTGGACGAAGGTTTGGCAATACACTGCAAAATGAGGCTGACCAAGCTGCTTCCTCTGTAGGCAAAGGCAGCCCCCAGGGGGGAAGGGTTCCTAATCCTGTGGTCTCTGACAACGAGACAAATTTCAATGATGAGCAGTACCCTCCCGCTGAAGATAGGTACAAGCAATTAGAGGATCAGCTGAGCGCCATGGAAATTCAACAGGTGCCTGGGTTGGATTTTGGAGATCTGGGTTTATCTTCTGGGGTGGTGATCCCACACAAGTTCAAGGCACCTTCTTTTGCGAAGTATGACGGGGCTTCCTGCCCTAAGCTACATCTCAGATCTTATGTGCGGAAGATCCAACCGTATACTGGAGACAAGAACTTATGGATCCATTTCTTCCAGGATAGCCTTTCAGGGGCTCAACTCGAGTGGTTCTATCAGCTGGATGGAGCCAAATTCGAAACTGGGAGGACTTGGCTACTGCTTTTTATAAGCAGTATCAGTACAATGCCAACCTCGCTCCTACACGTACCCAGCTCCAGGGTATGTCGCTAGGATCGGGAGAAGGTTTTAAGGAGTACGCGCAAAAGTGGAGAGACCTGGCTGGCAGGGTGCAGCCACCGTTGACTGACCGTGAACTCGTGGACATATTCTTGGGGACCCTGTCTGGGCCGTTCTTTAACCACCTGATTGGTAATTCTTCTGCAGGGTTTATAGATCTCATTCTGACGGGTGAGAGGATAGAAGCTGGTATGAAATCGGGGAAGATACAAAAAGGTGCACCCTCAAGTTCTGAAAAGAAGCCTTTCAAGAAGGAAGCTAGTGTCGTGTATGGTCCCAGAAGACAAAATAAACCAGAAAGCGACCAAGTTGTCAACGCGTTGGTGATTTCAAAGCCTGCTGCCGCTCCTCGGCAACCTAACCAACCAAGGGGTGAGAGACCCAGAAGAGAATACACTCGGCTTAGTATGACCTTGTCTCAGATCTTGTCGCAACTGCTGTCAACCAACTTGGTAACTGTCAGAGAAGCTCCGAAGGTGGTAAACACAACCTCTCCGAAGTACAACCCCAACGCCCGCTGTGCTTATCACTCTGATAGCCGGGGGCATTCTACTGATGATTGTTGGGCCCTGAGGAATAAGGTTCAGGACCTTATCGATGCTAAGGAAATACAGTTTGAGGCGCTCGAAAGGCCCAATGTTGTGACTGCTCCCATGCCCCAGCATGGAGTAAATGCTGTTGAGGAAGACCTGTATGTAGTCTCTGTGGATGAGATTGTTACTCCATTGTTGACCGTCAAAAGGAACCTGTTGTTAGCCGGTTTATTTCCGGGTTGTAGCAAAGGTTGTCTTCTATGGGCTGTTTCACCTGCTGGTTGTCCGTTGCTGAAGTCAGGCGTCCAAAACCTGATGGATAGCAAAGAGATCTTGTTCAAGAAGATTGTTGTTCTTGTTATCCCTACTAAAGAAGTGTCCGTTGTCACCATTTTCAACAATCCTACCAAGGCTCCCCGGAGGAAGCCTGTCCACATTATGCTTGTTCAGAAGATTGCTCCTATTATCATCACTGTTCCGGGGCCCCTCCCCTATAAATCTGACAAGGCTGTCCCGTGGCATTATGGGGCAGATGTGTATGTGCTCGGAGTAAAGCAAGAGTTCAATACCAGTACCGGCATAAGTAACATCACCGGTCCTGCTAAAGTTACTCGTAGTGGCAGGCTCTTCTCGCCTGATATTGCACCTCCAACTATTCAGAGACCTCTTGTTATCACACCTGCCAGTGTGCCTGTTTCCCCTCCTGATCAAGTGTATACCCCTGCTGCCGAGTCATCTAACACTCGGGGCAAGGGGATGGCTACCGATGTGCCTGCCCAGATGGAGGCACCGAAGACTGTTAATGTTGAAGCCTCCCAGCAAGAGATGGAAGAGATTCTCAAGATTATCAAGAAGAGTGATTTCAACGTCGTTGAACAGCTGGGGCACACCCCCTCTAAGATCTCTATGCTATCACTGTTGTTGTGTTCAGAGGCCCATGCCAAGGCCCTGATTTCCTTCCTGAAGACGGCCCATGTGCCACAAGAAACGTCTGTTGATCAATTTACTGATTGTGTGGCCAACTTAACCGCTGATAATGGTCTGGGTTTCTCTGACGCTGATCTGACCGCTAAGGGAAAGAACCACAACGATGCCCTGCATGTCTCCATTGAATGCAGGGGCACTACTCTTGCTCATGTGTTGGTAGACACCGGTTCTTCATTGAACGTATTGCCCAAGAAGGCCTTAGACAGGTTGGATTGTGAGGGTTTGGAGTTGAAGCCTAGTAACATTATTGTCCGGGCCTTTGACGGGTCGAAGAGGATGGTACATGGTGAAGTGGACATTCCAATCCGGGTTGGTTCTCAAGTCTTTGATTCAACATTCTATGTGATGGACATCCGACCATCCTATTCTTGTTTACTGGGTCGTCCTTGGATCCACAAGGCTGGGGCTGTGACCTCCACTCTACATCAAAAGCTTAAGTACCCGGTCAGAGGGAAGATTGTTACAGTTCAGGGGGAGGAAGAATACATGGTTAGCCATCTTAACTCATTCCGGTACATAGAGATGGATGGGGAATTCATTGAGACCCTCTTTCAACAATTTGAAGAGGTTCCTCAAACATTGGCGTCAGCAGAGACTGTAACTGAAGAAGATTCTCCTTTGAAGATGGCTTCCTTAAAGGATGCCCGGGCTGTGATTGAGAAGGGTGAGTGTGCAAACTGGGGCCGACTTCCTGATTTTACTCCGAAGACTGACAAGTTTGGTTTGGGTTTTACTACAGAAGCTCAGAGGGTTGTTCGTAAGGCAAGGATTGGAAGACCTCCTATGTTCATCACCAACCCGGGAGTAAATGCTATTGAAGACGACGTGGAGGAATCTGAGTTCGACAACTGGATCTACCCAACGGCCAACAGTGGACCAAGCAATTGGACAGCGAAAGATTTCATACCTATTACTTTTGTCACTCAGTAATGAACTCCTTTGTTTTAAATTTGTAACAAACAACAATTTGAAACTTTATGGCCCGGTGTCTTACCCGGGACACCGTGGCTTCATTTGTGAGGGCTTTTGTGTGTCATTTTCATATATCATGAATAAAAGCATTGGACGTTTTTTGCATTTCAAATCTTGCGCTCCTTGTCTTTCTTTATTATATATTACAAACCAACTATATTTACACACACTCACCTATACAGGTTCCAATCCACTCTGGATCTCACCGGTAACGACTCTGCTACTACCAGTTATGACTTCGAAAATCCGATCAACTTAGCCGAAGACGAAGGTGAAGATGATTGCGAAGTGCCTGGTGAGCTTGCAAGACTGTTACTCCAGGAAGAGAGGGCCATTCAGCCACATGAGGAGCCAGTGGAAATGGTAAATCTGGGTACTGAGACAAACAGAAAGGAAGTCAAGATTGGTGCCAATTTGGAATCTAGTGTGAAACAACGGTTGATTCAGGTGCTGCATAACTATGTGGAAATCTTTGCCTGGTCCTACGAAGACATGCCTTGGTTGGATACCGACATTGTGGTTCATCACCTGCCTACCAAGGAAGAATGCCCTCCGGTTAAACAGAAGGTCCGCCGTATGCGTCCAGAGATGTCCGAGAAAATCAAAGCTGAGGTTATGAAACAATTTGATGCCGGGTTTCTAGCAGTAACTTCTTACCCTCAGTGGGTTGCCAACGTGGTTCCAGTGCCGAAGAAGGATGGTAAGGTCCGAATGTGTGTTGACTACAGGGATTTGAATAGGGCGAGCCCCAAGGATGACTTCCCCTGCCTCACATCGACGTTCTGGTTGACAATACTGCTCCGCACAAGGTGTTCTCCTTCATGGATGGTTTTTCAGGTTATAATCAGATCAAAATGGCTCCTGAAGATATGGAAAAGACTACCTTTGTTACTCAGTGGGGCACCTTCTACTACAAGGTCATGCCTTTTGGGTTGAAAAATGCTGGGGCAACCTACCAACGTGCCATGGTTGCTTTATTTCATGACATGATCCACCATGAGATTGAAGTATACGTCGATGATATGATTGCAAGGTCTCAAACTGAGGAGGAACACCTTGACCATCTACAGAAGCTGTTTGACCGTCTGAAGTTGTACAAGCTAAGGTTGAACCCGAACAAGTGCACCTTTGGGGTAAGATCTAGAAAATTGCTAGGCTTCGTCGTGAGCGACAAAGGTATTCAAGTGGACCCCGCCAAGGTTAAAGCCATACAAGAGATGCCAGTTCCCAAGACAGAGAAAGAAGTCAGAGGCTTTCTAGGACGACTGAACTACATTGCCCGATTCATCTCGCACCTAACTGCTACCTGTGAACCAATCTTCAAGCTACTGAAGAAAGATCAAGTAGTACGTTGGAACGATGAATGTCAGGCCGCTTTCGACAGAATCAAAGAGTATCTCCAAGAACCACCCATTCTTATGCCACCGGTTGAAGGGAGACCTCTAATACTATACTTGACAGTACTTGACAGCTCAATGGGGTGTGTGTTGGGGCAGCATGATGAGTCTGGCCGAAAAGAGCATGCCATTTATTACCTTAGCAAAAAGTTTACCGATTGTGAGACCCGATACTCACTGCTCGAGAAAACTTGCTGCGCTTTGGTATGGGCTGCTCGCCGGCTGAGACAGTATATGTTGACTCACACTACTCTGTTAATTTCAAAAATGGATCCAATCAAGTACATATTCGAAAAGCCCGCCTTGTTCGGAAGAATAGCAAGATGGTAGATGATCTTGACGGAATATGACATCCAGTACACGACTCAGAAAGCAATCAAAGGGAGTGTATTGGCAGACCATTTGGCACACCAGGCAGTGGACGATTACCAGTCAATGAACTTTGAATTTCCTGACGAGAACATCATGGTAGTGACTGATTGTGAAGTACCTGAGGAAGGATCCCGATGGTCTATGCACTTTGATGGAGCCTCCAACGCTTTGGGTAACGGTATCGCGCTGTGATCATATCCCCAAAAGGCACTCATACTCCACTTACTGCCCGACTATGCTTCAACTGCACCAACAACATGGAAGAGTATGAGGCGTGTATCATGGGTCTTCAAGCTGCAATTGACATAAGGATCAAGTTTTTGAGTGTCTTCGGAGATTCTGCTCTCGTGATCAATCAGATCAAAGGCGAGTGGGATACAAAACATACCAATCTCATTCCTTACAAAGAGTGTGTGTTGACATTGATCCCCCATTTCACGGAGATAACTTTTGAACACTTCCCAAGAGAGGAGAATCAGTTGGCGGATGCACTGGCTACGATGTCTTCTATGTTCAAAGTCAAATGGGATAACGAGGCTCCCCGGATCATTATCTGGAAATTGGACGAACCTGCATATTGCTGTGATCTTGAGGTTGAAGAGGTAACTGAAAAACCTTGGTATCATGAGGTGAAGAGGTACCTGGAAGCTCAAGAATACCCCGAGGGTGCATCTGTCAATGACAAGAAGTTTCTGAGAAGGTTCGCAGCAAAGTTCTTCCTCAGCAACGGCATTCTCTATAAGCGAAACCATGATTCAACCTTACTGCGTTGTATGGATAAGACTGAAGCAGAAAGAATCATGGCAGAGCTGCCTGAAGGTACCTTCGGAACGCATTCCAGTGGACACACCATGGCAAAGAAAATCCTTCGGGCAGGATATTTCTGGTCCATAATGGAAGCCAACTGTTACCAACATTCTCGGACATGACATAAGTGCCAGATCTATGCTGATAAAGTGCACGTTCCCCCAGTCCCTCTGAATGTCTTGACTGCACCTTGGCCTTTTGCAATGTGGGGCATTGATATGATCAGCGAGATCAAACCTATGGCATCCAACGGGCATCGCTTCATCCTGGTGGCGATCGATTACTTTACAAAGTGGGTTGAAGCAGCTTCCTACGCTACCGTAACCAAGAACGTCGTGGCACGGTTCATTCGACACAACCTGATCTGTCGATACGGTGTACTTGAGAGGATCATTACGGACAACGGTACCAATCTTAATAACAAGATGATCACTGTGCTCTGTGAGCAATTCAAGATACAACACCACAACTCTTCTCCTTATCGGCCGAAGATGAATGGGGCTGTAGAAGCAGCTAATAAGAATATCAAAAAGATTGTGCAGAAGATGACAGTGACCTATAAAGATTGGCACGAGATGTTACCGTTTGCTCTTCATGGGTACCATACCTCAGCAAGAACGTCAACCGGGGCAACTCCCTTTTCCTTGGTCTATGGCATGGAGGCAGTCTTGCCGATTGAAGTCCAGATACCCTCTCTCCAGATAATGAAGGATGCAGGCTTGAGCGAAGATGACTGGATCCAGACTCGACTTGATCAGTTAAACCTAATTGACGAAAAGAGACTCACTGCTATTTGTCATGGTCAAACGTATCAAAAACGGATGATCAGGGCATTTAACAAGAAAGTTAGACCACAAGAGTATCAAGTTGGGGACCTGGTAATCAAGTGCATCATTCTTCCTCAAAGTGATCCCAGGGGCAAATGGACCCCCACATACGAAGGGCCATTTGTGGTTAAACATATCTTCTCGGGAGGAGCTATGATTCTAACCACCATGGATGGTGACGACCTTCCTCACCCCGCCAATGCAGACATAGTAAAAAGATACTACGCATGAATAAAAGACCCGCTAGGTCGACACACCTAGGCAAAAATAAGGGCTTCTCGGCGAACCAAAAGGGTTCGGGCAAAAATAAGGGATGAAAAATGAAAAAAATCTGTACACCCGGCAAGTCGAAAACCTGAAAAGACAGCTTGGGCAAAAATGGGTATCCCGGTGGACTGAAAACCCGAAAGGGTGGTCTAGGCAAAAGTTAGGGATTAAAGCGTAATACTATGTCTCATTGAATCACCTTGCATCCAGAATCCGGTATCAACCATCAGGTTCAGACGACATCGATCAATCAACTTCATCTTCAACTAAGCAGCCAAGTGATGAGACGCTCGAAGATATAAAGGCGATAGCAGAGTTGGAACCCAGTGGGATTATCTTTTTCACATAACTGTTTTGTCTCCCTTTTCACAAAATTGTAAACTCTATGTTGTTCGGCGGCGTTCTCTTACTAGGACGTCAGCCTCTTGTACATAAACGCCTATTTACAGGCAAATTCAAAAAAATCAATACAAATTCACTTTTCAGATAAATTGCCAATTATTTTCCTTTCTCTGTTTTGTTTTGCAAAGAACGTCCAATGTTCATTTTTTATATATGCATTTGACACTAATTGCTTACTCATAAATATTTGCATGCGAAACAAAGGACTAATTACAGGTGACATTAGAAACAGGGGCAATAATGAGTTGTCTAAGCGATCTAGTTGCTCTGTCCACCAAGGTACCAAGGTAAGTTCGGCTGAAGAATGTAACCCAGATACCTTCACTCCCCGCCGAGTAAGGCAGAATCAGCAATACTCTCCCCCGAGCAGAGTTGGTCTCCCATCATCCCCAAAAGGGTACAGTATCCCCAGCAAGTCAGCGATACTCTCCCCAAGCAGAGTTAGTCTACTGTCAGCCTTAAGGAAGTTGGGTATCCCCAGAAGACCTCAACATTCCCCAGCAGAGTATAAAGATATTCCTAAGCAAGCATCCCCGACAATCTTGATCTAAGATTGTTCCCCGGCGGAATACCGGACATCCAGTGGAGCCATTCCCCAGTGCAGTCCAAAAGTTTCCCCAGGAAAGTTGAATCAGTCCTCCCCAGTAGATTCTGGAAGCTTATCCCCAGTAGATTCTGGAAGCTTATCACCTGCAGAATACATATCTCTCCCCGACCATGCAAAGGTTATTCCCCACTAGAGCTTATAACTGGGTTATCCTCAGTTAATTACCACGGAAAGATCGTCCTCGGCGAAGTTCTTCCTGTCCCCCAGCGGAGTTCATCAAATCTTCCAACATAACATATCAACGGAATCCCCAGCGGAGTTCTCATCAAAACCTCAGCAAGTATCTCTCCCCACAGAGTAATTCCCCACAAAGTAATTCCCCGCAGAGTAATCTCTTCAACAAAGTTTATTCCTCAACGGAGTCATCTTCTCCTACCGGTTTATTCTTGTCATCATCCTTCCCCAGCGGAGACGAAGAACTCTACTCTTCAACATCAGCCCAGGATTTGACTTCCCGACATCCGTCAAGGATTTATTTTCCTAGACAAAAATACATTCATAAACATCACATCTTCATACATTATAGCATGCACATACGCATCATGAACATACAATCTCATTTATTTTGAGAACATCACGCATTTCATACATCATGACATTGCATACAACTAATGTTTTGCCTTTTCAGGAAAAAGGTCAATACAAAGATGATTATTATCAACTGTCGCAATTCCGGATTCGATACCTGTATCTAGCCAGGGCATATCTGTGAGCGATTACTTGTGGATTCGACACCTGTATCTATCCAGGGCATATCTACATGAAGAAATTCCAGATTCGATTCCTGTATCTAGCCAGGGCACGTCTGAAGAGTTTGAAGATTCGATTCCTGTATCCAGCCAGGGCATATCTGTTGACAACTAATTCCAGATTCGATTCCTATATCTAGCCAGGGCACGTCTGAAGAGTTTGAAGATTCGATTCCTGTATCCAGCCAGGGCATATCTGTTGACGACTAATTCCAGATTTGATTCTTGTATCTAGCCAGGGCACGTCTGAAGAGTTTGAAGATTCGATTCCTGTATCCAGCCAGGGTATATCTGTTGACGACTAATTCCAGATTCTATTCTTGTATCTAGCCAGGGCACGTCTGAAGAGTTTGACGATTCGATTCCTGTATCCATCCGGGCATATCTGTTGACGATTAATTCCAGATTCGATTCCTGTATCTAGCTAGGGCACGTCTGAAGAGTTTGAAGATTCGATTCCTGTATCCAGCCAGGGCATATCTGTTGACGAATAATTCCAGATTTGATTCTTGTATCTAGCCAGGGCACGTCTGAAGAGTTTGAAGATTCGATTCCTGTATCCAGCCAGGGCATATCTGTTGACGACTAATTCCAGATTCGATTCCTGTATCTAGCCAGGGCACGTCTGAAGAGTTTGAAGATTCGATTCCTGTATCCAGCCAGGGCATATCTGTTGACGACTAATTCCAGATTCGATTCCTGTATCTAGCCAGGGCACGTCTGAAGAGTTTGAAGATTCGATTCCTGTATCCAGCCAGGGCATATCTGTTGACGACTAATTCCAGATTCGATTCCTGTATCCAGCCAGGGCACGTCTGAAGAGTTTGAAGATTCGATTCTTGTATCCAGCCAGGGCATATCTGTTGACGACTAGTTCCAGATTCGATTCCTGTATCCAGCCAGGGCACGTCTGAAGAGTTTGAAGATTCGATTCATGTATCCAGCCAGGGCATATCTGCATAAAGAGTTTGAAGATCAACCCCTGTAACAGGCCAGGTAATTATTTTTCTTTCTCAGGTACGCAAGTTCTCGCTAAGGAATCTCTTACGCGATCGACACCTAGATGGCATCTATAAGCCCATCCACATACCAACAGTCCCCAAATGGCATCTATAAGCCCATTCCCGACAAGGCTCCGTCACAGCTCCAGATGGCATCTATAAGCCCATCCTCATATCCGTCATATCTCCAAATGGCATCTGTAAGCCCATGCCCGCCATCACGCTACTGATACTCTACTATGTGAGTGCAAATTTCTGGGCACTTTAGTGTTCAATCATCTTCCACCTTCGGATCACGAAAGGCACGCAAGCCAATCTACATCCTCATGTCTAAGAAGATTGAACAGGGGCAACTGTTGCACCCCAAAATTTTCCCTCCCATATTCTTCAAGATTTGGCAAGATCAAGCTTCAAATAGATTAAGGATTGCACAGTTCAAACACCCTCCTAACACAGTCAAAATTAGGGTTTTGGTTCTTACAAGGAAGTTGAGGTTTCCAAGGGTCCAATCAAGTCCCATATGCCTATATATATTGTCAAACATCCATATGTCAAGTTTCAAGACTCACAGCATCAAGTTGCATAGTCAAAAGCCCTAATTGCTTCACAGTCAACTGCAGGGGTAAAATGGTCATTTGACAGTCAAAAGTCAAATTTTTTGGTAAACATCTTATTTTGAAGCCACAATCATAATTTTATCAAGTCTTGATCATGATTCCACAAGCATGGCTCAAAAAGTCTCAAGAATCAAAAGTTTCTATTTTTGGACAGCTGAAAAGTCAACTGTAACTTGTCCAGGGCATAACTTTTTCATGGTTCATCATAAAAATCCCATCCAATGCTCATTTTGAAGGGGATGACATTTCCTACAACTCATCTTCACACTCCAAGTCCAAGAAATGCTCTCACAAAAAGTTATCAATTTCTACATTATAGGTCATTTTCAAAAGTCAACAAAAAGGCACTTTAAGTCAAAGACCATAACTTGAGATTGGTAAATCAAAATGACATGGGACCAAAGGCATTGGTTAGAGGACTTCAATAACTTTCCAAAATGTCTAAGAACATGTTCATATCTTCAAAATTGAGCAAGATATGCATTGGAGAAGTTGGGAAAATTTTGGGAACTTTCAAAAGTCAACTTTGCCTAAAACACTTCATTTTTGCTAATGGGCCTCAAATTCCTTCTTGAATCTTTACCCAAGTCTTATGCACGACCCATTAAGATTAATTTGATTTATTTTCTCATTTTTAATTAATTAATTGAATTTTTATTAATATTAATTCATTTAATTAATTTTAATTGTAGGAAAATTCAAAAGATATGATTTTTAAACCTTTTGTGATGCAAATAAGACTAGGGCAAGCTGGCAATTCGTGTGCACCTCAAAGACATCAAAATCTCCATGATTGGCAAGGTTTTATCAAAGAAAAAGATTGAAAAAGATTTGATTGGCAATCACATAATGAAACTTGAATACAATGGATTTATGGGCCTAAAGATGACCTAATTCTCTTCACATACAAATGCTGAAGCAAACCCTATTCCTAAGAACGTGCAAGCTGCTGTGAAACCATAGAATCAAATTCCAAAAAAAATCAAGAAAAGTGTGAAACTGAATTCTCACTTGCAGCATAATTCAAGCCCTTTTCTTGTTTCCATCACGCTACTGACATTGCCAGGAACTTGTTGCCATCAAGAACAAGCCCTAACACTCCAGGAATCGCTCACAACAAGTCCCACGGTTTGGCTTATTTTCCAAAATTGCATATCATTATTCATGCGCTTTTAATCTATTTTTTGGGTTGATTTGTGTTAATAGGAACCTCCTGAAGCGATTGGTATAATCCAATTTGATTGTAGCATTCTGAATCGAAAACCACCATTGAAGAACCTTAGGGTTTCGAAGCTTGGATTTTGGGGTTTTTTACATACTGAAAAATTGGACCTTGAAACGTGCATGGTTGAATTCGTCAAGGCCAGACGAATTCAACCCAATCATCGCGCCCTTTTTATATAACCTGCAACGCTAATCGCTATTTTTCTCTTTTCCAGTTTGTGGGGGCTTAAAACCCCCGCTATCTGTTTGATATTTCTGCAGGTGAAACGAAGAAGGAGATGGCGTGTTGACGTGTGGTTGGTGGATTCAAATCTACGCGCGTTTTTCATTGTTTCCAGCATGGTTATTATTTTGCATATATTATATTTGTTACTCATTATGTTTACAAACGCAACGTGATAGTGGAGTGGCTGGAGACATGGCTTGCAATCGTTGGAACCTGGGTTCGATTCCCATGTCCCCCATATCATTGTTAATATTTTTCCTAACACGTTCCAATGCAGCGCATGTCCAATAGTCCACCATAAACCTCAACGCTCCACATGCCAAGTGGCCATGATCAACAATCTGAAGGCCAAGAAAGGAGGACTATCATGCACCCCAGTCAACCAGTAAGCGCCTGATCATGAAAGTCAACAAGGGGCTTGGTGTTCTTGGGCCAGAATTTCACAAATTCACCTCCATATGGGTCAACATACCCCCTTGGTTTGCTATTTTTTGTTTTATTTTCTTTTCTTCTAATTCTTTTAATTATTTAATTATTATTATTAATTCATAACCAAATTAATTTTTCATGATAAATCCAGAAATCAAAAATTGTAAATATATTTTATTATTTATTAAATTCACTAATAATTATTTTTGTAAATAAATACTAACCATTAATTTAGTTTAATTTAGGCTTAATCTTAATCTTTTTTCTCAATAAATAAAATCATGTAGAATTAGGGTTTTGACAATTTACATTCATATTTTCTTGTTATTATCATTTATTAATTATTATTATTTTTGTACATAAAAATATAAATTAATTAATTTAGTAAATTAGGTTAACTTGGACTTTTCTTTAAATAATTAAAATAAACTTAGAACTAGGGTCTTTTCTTAAACTTTTAATTTTAATTCTTTTTTATTTTCATTAAAACATTAAAAACGTAAAAACATGTTTCTTTTTAATTATAATTAATTAGTAAACTAGGGTTAATTTTAATCATATGCAAAGGACCAAAAACTCATATTTTCTCAAAAGGGTCAAAACCCTAGGATGTCCTGATTTCCTTTCCATTCGCGCGTTATTATTTATTTGATTATTATGTAACTGCTTCCAAGAATGTAATAGTAATTAGGTTTACCGCTTTCTTTACTTTCCGCACTTTATCAAAACGGGTCTTTGTTTTTTTGGCGATGTATAGACCCGCGCCTTGTAATAAGCGTAGTTTTACATTCCCGCACTTTAATTTTCCGCACTCCTAATTGTTAATAAGCATGAAAGACTGAATGACAAATTAAAAACAACTCGTAGCTCACAATTGCATGATCAAAGATAAACATAAACTGAATTGAACACACAAGCACATGCCACTTCTAGGGTACGCCTCACTCGTTGCCTCGAACGTGATCGTCAAGTATGGGGTGTTTTAGAGGTCGCCCTCCTGTCTAAAGATCCAGTCGCCTCGAAACGGTTGCCTCGGATAAAAAGGATCTAGGACATTAGGGTTACTTCTAAGGTGTCCTACTATTGCTTCGGTGACCACACTGTCCCTCAATCGAATTGACCCGAACACCTCCAACGGTGGTGCTACCTACCTCTCAATGGTGGGATGACACTATCTAAAGGACTCTTACACAGCCTAATTCCTTAGGGTAGGTAGATGACTCATGGGTACTTGCTCTCTTCAAAAACAAACCAAACATCTTTTCACACTGACACTTTCAAAAGTTTTCAAAACAAATTTTTCATACACTCTTGAGGACAGATACAAGAGTCACTTAGAAATCTTTCAAAAACGGAACTTTTTTCAAACCCACTCATATTTGAAAAGCAAACATCTTTTGAAAACATAAGAGTAAGTACCTAAGAGCCCATGGATAACCATGGATAGAAAGGGTGCTAACACCTTCCCTTTCTATAAATCTACCTCCCGAACCGAGAGACATCTCGAATAAGGAATTTTGCTGTGCTTTTGTCCTTTCCATGTTGGAGAACATAAAAGACGGTGGCGACTCTTGCTTACCGCGACATTTTGCGAACCAGTATTTCAAAACAGTCAGTTCTATTTCCACCGATCACACCTTGTAATAGTTTAGTTTTATTTTTCGCAACTATTAAACTGCTAGATGTATGTTAACTAGGCTATGCATGACAAGATCTCTCTTAAATTAAAATCAATCGTAGCTCACCATAACATGTACAAAGATAACATAACTGAAACCTGACACACTCGCACATGCCACTTTTAGGGTACGCCTCACTTGGTTGCCTCGACGTGGTCATTGAGTATAGGGTATTTTAGAGGTTGCCCTCTTGTCTAAAGATCAAAGTTGCCTCGAAACGGTTGCCTCAGAAAACGATCTAAGACATTAGGGTTACCGCTAAGGCGTCCTACCATTGCTTTAGTGACCACATGTCCCTAAAATCGAATTGACCCGAAAACTCCAACGACGGTGCTACCTACTTCTCAATAGTGGGATAGCACTGTCTAAAGGACATTTACACAACTTAATTTCTTTTGAGTAGGTAGAGGTTCTCAGGTACTTGCTCTTTCAAAACAAAAATACTTTTCGCACTTACACTTTTCAAACAAAAGTTTCAAACAACACTTCATACATTCTTGAGGACAGATACAAGAGTTAAATCGAAGTTTTCAAACAAAACTTTTTCAAAAACCCACAAACACAAGAAAAGCAAAACACTTTTGAAAACATAGTGAGCAAGTACCTAAGAGCCCGTGGATAACCACTGATAGAAAGGGTGCTAACACCTTCCCTTTCTATAATCTACCTCCCGAACCCGAGAAACATCTCAAAAAGGAATTTTGCTGTGCTTTTGTCCTTTCCTTGTTGGAGAAAATAAAAGACGGTGGCAACTCTTGCTTACCGCGACATTTTGCGAAACGCAAACGCGAACCAACATTCCAAAACAGTCGGTTCTATTTCCACCGATCACAGAACTGGCGACTCTGCTGGGGAATATTATAAGTGAGGTGTACCTTAGGATAAGATCACTTATGTTTTCAATTGTATGCTCTGTATGCTTTAAATTTTGTGGGCTTGTATCAGAGTTCTATAGATCCTAACCCGGATCTGGGGATACCCTTTAGGTAAGTAGCAATAAACTGTGAGGGACCTGTCCGGCACAGACCGACACGGGTGAAGCAGTAGTTACGTTGGTGTGACACCTTGGTCTGTACTGATATCCCTTGTGTTGGAACAAGGAGAATATGGGTCTTCTGAGGAGTCATTAAGCACCAACTGACCTCAGAACCTTAAATTGACCAACTTGGCCATAGAACAGTAGCAGTATGCTACACTCATTGAGACTAAACTCTCGCGATGGTTCCGGCCGCAAGAAAAGGTTGCCAAACTGGAATTATGACCGATTGAGGGTAGTCAGTGATATTGAGATCCTCTAGAACCCGGTTACTATTTTCTAGGACAGGTCTTAACCAACTGAAACTGAAAGAGGGTAGTACCTAAACTTCATGCCAGCCTGAAATCTAAGGGCTCTTGTGTGACCTGTGTGCCTTTACCATGTTTTCCTTTTGTGAATACTTATGGTGTGCCTTTACCATGACATCATAACATCATAACATCATAACATTGCATACATCTTACATAAGGACTAACCCATTTCAAGGATCTCAAGGGTTTGTGATGCAGGTCATGATGAACCAAATGTCTAGCAAGGGGAAAATGGGATTTATTTTCCTCTAGCCAAGGTTGTCTGGAGATCAAAACATGATAACTTGAGTCAGGGGCTATGACCCACTCGATATGGTGAGCTTGACTCTTGAAGAAGGACTCTCAACAACATGAAGTTCCTTCAATCAAGCTACCAGATTCAAATTCTAACAAGTTTCTTTGTTTACCCCGCGAGATCCTTGAAAACATTGCATACATATATCATACATATCATAGCATTACAGGTCACTTATCTTCTTCGCTGTTTATTTCAGCAATCATCATGTCTACCGAACCTTCCACTGAACAAGCTATCAAGGCCCTCCAGCCCAGAACGCCCAGTTCCAAGAGTTGGTTATGAGCCTAGCCAAGGGTCAACAGGAGTTGAAGACTCTGATTCTAAAGAAGAAGAAGAAGAGGACCGTCTTGTTCAACACTGGACGCAAATTTGGGAATGGACTGCAGAATGAGGTTGAGCTGACTACCTCATATGTAGGGAAAGACAACCCACAAGAGAGAAGGGTTCCTAGCCCCGTGGTCTCCGACAACGAGACGGATTATGATGAAGAACAGTACCCTCTTGTTGAGGATAGGTACAAACAGTTGGAGGACCGCTTAAGCGCTATGGAGATACAGAATGTGCCCGGGTTGGACTTTGGAGACCTAGGTTTATCCTCTGGGGTGGTGATTCCCCATAAATTCAAGGCGCCTGCCTTTGCCAAATATGACGGAGCCTCCTGCCCAAAGCTGCACCTCCGGTCATATGTAAGGAAGATCCAGCCTTACACCGCTGACAAGAATTTGTGGATCCATTTCTTTCAAGACAGTCTTTCAGGGACTCAACTCGAGTGGTTCTATCAGCTGGATGGAGCCAGTATCCGTAACTGGGAAGATTTGGCTGCTGCGTTCTATAAGCAGTATCAGTATAATTCCGACCTCGCTCCTACGCGTACCCAACTCCAGGGTATGTCAATAGGGACAGGTGCATGATTTAAAGAGTATGCTCAAAAGTGGAGAGACCTGGATGGAAGGGTGCAGCCACCCTTGACTGATCGTGAGCTGGTTGATATGTTTCTGGGGACCCTGTCTGGTCCGTTCTTCAACCATTTGATTGGAAACTCTTCAGCCGGGTTTACAGACCTTATCTTGACTGGCGAGAGGATCGAAGCTGGTATCAAGGCTGGGAAAATACAGAAGGGTGCCTCCTCGAGCACTGAAAAGAAGCCGTTTGTGATCGGTGGAAATAGAACTGACTGTTTTTTAGCTGGTTTCGCGAATTGTCGCGGTAAGCAAGAGTCACCACTATCTTTTATGTTCTCCAATATGGAAAGGACAAAAGCACAGCAAAATTCCTTCTTTGAGAATGTTTCTCGGTTCGGGAGGTAGATTTATAGAAAGGGAAGGTGTTAGCACCCTTTCTATCTGTGGTTATCCACGGGCTCTTAGGTACTTGCTCTTATGTTTTCAAAATTGTTTGCTTTTCAAGTGTGTGTGGGTTTTGAAAAAGTTCGTTTGGAAAACTTCTAAGTAACTCTTGTATCAGTCCTCAAGAGTGTATGAAGTGTTTTATTTGAAAACTTTTTGAAAGTGTGGGGTGCGAAAAGTTGTTTTTTTTTGTTTGAAAAGAGCAAGTACTTAAGAGATCTACCTACTCTAAGGAATTAGGCTGTGTAAGAGTCCTTTAGATAGTTCTATCCCACCATTGAGAGGTAGGTAGCACCATCGTTGGAGGTATTCAGGTCAATTCGATTATAAGGGACAGTGTGGTCACCGAAGCAATGGTAGGACACCTTAGAAGTAACCCTAATGTCCTAGGTCCTTTGTATCCGAGGCAACCGTTTTGAGGCAACTAGATCTTTAGACAATAAGGGCGACCTCTAAGACACCCATACTTGATGACCACGTTCGAAGCAACCAGTGAGGCGTACCCTAGGAGTGGCATGTGCTTTGTGTGTTGTTTTTCAGTTAATTGTCTTTGTACATGTTATTTGCGAGCTACGAATTAATTTTATTTGTCATACATTCTTTCATGCGTTTTTTAACAGTTAGGAGTGCGGAAAATAAATTGCAGGAATGTAAATCTAACTATTACAAGGCGCGGGTCTATACATCGCCAAAAAAACAAAACCCATTTGGAAATAAAGAAAATAAACTGCGAGAAAATAAATAAAGCGATAAAGGAGGTCCTAATTAGCTATTACATTTCCGGAAGCAGTTACATAATAATGAATTAAAAAATAAACGCGCGCGCGAAAGATTGAAACGGGACGTCATGAGGGTTTTGACCCTTTTAAGAAAAGAATTGAATTTTTTTGTCCTTTTTTGGTGATTAAATGAAATTAAAATTAATAACTAATTAATTAATTTATTAAAAGAAAAATGTTTTTGTATTTTTATGTTTTTAATGAAATAAAATAAAAGGAATTAAAATTAAAAGTTAATAAAAACCTAATTCTAAATTTATTTTAGTTATTAAGAAAAAAGGTTAAAGTTGCCTAATTAAAACTAATTCAATATATTAGTATTTATTTACAAAATAATTACCTAAATGAAATTAATAAAGTATTTACATTTTTTGTTTTTTTGAATTTTTATTATGAAAAATGTTGATTAATTAAATGGTTAGTAATTAAAACAATAAAATAAATAAAGCAAATGAAAAAAAGAAAAAAAGAAATGCAAACCCAAAGGGGGGGTATGGGCCAGAATGGGGTGTTTGATTTAGAAATTCTAGCCCAAGAACACTCCAATCACGTTGACTCTGGGCATTGAGTGGGGTGCTGGTTGACCAGGAATATGGTGTGCTCCCTCTCTTGACCTTCAGATCTGTCCTTGGAGACACTTGGCGCGTTGGATATGTGGGATGCATGGTGGTACGCTTTGGACTGCCTGTACATGAACATGTTAAGAAAAAATGAAACAATTATTTGGGGGACCTGGGAAAACTTACAGCACGGTATGATGGACCTTAGAACGTGGCAAGGGTTGCTTTAGCTTCAGAGTATGGCAAAGAAGAGAGTCACGTTCTCCTTTTGGCCTGAAAATGCTTGCAACACTCCTTTTGATCTCACACTTTTTTTTGACACTTTTTGGATTTTGCTCTAGCCGTTTGTGCACACTCTAGGTTGTGAATGAGGCTTGCAAGGCTTGTATATATAGTAATGAGTGAGAATAAGTCACATTTAGGAGCCTTTAACCATTGCAATTAAGCTTTGGATTTTGTCTTAACCACCATTAAAGGCCTTTCAAAGCTTGTTCAAAATTTGAATTTTCATGCCTAAATGAGCTTAGCACGAAATTGGTAGGTTGCAAATGCTTCATGAAGGCTATTCAAACCATAAGATACCATTTAATTAATTTTTTTAGATTTACTTGAATTATTATGGATTAAAATGAATTAAATCCATAAAAATTAAATAAAAATAGAAAAATAATTATTTGGTCTTGAAATTGATCATGGGACACGTGGGTGGCATGACAAGGCTTAATCAAGTGGAAAAAAGTGGGCCCTTTTGTCAAAAATTGAAGTTTCAAGGATAGTTGACTTTTGCCATTTCACAAAAATTTCCCAACTTCTCCAATGCATATCTTGCTCAATTTTGATCATATGAACATGTTCTTGGACATTTTGGAAAGGTCTTGAAGTCCTCTAACCAATACCTTTGGTCCCATGTCATTTTGATTTACCAATCTCAAGTTATGGTCTTTGACTTAAAATGCCTTTTTGTTGACTTTTGAAAATGACCTATAATGTTGAAATTGATAACTTTTTGTGAGAGCATTTCTTGGACTTGGAATGTGAAGATGAGTTGTAGGAAATGTCATCCCCTTCAAAATGAGCATTGGATGGGATTTTTCTGATGAAACATGAAAAAGTTATGCCTTGGTCAAGTTACAGTTGAATTTTCAGCTGTCCAAAAATAGAAACTTTTGCATCTTGATGATTTTTGAGCCATTCTTGTGAAATCATGGTCAAGATTTGACCAAATGATGATTGTGGCTTCAAAATAAGATGTTGACCAAAATTTTTGACTTTTGACTGCCAAATGACCATTTTGCCCCTACAGTTGATTGTGAAGCAATTAGGGTTTTTGACTGTGCAACTTGACCTTGTGAGCCTTGAAACTTGACATGTAGGTGCTTGACAATGTATATGAGCATATGGGACTTGATTGAGCCCTTGAGAACCTCAGCTTCCTTGCAAGAACCAAAACCCTAGTTTGACTGGCTTAGGAGGGTAGTTGAACTGTGCAACCCTTGAGAAGACTTGAGCAAATTGAGATGATGCTTGTCAAACTTTAAAGAATATGGGAGGGCAAATTTTGGGGTACAACAGTTGCCCCTGTTCAATCTTCTTAGACCTGAGGATGTAGATTGGCTTGTGTGCCTTTTATGATCCGAAGGTGGAAGATGATTGAACACTAAAGTGCCCAGAAATTTGCACTCACATAGTAGAGTATCAGCAGTGTGATGGTGGGAATGGGCTTACATATGCCATTGGAGAGATGATGGACAGGAGGATGGGCTTAAAGATGCCATCTGGAGATGTGACAGGACCTTGTCGGGAATGGGCTTACAGATGCCATTTGGAGATGTGGTATGTGGATGGGCTTATAGATGCCATCTAGGTGTCGATCGCGTAAGAGATTCCTTAGCGAGAACTTGCGTACCTGAGAAAGATAATTTCCTGGCCTGTTACAGGTGTTGATCCTCACTCAGTCGCTCACAGACATGCCCTGGCTAGATACAGGTATCGAATCTGGAACTTCAAAAGGTTGCTTACAGACGTGCCCTGGATGGATACATGAGTCGAGTCTCTAAACTCTTCATGCAGACATGCCCTGGCTGTATACAAGCGTCGAATCTACAATCAGTTACTCACAGATATGCCCTGGCTGGATGCAGGAGTCGAATATGGAATTAGTCGTCAATAGATATGCCCTGGCTGGATATAGGAATCGAATCTTCAAACTCTTCAGACGTGCCCTGGCTAGATACAGGAATTGAATCCAGAACTTCAAAAGGTTGATGGGTTGTCTCTACTGACAGGTTATCTCAGAAAAATCTTTAGGATTTAACTGAACCAGAGGAGGTTTTGTCTTTCTTGACGAGTTGTCTCTTTGGACGGGTTGTCTTCAATGACGAGTGATCTTCAATGACGAGTTGTCTTCAATGACGAGTTGTCTTCAATGACGAGTTGTCTTCAATGACGAGTTGTCTTCAATGACGAGTTGTCTTAAATGACGAGTTGTCTTCAATGACGAGTTGTCTTAAATGATGGGTCGTCTTCAATGACGGGTTGTCTTTAATGACGGGTTGTCTTCAATGACGGGTTGTCTTCACTGACGGGTTGTCTTCAATGACGGGTTGTCTTCAATGACGGGTTGTCTTCACTGACGGGTGTCTATATTGACGGGTTGTCTTCAATGACGGGTTGTCTTCAATGACGGGTTGTCTTCAATGACGGGTTGTCTTCACTGACGGGTGTCTATATTGACGGGTGTCTATAATGACGAGTGTCTACATTGACGGGTGTCTACAACGACGGGTGTCTATAACGACGGGTGTCTACAACGACGGGTGTCTATAACGACGGGTGTCTATAACAACGGGCTGTCTTCAATGACTTTAGGAATTAATTTTAACTGGACTTGTCTTCTTTGACTGGATGAGCACCAGAAAAACCTTTGGGATTTAATTGGACTTGTCTTTTTTGACTGAATCTGTCTTCTTTGACTGGATTGGCCTCTTTTGACTGTATCTGTCTTCTTTGACATAGCTGATCATTTAACTGTATCCTTCCTGAAAGGTAAGGTCAGTCACATGCAATGCATGACATGGATCAAGCGATGATGTTCTCAACATAAAATGAGATTGTATGATGCGTATATGCATGTATCATGACGATGCGATGTTTATGAATGTATTCTCGTCTAGGAAAATAAATCCTTGACGGATGCCGGGAGCTTATTGAATCATGGGCTTGATGTTTGAAGAGTAGAGTTCTTCGTTTCCGCTGGGGATGATGGTTGCAAGAATAAACCGGTAGGAGAAGATGACTCTGTTGGGGAATAAACTTGTTGGAGAGATTACTCTGCGGGGAATTACTCTGCGGGGAAGAGATGCTTCGCTGGGATTTTAATGAGAACTCCGCTGGGGATTCCATTGATAAGTTATGTCGGGGAACTTGATGAACTCCACTGGGGGATAGGAAGGACTTTGCCGAGGACGGTCTTTCCGTGGTAATTAGTTGAGGATAACCCAGTTATAAGCTCTGGTGGGGAATAACTTTTGAATAAAGCCGGGGAGACGCGTTCGTGCTCTGCAGGGGATAAGCTTCCAGAATCTACTGGGGAGGATGATTCAACTCTCCTGGGAGACTTGAGACTGCATTGGGAAATGGCTCCACTAGGATGTCTGTATTCCACCGGGGAACAATCTTATATTAAGACTGCCGGGGATGCTTGCTTAGGAACATCTGTATACTCCATTGGGGAATGTTGAGATCTTCTGGGAATACCCATCTTCCTTATGGATGACAGTAGATTAACTCTGCTTGGGGAGAGTGTTGCTGACTTACTGTAGAATGCTGTGCCTTTTTAGGGCTGATTGGGAGACCAAACTCTGTTCAGGGAAGAGTATTGCTGACTCCTGTCTTACTCTGCGGGGAGTAGAGGTAACTTGGTCATGTTCTTCAGCTGAACTTGCCTTGGTACCTCGGTGGACAGAGCAACCAGATCGCTTAGACAATTCTTATTGCCCCAGTTTCTGCGGGAGAAGATACCCGTGGAGGTGCTTGATGACTACCGACTGACAAATCTTCTTCTTGTAGGCAAGTGACGAGATGACGAGACATAGCCGTACGTTTTTTATCCCTAACTTTTGCCTGGACCGCCCTTTCGGGTTTTCAGTCCATCGGGATACCCATTTTTGCCCAAGCTGCCTTTTCAGGTTTTCGACTTGCCGGGTGTACAGATTTTTCATTTCATCCCTTATTTTTGCCCGAACCCTTTTGGTTCGCCGGGAAGCCCTTATTTTTGCCTAGGTGTGTTAACCTAGCGGGTCTTTGATTATGCGTAGTATTTTTTCGACTATGTCCACGCTCTCAGAATGTAGGGAGATGCCCCTGTTGTTGTGTTGCCATGCAACCAGAAGATGTTTGATCAGGAAAGATTCGTAGCTGGAACTCATGTCCAATGCCCCAAGTGATTCGGACGGAGATTTACCCCAAGCTGGTTGGCCTTTTGAGAGATTCTCCGAATCTTGACTTAATTGCCCCAGATGATGGACAATGATCATGCCATGTCCCTTGATTGGAGGTGCTTTTGTTCATTAGACATTCGTCGTGCGAACTTCTATGTTGTTCAAACAAATAGTCATATGCAAACAATGTTATATCAGGAATGCAAAGCTTATGTCTGTCTTGACGTTTTTGAAAATGCATTTTTTTCATAAAAACAAGTGAATTTTTTGTAAACTGTGATGTCAACTCGTTATTTTACCGCAAGCCTTAAGGAGTCAGGATACCTTTCGTAACAGTATGCTTTCGAACTAACCCATGCTTCAGCTAGGACTTTTGAGGGTTGTAGCGTGGCTTGGTTCACGGCTTAAGAAACAAAAGATAAAGGCTCAAAGTATCTGTACCCACCCGCTCTTCGTGATGTTCTTCAATCCTAAACTCAGCCAATCGTGCGTTAGACCTTGTTGAATCTTTGCTTTGATATATCAGTGATGGTTCGGACATTGACGATTTATTTTGAATAGGCAGTCATTCCTTTTTTTGGTTGAGGGTTTGTAGGACCTCTTTCTTTTTGATTTCGTTATCCCTGTTTTTGCCTGAACTGTTTCTTTTGTGATGACAGTCAGCGGGATGCCCCAGTTTTCGTAAGTCTCCTTCATAGGTTTTGACTTATTGGGCTTTTGTTTTTGAAAGATAACGACTGCCTGTCTTTATGATTATTTGGAGCCATCACTGTCTTTTGTTTTGTAAGGACTCCTCTGGTGCCATTCGTTGTGCACTCGGATCAACTGAGAGAACTACCCTGCCCCAGGTTATGATTAAGGGTTTTAATTTTCAAAAAGAAAAACTCCTACTTCTTTGGATCAGAGGGGTTGACGAGGGATTATCTTCCTTATAACTCCAGTGTTTAGGAATTGGAACAATGCCTGTACCTCATCAGCGGGGTTCGTTCAAAAGCATATCGTAAATGTCGTGGTATCGTTTTTGTCATCCTCCCTCAAGAGGCTTAGAATTCTTCAATCAAGAGTTGATCATCACAAAAATATGAAAACAGTTTGCATATAGTGAATACGAAATAATTACTTCAAAACAGACATGTGTAATGCATTAATGAAATAACATCGTTTGACATGAATACAATGTTTGAACAATCAAAGAAAAATACAACTTGAACATTCGAATGAACAAAAAATTTCTAATCCTAGCCATGTTTTGGCAAGGGAGCAGTGATCACATTGGGAGTCTCTGGAGAGTCGAACTGGACTTCCTTTGCGTCGATCAGATCCTGAACCTTATTTCTCAAAGTCCAACAATCATCTGTGGCATGCCCCGGACTGTCAGAATGATAAGCGCAGCGAACGTTGGGGTTATACCTTGAAGGTGTCCTGTTGGGATTCTTAGGAGGGTCCCTTAGAGTTACCAACTTGGTCTCCATCAACTGTGGCAATATCTGGGACAAGGTCATGCCGAGGGGAGTGAATTGCCTTTTAGGTCTCTCTTCCCTTTGTTGGTTGCGATGTTGAGGAGCACCGGCCGGTTTTGAAATAACACCGTGTTGACAGCACTAGATTCTTTCTTGGATGGTCTCTTCTCAGTGTTCGAGGAGTCACCAGTTTGTATCTTTCCAGACTTGATACCAGCTTCTATCCTTTCACCAGTCAAGATCAGATCTATAAACCCAGCAGAGGAATTTCCAATCAGATGGTTGAAGAACGGACCAGACAGGGTCCCCAAGAACATATCAACGAGTTCACGGTCAGTCAAAGGTGGTTGCACCCTTCTAGCAAGGTTTCTCCACTTTTGCACATAATCTTTGAATCCTTCGCCCGTCCCTAGTGACATACCCTGGAGTTGGGTACGCGTAGGAGCGAGGTCAGCATTATACTGGTATTGCTTGTAAAAGGCAGCAGCAAGGTCCTCCCAGTTGCGAATACTGGCTCCATCCAGCTGATAGAACCACTCGAGTTGAGTCCCTGACAGACTATCCTGAAAGAAGTGAATCCACAAATTCTTGTCAGCCGTGTAGGGCTGGATCCTCCTTATGTATGATCTGAGATGCAGCTTAGGACAGGATGCCCCGTCGTATTTTGCAAAAGCGGGTGCTTTGAATTTGTATGGGATCACCACCCCAGAAGATAAGCCTAGGTCTCCAAAGTCCAACCCGGGCACACGTTGAATCTCCATAGCATTCAACCGGTCTTCTAGCTGTTTGTACCTATCCTCCGCAGGAGGGTACTGTTCATCATTGTAATCGGTCTCGTTGTCGGAGACCACTGGACTAGGAACCTCTCTCTCTTGGGGACTGTCTTTCCCAGCAGAGGAAGGAGTCTGATCAGCCTCCTTTTGTGATCCATTCCCAGATCTGCGTCCAGGGTTGAACAAAACAGTCCTCTTCTTCTTCTTCTTCTGAATCAGAGTCTTCAATTCCTGTTGACCCTGGGCTAGGCTCATAACCAATTCCTGGAACTGGGCATTCTGGGCCTGGAGGGCCTTGATAGCTTGTCCATTGGATGATTCAGGATTCATGATGAAGTGCTGAAATAAACAGCGAAGAAGATAAGTGACCTGTCAAAAGGGTACCTGTTATGCAGTGGTGTGTATGATATGTATGTATATATATGCAATGTTTTCAAGGATCTCGCGGGGTAAACAAGAAAATTGTTAGGATTTGAATCTGGTATCTTGATTGAAGGAGCTTCATGTTGTTGAGAGTCATTCTTCAAGAGTCAAGGCTCACCATATCGAGTGGGTCATAGCCCCTGACTCAAGTTATCAACCTTGGCTAGAGGAAAATAAATCCCCTTTGCCCCTTGCTAGACATCATGACCTGCATCACAAACCCTTGAGATCCTTGAAATGGATTAGTCCTTATGTAGGATGTATGCAATGGTATGAGGGCATGATGTTATGCTATGCGTGTAGTGATGTAAGTAAACCCTGTTATGAGTCCAGGTTAAGGACTGTAAACAAGACCTGCAAGAAACTCAAGTGTCAGATAACAAGTATGCAAGTATTAAAGTTTGAAGGCACACAAGTCACACAAAGAGCCTGTAGAGTTTAGGCCAGCATGAAGTTCAGGTACTACCCTCTTTCAGTTTCGTTGGTTAAGACCTGTCCTATCAAAAGTAACCGGGTTCTAGAGGATCCCAATATCACTGACTACCCTCAATCGGTCATAACTCCAGCATCGCAATCTTTTCTTGCAGCCAGAACCATCACGAGAGTTTAGCCTCAATGGGTGTAGCATACTGCTACTGTTCTATGGCCAAGTTGGGTCACATTAGGGTTCTAAGGTCGGTTGGTGCTTAATGACTCCTCAGAAGACCCATATTCTCCTCGTTGCAACACAAGGGATATCGGTACAGACCAAGGTGCCACACCAACGTAGCCACTGCTTCACCCGTGTCGGTCTACGCCGGACAGGTCCCTCACAGCTTATGCTACCTAAAAGGGTATCCCCAGATCCGGGTTAGGATCCATGAAACTCCGATGCAAAGCCCACAAATATAAAGCAATAAAAGCAAAGCAATTGAAAACATAAGTATGATCTAATCCTAAGGTACACCTCACTTCTGTTATCCCCAGCAGAGTCGCCAGTTTTGTGATCGGTGGAAATAGAACTGACTGTTTTTTAGCTGGTTTCGCGAAATGTCGCGGTAAGCAAGAGTCGCCACCGTCTTTTATGTTCTCCAATATGGAAAGGACAAAAGCACAGCAAAATTCCTTCTTTGAGAATGTTTCTCGGTTCGGGAGGTAGATTTATAGAAAGGGAAGGTGTTAGCACCCTTTCTATCCGTGGTTATCCACGGGCTCTTAGGTACTTGCTCTTATGTTTTCAAAATTGTTTGCTTTTCAAGTGTGTGTGGGTTTTGAAAAAGTTCGTTTGGAAAACTTCTAAGTAACTCTTGTATCAGTCCTCAAGAGTGTATGAAGTGTTTTGTTTGAAAACTTTTTGAAAGTGTGGGGTGCGAAAAGTTGTTTTTGTTTGTTTGAAAAGAGGAAGTAATTAAGAGATCTACCTACTCTAAGGAATTAGGCTGTGTAAGAGTCCTTTAGATAGTGCTATCCCACCATTGAGAGGTAGGTAGCACCATCGTTGTGTTGGCTCCTAAATTCGACACCTTTGTTTTGATTGATGGCAGCCATTAAAAGCTGAAAGATGCTTTCGACTGGCTAAGCCTGTCGAAGTGCCCGTCGAAAGATGGCAAAATACTTAGAAGATTTCTTCCAAGGAAGAAGGCTGATTGCCTTCGACGTCGAAGGAGTTTTCGTCGAAGACGTCTCTTGATGAAAGTGTTCGATGGTCCAGAGTGGAGCAGTTTGAAATTCAAAGCTTTGGAGGGAAAACGGTTTCCAGCAGTTACTACGTGCAAACGTGCAAGGATCTGGAGCGTCGAGCATGGAGAACGTGCCAAGTGGCTTAATCTCGAAGCAGTGTAACTGCCCGACGGTTACTTGGATTGTTTTTGTATAAATAGGAGTAGACATGTAGTTTCTCGCGTGTGTTCACAATATATACATAGTCACTCATTTAGATTCAAGTACCCAGTGTGAGCGAAAGAATTGTTGAGAAATGTATGTGTGAAACACCAAATTTATCAATTAAAGTCATTTACTTTTCCAGTATTTTACATGCTTTTCCCCTTTAAATTCTTGTCGAACCTTTACTTTAAAGCTTCATTTATTTTACCAAGCCTTTCCTTTATGCAATTTACCTTAAACAATTTACTTAAAGCCTTATCCAACTTAATCAAACTTCAAAATCAACCTATGTCCATAGGATCAATCTGATCGATCCTGCGAGTAACCAAATAAGTAACCATTTGGAGGATCAGCGGTTGTTTACCAAAACCCTAGGTAAACAAATTGGCACACCTGGTGGGACTGTGTGTTGATTGTTGAAAATTATCTCATCTTTTCGAGTTGTATGTTATTGAGGAGTGGTAGAATATACACCAACGATAACAATACTGCCAGAAGAAGGGAAGAGATGGCGAATCCGCCAAACAACAACGAAATCCCACAAACGAGTGTGGGAGCAACGGTTAATACGACCGTGAGTGAAGCGACGAATGTTGGTTCGACACCAGCAGTGTCAGTCACAACCACGGGGCCGATAACTTCGTTTACAGGCCCCAGAATGCCTTTGGGAACTCCCCCTCCAAGGGGAAATATTGGCACAAGGCCAGTGGTTCCCCCAGGATTCATTCCATTCTATGGCATGCCAACTTCTGAAGTGGCAAGCCTGACGAATGCTGCGTCCACGTATTCAGACCCTTTCGTGAGTGCTTCTTCGCCACTCCAAGGCTCTGGAGTAGGCATGGCGAATAGAAATAGGACCCAACTCTT
The DNA here is from genome assembly GCA_948472305.1 of Vicia faba. Classification (NCBI taxonomy): domain Eukaryota; kingdom Viridiplantae; phylum Streptophyta; class Magnoliopsida; order Fabales; family Fabaceae; genus Vicia; species Vicia faba. The sequence goes on from OX451741.1 coordinate 48,285,322, forward strand.
AGGAGGAACGTCCCAAGTAGCCCATGGCCTTACAAATGCCTCGACAGCGGTCTTGAGGCAACAAATGGACGAAAGCAACCATGATATGGTGCAAATGTTGGCACAAACTTTGAGTACAGTGCTAAATCCTCTAATACAAAATACTACTCAATCGAATCAGCAAGTTACAGCGCAAATGACGCGTTTGGCTGACTTCTTTGGAGTACCCCCTCCTGTTCGACAGCCCCAAAGGGCGCAAATAAGGGGAAATCAGGGGATATTTGTAGAGGAAGAAACCACCATTAATCAGGCTCAACAGCCTGTAGAACAACCTGTCGAAGAACCTAGGGTAATAGCCCCAGAGGTGAGGTTAGTTAACAGAAACCAAAATGCTGACGAAGTGGTTCAGCATGTCCAATACCAAAACATGGGTTTGGAAAATAATCTGGCAACCATGATCGAAAGGATCATGAATCAGAATGGAATGAACATGGGCTTTCGAAGGCCCAACTTTACATCTCCATTGTCAGAATATGTGTTACAAACTGACTTACCTCCTAGAAGCAAAGTCCCCAAATTTACTAAGTTCTCTGGGGACACGACAGAATCTACTGTCGAACATGTGGCGAGGTATTTGATCGAAGCAGGAGACATTTCAAATAATGAAAACCTAAGGATTAAATACTTCCCAAGTTCCTTAACCAAGAACGCTTTTACTTGGTTCACAACTCTACCCCCCAATTCGATCCACCATTGGACCCAGTTGGAAAGATTGTTCCATGAACAATTCTATATGGGGCAAACCAAGATAAGCCTGAAAGAACTGGCGAGTGTGAAGAGACGTTTCACTGAACCTATAGACGAATATCTGAATAGGTTTAGGTTGCTTAAGGCGAGATGTTTTACACAAGTGCCAGAACATGAGCTGGTCGAAATGGCCGCAGGCGGTTTAGATTATTCCATTAGGAAGAAGCTAGACACCCAGTACCTAAGAGACATGGCCCAACTGGCCGATAGAGTTCGACAGGTCGAACGCCTCAAAGCTGAAAAAGCTAAGGCAACTAAGACTCACAAGAGAGAGAGAATAGCGTACGTTGAGATGGATGACGAAGATCTAGAATCCTTCGACGATACTTTAGCTGTCGAAGAAGGAGAAGTCGATTTAGCAGAACTAAAGCAAGGGCCACCATACTCTTGTAAACAATTAGTCCCCTCAAATGGGAAAAATCCCATTGGTCCAGACAGGACCAACGATAGGTTCCCAAAAAAGACTTATAGTTTTGACATCACAAAATGTGATGAAATATTCGACTTGCTAGTTAAAGATGGCCAAATGATAGTACCCCCTGGGGTAAAAGTGCCTCCTCTTGATCAAAGAAAGAAGAGAGGTTTTTGCAAATATCATAATTTTCTGGGCCATAAAACTTCTCAATGTTTTCTTTTCAGGAATCTTGTGCAAGACGCTATTGAGGAAGGGAGATTAAAGTTTGCTGACAAATCCCCCATGGCTGTCGACTCCAATCCACTGAAGGCTGAAGCCCACTATGCAGAACCCTCTGAGGTGAACATGATAGAGGCAACCAGGATCCAGTCGAAGAAGCCAGGCATTAACATGGTCGAAGTCTCAAAGGACCACATCAACATGCCAATCTTTGGCAGTTTTTCTGGAAATTTATCCAGGAAGACAATTGAGGCTGTCCAGAAAGCTGTCGAGGACCCGAAGTCGAAGACTGCTGAAACACAAAAAACTGGACTGAAGCCCAGTTCCCACTTGGCCACTGTTCAAGGCCAGACGGAGAATCTGGAAACACAAATGAAACAACTAACTCTTGCTAATAAGGATACAATGAATATCAACATGGTTGAACTTTCTGACCCTAAAAATTCAGAAGAAGCCATAAGGCAAGAGCAGGCGAATAAAACGGCTTTCCCTAGGGAAAACGAAAACTTGGCAGATTTTTTACAAAGATGCCAGAAGAAGAAATCAGAGGTTATGCTGTGTCCAAGATGCAGTTCTATCTTTGATAAAAAAGCTGCTGAGCACATACAAGGCGTGAGAGCAGCGAACAAGAGAAGGGAGAATGCTGACCTTCGACATGATCCCAGAAGGGGTTCTAATCAAGACAAGAGGCCTTTGACTTTTAGGCCTCCAACAAATGTACCAGTAGACACTTGGTACAAAACATCTGGCCGGAAGAGGCCAAGTGAAGAGAAATGGCATTCTTTCGATGTGCCAAGAGGTTCCTCTTTAATCCAGAAGAAAGATCCTCAAGTTGCTGCACCCAAGGTTGCTCAAGTGTCCAGCAACTACAAGGGAAAAAATCCTATGTCGAGATCCCAATGGAGGAGGTATCAAAGAAGGCGAAAAGCTGAAAGGGAGGCTGCCAATGAACCTAAGGCAGAAACTAGTTCGAATGTGCCTCAAAGGAAACAAAGAAAGCCTCTTGAGAGAGAACCAGTTACCAACAGGCTAGTCTGGCCTAACCAGAGCGAAGTCGAAGACGAAGATGATGCTGAGTCCGACGATACTTTGGATATAATGGTGAACATTGTTTCAGTACTGCCTAGGGAATTCAATCGACAGGTAGAAGTCGAAGCCAGTGACTGGGAGGTGGAACAAGAAATGGCCAAACATAGGCCAGTGTGCTATTTTGTCATGGACAATGGCACTACAGAGGAACAAAATGGCTTCTTCGAGCCACCTACAGAGGCGATGAAGAATCACCTCAAACCTTTGTTCATAAGGGCCAAGCTCGAGGAAACCACTGTGAACAGAATATTGGTCGACTGTGGGGCCACTATCAATATTATCCCTCATTCTGTGCTAAGAAAGATTGGCAAAAGGGATGAAGAAATTAAACCTCACAATATGGTCCTGTCCAACTATGAGGGAGGCATTGGGACCACCATGGGAGTGATCCAGCTAGACATAAAAGTTGGGTCGATCCTTCGACCAACAATGTTCATGGTCATATCGGCCAAACCTAACTACAACCTTTTATTAGGCCGTGAGTGGATTCATGGTGTAGGTGCTGTGCCTTCATCGATGCATCAAAGGCTGCTTCTATGGCGTCCAGATGGGATGGTCGAAAACATAGAGGCGGACCAAAGTTACTACCTTGGCGAAGTAAATCACTTGGGTGTAACAGATTTCGACAAAAACTTGGCTCACATAGGGCCATGTCCAACTCCTGACTTCGACATGGCGCCAGCGCCAAACACCTTTTGTTCCCTATACCTGCATCCTGAGCATGGTTTCCAATGGGACAAAGAAGACTTGTCCCACATAGACTTCAGTGGGCTGACTGATATCCAACCAACTGGTTGGGGAAGTGAATTCAGTGATAATGACTGAGTCACAATCTCTGAAGCGAATTTCGGCTTATGTGGCCGAAACTAAGATGATAACGGCTCTCGAAGCCGAAGTAAAGTACATGGCCACACAGGCCAGTGATCAACAATTATCTGCTGTTGGCCCAGGAAAGGATTTCGATCCAAGACCTCCTGATATCATGCCAGACGAAATGCAGGAACAGAGGCTCGACGCCATCTATGACGATGAGCCTTTGGGCTTCGAAAAGGATCCCTTGGCGAACAACATTAAGATGTTAGCACAAGACCCTTTAGAAGAAATCAACTTAGGCGAAGGATCAGAGAATAGGCCAACTTACATCAGCGCCAAAATTGATCCAGAACTTAGGTTGGAAGTAATCCAATTGCTAAAAGAGTTTAAAGACTGTTTTGCATGGGATTATGACGAAATGCCCGGTCTCGACAGAGGATTGGTAGAACTTCAGTTGCCAATCAAACCTGGAAAGAAGCCAATCAAGCAAAATCCAAGACGCTTCGCTCCAGAAATATTGTCGAAGATCAAAACGGAGGTCGAAAGACTTCTGAAATGCAAATTCATTCGTGTTACCAGGTATGTCGAATGGATTGCAAATATTGTGCCAGTAATTAAGAAAAATGGCACATTAAGGGTGTGCATAGATTTCAGAGATTTGAATGCTGCCACCCCCAAAGATGAATATCCTATGCCTGTGGCGGAAATGCTAGTCGATTCTGCCGCTGGCTACGAATACCTGAGCATGCTCGATGGTTATTCAGGATATAATCAAATATTCATTGCTGAAGAAGATGTGTCGAAAACAGCTTTTCGATGCCCAGGGGCCTTAGGCACTTACGAATGGGTAGTGATGCCTTTTGGCCTAAAGAACGCTGGGGCAACGTACCAGCGAGCAATGAATACTATCTTCCATGATTTTATTAACACTTTTATGCAAGTTTATATTGATGATATTGTTATAAAATCTGTTTCCAGGAAGAGTCACATTGACCACCTTCGACAATCATTCAAAAGAATGAGAGAACATGGTCTGAAGATGAATCCTTTGAAGTGTGCGTTCTGCGTGAAAGCTGGAGATTTCTTGGGCTTCGTTGTCCACAAAAAAGGAATCGAAATCAACCAGAACAAGACGAAGGCAATTCTGGAAGCGAAAGCGCCATCGAATAAGAAGGAGTTGCAATCTCTCTTAGGCAAGATAAATTTCTTGAGAAGGTTTATATCTAACCTAAGTGGGAAAGCTCAGGCCTTTTCACCCTTACTTCGACTGAGCAAAGAGGGGTTCGAATGGGGGCAAGAGCAACAAGAAGCCTTCGACAAAATCAAAGGGTACCTCACTAAGCCACCTATTTTGGTGCCTCCTTGTAGTAATAGGAGTATGAGATTGTACATAGCTGCATCTGACAAAACTCTGGGAAGTATGTTAGCCCAAGAGGATGAGAATGGAGTCGAAAGACCCATTTATTATCTCAGTCGAGTTTTGAATGATGCAGAAACTAGATATAGCGAAGTTGAAAAATTGTGTCTATGTCTGTATTTCTCTTGTACAAAGCTCAAACAATATATAAAACCAGTTGATGTTTACGTTTCGTCTCATTTTGATGTTTTCAAATATATGTTGTCGAAACCTATCTTGCATAGTCGAATTGGCAAGTGGGCATTAGCATTGACTGAATACTCCTTGACCTTTATGCCTCTTAAGGCAGTAAAAGGACAAGTGGTTGCAGATTTCATAGTCGACCACTCAATTCAAGTCGAGGATATTAACTATGTGGAGATAGAACCTTGGAAATTCTACTTCGATGGTTCCAGCCATAAAAATGGAACAGGAGTAGGAGTTTTGATTATTTCTCCAGATAAAATTCCAACAACATTCAAGTACCAAATAGAAGGTTCTTGTTCGAACAACGAGGCCGAGTATGAAGCTCTAATTACTGGCCTTGAAATATTGTTGGAATTGGGGGCAACTCGAGTCGAAATAATGGGAGACTCAGAGTTAGTCATCAAGCAAGTCACAAAGGAGTATAAATGCATAAGAGAGAATCTCATTATGTACTTTGTGATAGCAAATCGTTTATTGAAACAATTCGAAAGTGTCAATATTCGACACATACCCAGAGTCGAAAATCAAATAGCCAATGACTTGGCACAGATTGCATCTGGGTATAAGATTTCAAAAACGAGATTACAAAGAGCAATCGAAGTTCGAGAGAAGATAAGAGCAACTTGTCTATCACCTACAGACTTGGAATCGACGAGGCTAGGATATGCTGATCACTCAAACTTCGAGATTTCGTTCATTGATAATTTGTCAGACCAGGATTGGAGAAAACCCATTGTGGACTATCTTCAAAATCCAGGAGCTTCGACAGAACGAAAAACAAAATACAGGGCGTTGAGTTTCGTACTCATGGGTAATGAGTTATTCAAGAAGACGCCTGAAGGGGTGTTGTTGAAATGTTTAAGTGAAACTGAAGCATACATAGCCCTTTCGACTACGCATGCTGGGGCATGTGGGGCTCACCAAGCAGGCCATAAGATGAAATGGTTGTTGTTTCGACAAGGACTATACTGGCCCACTATGCTGAAAGATTGTGTTGAGTTCGCCAAAGGTTGCCAAGAGTGTCAAGTTCATACAGGCATCCAGCATGTACCAGCAAGCGAACTTCACTCGATAGTGAAGCCTTGGCCCTTTCGAGGATGGGCGTTGGATCTTATTGGAGAGATTCGACCAGCATCATCAAAGAGTCAGAAATACATATTGGTAGGCATTGATTATTTTACTAAGTGGATCGAAGCTGTCCCTTTAGTCAATGTAGACCAAGAAAATGTCATTGAATTCATTCAAAAGAACATTATATTTAGGTATGGAATCCCTGAGACAATAACAACTGATCAAGGTTCAGTTTTCACTGGTCGAAAGATGCAGGAATTTGCTCAGGAAACAGGTTTCAAACTCCTAACATCAACGCCTTATTATGCACAGGCGAATGGTCAAGTCGAAGCAGCTAACAAGGTAGTGATTGGCTTGATAAAGAAACATGTTGGGAAGAAACCAAGGAATTGGCATAAGACGTTAGACCAGATTTTATGGGCTTGTCGAACGTCCCCAAAAGAAGCCATTGGTACAACACCATATAGGCTAACTTTTGGCCATGATGCAGTGTTGCCAGCAGAAATTTGTCTTCAATCTGCAAGGGTTCAGAGGCATTATGATATTCCTTCTGAAGTTTATTGGAATATGATGTTAGATGAACTGGTGGATTTAGACGAAGAGAGATTACACGCTCTCGACTTACTCAGGCTTCAGAAGAAAAGAGTAGAAGACTCTTATAATAGAAAGGTAAAACCTAAGGTATTTTTGCCTGAAGATTTAGTTTGGAAGGTAATTCTTCCCATGGATCGACGGGATCGAAGCATGGGGAAATGGTCACCCAAATGGGAAGGACCCTTCAGAGTTATCCAAACTTTTTCTGGTGGAGCCTATGAGGTCGAAGAGATAAGTGGTGATAAAAGGCTCTTGAGAGTAAATGGTAAATATTTGAAAAAATATAAGCCTATACTTCAAGAGATAAAAATAAAATAATAAAAGAACAAACTAAAATAACCATAAAAATGCCAAAATGGAAATTTTATTAATTTCAGCCAAAATGGCAATTGTTGTCGAAAACGATTACAGAAGATGGTTACAAAAGAGAATCAATCAAAAGGAAAGAGAATTCTTGAGTCGAAGATACTTGGCATACTGCAGCTCCAACCTCTTTTTGCACCAAGATTTTTCCTGCACCAGTTTGGCAATTTGAGCGTCGAGGCTTTGAGCCCTCTCAGCGAATTCCAGGCCTTGCTTGATCTTAGTCTGGCTCTCAGTATCTGGGATGGTCGAAAGAATTTCCTCCTGGAGCACAGTGTTGGCGTTTATCTTCGCCTCTATCTCTGCAATTTGTGCTCGGAAGGAGACATTCTCTCGCTCAATAGCATCGACCCTTTCCTGTGCAGACGCTTTCTGTTTCGACAACTCGGCAATTCGAGAAGTCGAATCTGAGACAGCAGTCCACGCAGATGAGCTTTTGCCATGCAGCACTTCGAGCTGACTGTTAAAAGTTCGTTGGCGCCTGTAATCCGCTGAGACTTGATCAATCATAGAATGTAATTCCATGATTAAGTCTGAGATTTCTGGGGCTACAGCTTCGAAGTCAACAGCATTCAAAACCTCTTTCAAGCATGATGGAGCAGTGGGGTCCCCCTCTAAAGCCTTCATTAAATCTCTCTTGAAGAACTGGGCCTTGACCTTCGCCAACGCATCATCAAGAGGTGAAGTTTCAGTAGATTTCCCCGACAGGGTAGGAATTTCTTGACTAGTGTCGGAAGAACTCTTACTCTCGATGATTGCATTGAGGTAGCTGACAGGGTCAGTTTGTTTCAAGATTTCCAAGTCCTCTTTCGACCTGTGCTTTGAGGAGGTGACCCTTGCCACAGTATTATCTTGGGCTTGAGGCTCTTGAATGCTGAGTACCTTGTTTGGTTGCTTTTCGACTTGGACTGAGGCGGTACTAGCGTCGACTTGTGGTTCTTCGTTAACCTCACCTTGGGGTCCTTCGCCAGCGTCATTTCGTGGCTCTTCGCTAGCGTCACCCTGGTGTTCTTCGCCAATACCACCTTGGTGCTCTTCGTCGACAGCATCTTGATTCTCTTCGCCATTGCCTTGGTCTCTTCCTTCAGGATTCTCTTCTGACGACAAGTCCACCACAGGAACCGTTTCTGGCTGTGTTGCCTCCACCACAGGTTCTTCTGTTGTCTTCTCCACTGTTTCAGCATGGGCCTCATTCTCAGTGTGGGCTTCGTCATTGCCCAAATCTTGCACCTGAGGCCTGCTAAGGTCAGCAGATTCTAGAGTTTCTGAAGTCCTTGGTGGGGAACTTTCAGTAGTGTCCTGAAAAAGAGAAAGAAGACAAATCTTCAGATGTCGAAAGAGACATAGTTGAATACTGGTATCTGTGCCTAAGTTATAAGAAGGGTCCAATAGATTACCTGTGGATTGACTTCAGCCCCAGGGCTGGAATTATCACTTTCGATAGGCTTGGTAACTAGAGCGTTCAGTTCCTCCTCAGTTGGTTCCTCGATGACCACTGCAGGTGGCCTAGGCTTTCTCACCGCGACCTTTATTCTGACGGTTCGACCTTCAGGGGCAGGAGCAGGAACAGAAGCGTCCTTCGTTAACTTTCGCCTCTTTAAGGGAGTAGGAGGAGAATCACTGTCGTCATCACTCCCCGATTCGACCACCAATGCTGCCCTTTTCTTGGGCGAAGGGGCCTAGAAAACCAATAGGAATTCGATTGAATAATTACGTCGAAAATAAAAAATCGAAAGCCAGAATGAAAATGAAGAAAATCTGGTTACCGATGCAGGAGGCCTCCTCGAAGAGCCTTCTCCCTGTTGGTTGCCCGTTGTCTTCGCCGGCGCTATAGTCTTCGCCGGCGGTGGAGGTTTGGTCGAAGGGACTCTTCCTTGTGGGCCTTCTGTAGCCTTCTTGGCTAGGGGCTTTCGAACAACTGAAAGCGAAAAGGAAGGTTAACAGGCTAACAGTCGAAGAGAAAGATAAAAAGTAATGTGAGAGCATGAACTTACATTTCTTTACTTTGTCCAACACAAGGACAAAAGACTTCTGCAACTCTGCTATGAAGTCCTTCTCGTCGAAGAAGTACTCAGCATAATAGCTTCTCCACCACTCCTCAAAGGATGGTGAGCAAAGGAAGTTAAGCTGGTAGTTGAACAGCGAGAGGATTGTTCGACCAGCATATCTTCCGATATGCTTGGTGGCAGCTTCTTCTGTATAATCGTTGCAGAAGTACAACATTGACTTCTCTCTTTGGAAAATGGGAGAAGGCAGGGTTTGGATGATGCCAAACTGGCGAGATACCAGATTTGGTTGATAGGCAAGCAGACTCAAATGAGTCTTAGAACTCTTAAATCGAAGAGGCATGATCCTGGGTGTCAGGAACGCCTCCCAAAGTACAGAGTGCTCATCGACATTGGGACCACTCGACTCCTTGGGATGTGGCCTTGTGAACCATGCTGGCCCCACCTTTCGTTGAGCAAATGGAGCCATAGTTGAAACAAATTCCTTCCTTCGAGCGAACATCAGAACGAAGTTAGTGAAGGTTTGTTGGAACTCCAGCCCATCTTCCACAGGTGTCAGTAGAGCCAGCCTAATTCCTTCGATACGTCTATTAGCTATCGCTGGGGCTTGTTCATTTATCTGATTCTTCTTGGGTAAGAAGGATTCGAAAGTGGCGTTGAGCCACAGTTGAAGTAGCCAGAAAGGCCCAGCGAGTAGCAAACTGTTCCTATCTTCGACATGTTTCAAGAGAGTAACCCCATTGCTGATTGAGTCATAAAGACTGGCCAGAATTAGTTCTGCCAAACAGATGTTTTGGCGGTGATGCAGTTGGGTGGCAAGAGTGACCATCTTTTTGGTCACTTGTAGAGACTTCGAGCAAAACACAAAGCGAGTTAGCCATAAGGCTAGAAACGCTATGTGTTCGACATCCGACACTGTATCCGTCGACCTGTCGTGATAATGGTTGATAAAGGTGGTATATGTTGGCTTGGTCTCAGAGAAGCCAATTTGGTCCTCCGACATCTCCTCCGGGTCGAAGTAATCTCCGGTTGGTCGAAGGCCAGTGATGGCCGCTACGTCGAAGAGTGTGGGGGTTAACATCCCACATGGAAGGTGAAAGGTGAAGTGAGAGTTGTCCCAGAACAACAGCGAAGCTATAAGCATCTCTGGGGAGTAGTTTAAGCCTGTCTTCGACAGCATTACTAGGTCAAAGATTCCCATTTCCTTCCAGACTGGAGTTTGATGTTTCTCCAACTTTGTTAGCCAAGCAACATAGTCAGAGGTCAGATTAGGGCAAGACCTGAAGACCCTAACACTTTTGTTGAAGAAACGAAGGTCGATCTTCTCGTGTGTAGGGTCTTCGTTGTCTTCTGCGTCCTTCTTGGCGCATGCTACTGGCTTGAGTTTCTCGACGATGGGGAAATAGCTCTTGATCTTCAGAGCTTCAGAGATGCTTGGGTTCATGGGTCCAGACATTGCGAAGATTTGGTTGGAGTATCCAACCGGAATCATCAAGTGACGCGAGTAAGCATCGCGAACAGAGATGTCAGAAGGTTCGGGGACCCTTCGTTTCCCTGTAGAGTTCACTACCGGAGCAGTAACAAAGACCTTGGGCTTAGCAAGTTGTTCAGTTGGTGCGTTAGTCTTGGGGGCAGTAGAAGCAGAGGCCATTGTTGAGGATAAAGATGAAGTTGGAAAAGGAAGAGTTTTTCTGCAAAGAGAACAAGTTTGTAAGAAAGCAAGGGAGTTTGAAGGCTAGTTTGCGTAAAAAATCCCACAATGGGATATTCACCACTATTTATAGTAGTGGGAGAAATTCCCAATAACGAGGACATTAAATGTCATTTAATGCTGCAGGAATTAGTGGGACGCGTGGCAGCATCCTGTTGTTTTGGCCGTTTCTGCAGAAACAGAGAGACGCAGCGTGCGTCCTCGTTTTTGGGATTTGTCATAATGACAAATTCTGAAGTGATGTTTGGTTCTGCACGCCGTACTGAAAGTGACGTCCTAGGATCAAATCAATGATGGTTTCTTGGGATTGCCAATAGTTGGTAAAAAGCAACAAAAAGTGCACAAGTTAACTTGTGACTAAGCGTGGAAAAACAGGTGTCGAATGGCGTTTTCAAAGAATGCCTTTTTCTTTCAGAGTCGAAATAAGGCATTCTTGGGGGGCAATTTGTTGGCTCCTAAATTCGACACCTTTGTTTTGATTGATGGCAGCCATTAAAAGCTGAAAGATGCTTTCGACTGGCTAAGCCTGTCGAAGTGCCCGTCGAAAGATGGCAAAATACTTAGAAGATTTCTTCCAAGGAAGAAGGCTGATTGCCTTCGACGTCGAAGGAGTTTTCGTCGAAGACGTCTCTTGATGAAAGTGTTCGATGGTCCAGAGTGGAGCAGTTTGAAATTCAAAGCTTTGGAGGGAAAACGGTTTCCAGCAGTTACTACGTGCAAACGTGCAAGGATCTGGAGCGTCGAGCATGGAGAACGTGCCAAGTGGCTTAATCTCGAAGCAGTGTAACTGCCCGACGGTTACTTGGATTGTTTTTGTATAAATAGGAGTAGACATGTAGTTTCTCGCGTGTGTTCACAATATATACATAGTCACTCATTTAGATTCAAGTACCCAGTGTGAGCGAAAGAATTGTTGAGAAATGTATGTGTGAAACACCAAATTTATCAATTAAAGTCATTTACTTTTCCAGTATTTTACATGCTTTTCCCCTTTAAATTCTTGTCGAACCTTTACTTTAAAGCTTCATTTATTTTACCAAGCCTTTCCTTTATGCAATTTACCTTAAACAATTTACTTAAAGCCTTATCCAACTTAATCAAACTTCAAAATCAACCTATGTCCATAGGATCAATCTGATCGATCCTGCGAGTAACCAAATAAGTAACCATTTGGAGGATCAGCGGTTGTTTACCAAAACCCTAGGTAAACACGTTGGAGGTATTCAGGTCAATTCGATTATAAGGGACAGTGTGGTCACCGAAGCAATGGTAGGACACCTTAGATGTAACCCTAATGTCCTAGGTCCTTTGTATCCGAGGCAACCGTTTCGAGGCAACTAGATCTTTAGACAATAAGGGCGACCTCTAAGACACCCTATACTTGATGACCACGTTCGAAGCAACCAGTGAGGCGTACCCTAGGAGTGGCATGTGCTTTGTGTGTTGTTTTTCAGTTAATTGTCTTTGTACATGTTATTTGCGAGCTACGGATTAATTTTATTTGTCATACATTCTTTCATGCGTTTTTTAACAGTTAGGAGTGCGGAAAATAAATTGCAGGAATGTAAATCTAACTATTACAAGGCGCGGGTCTATACATCGCCAAAAAAACAAAACCCGTTTGGAAATAAAGAAAATAAACTGCGAGAAAATAAATAAAGCGATAAAGGAGGTCCTAATTAGCTATTACATTTCCGGAAGCAGTTACATAATAATGAATTAAAAAATAAACGCGCGCGCGAAAGATTGAAACGGGACGTCATGAGGGTTTTGACCCTAGAATTGAATTTTTTTGTCCTTTTTTGGTGATTAAATGAAATTAAAATTAATAACTAATTAATTAATTTATTAAAAGAAAAATGTTTTTGTATTTTTATGTTTTTAATGAAATAAAATAAAAGGAATTAAAATTAAAAGTTAATAAAAACCTAATTCTAAATTTATTTTAGTTATTAAGAAAAAAGGTTAAAGTTGCCTAATTAAAACTAATTCAATTTATTAGTATTTATTTACAAAATAATTACCTAAATGAAATTAATAAAGTATTTACATTTTTTGTTTTTTTTGAATTTTTATTATGAAAAATGTTGATTAATTAAATGGTTAGTAATTAAAACAATAAAATAAATAAAGCAAATGAAAAAAAGAAAAAAAGAAATGCAAACCCAAATGGGGGGTATGGGCCAGAATGGGGTATTTGATTTAGAAATTCTGGCCCAAGAACACTCCAATCACGTTGACTCTGGGCATTGAGTGGGGCGCTGGTTGACCAGGAATATGGTGTGCTCCCTCTCTTGGCCTTCAGATCTGTCCTTGGAGACACTTGGCGCGTTGGATATGTGGGATGCATGGTGGTACGCTTTGGACTGCCTGTACATGAACATGTTAAGAAAAAATGAAACAATTATTTGGGGGACCTGGGAAAACTTACAGCGCGGTATGATGGACCTTAGGACGTGGTAAGGGTTGCTTTAGCTTCAGAGTATGGCAAAGAAGAGAGTCACGTTCTCCTTTTGGCCTGAAAATGCTTGCAACACTCCTTTTGATCTCACACTTTTTTTTTACACTTTTTGGATTTTGCTCTGGCCGTTTGTGCACACTCTAGGTTGTGAATGAGGCTTGCAAGGCTTGTATATATAGTAATGAGTGAGAATAAGTCACATTTAGGAGCCTTTAACCATTGCAATTAAGCTTTGGATTTTATCTTAACCACCATTAAAGGCCTTTCAAAGCTTGTTCAAAATTTGAATTTTCATGCCTAAATGAGCTTAGCACGAAATTGGTAGGTTGCAAATGCTCCATGAAGGCTATTCAAACCATAAGATACCATTTAATTAATTTTTTTAGATTTACTTGAATTATTATGGATTAAAATGAATTAAATCCATAAAAATTAAATAAAAATAGAAAAATAATTATTTGGTCTTGAAATTGATCATGGGACACGTGGGTGGCATGAAAAGGCTTAATCAAGTGGAAAAAAGTGGGCCCTTTTGTCAAAAATTGAAGTTTCAAGGATAGTTGACTTTTGCCATTTCACAAAAATTTCCCAACTTCTCCAATGCATATCTTGCTCAATTTTGATCATATGAACATGTTCTTGGACATTTTAGAAAGGTCTTGAAGTCCTATAACCATTGCCTTTGGTCCCATGTCATTTTGATTTACCAATCTCAAGTTATGGTCTTTGACTTAAAATGCCTTTTTGTTGACTTTTGAAAATGACCTATAATGTTGAAATTGATAACTTTTTGTGAGAGCATTTCTTGGACTTGGAATGTGACGATGAGTTGTAGGAAATGTCATCCCCTTCAAAATGAGCATTGGATGGGATTTTTCTGATGAACCATGAAAAAGTTATGCCTTGGTCAAGTTATAGTTGACTTTTCAACTGTCCAAAAATAGAAACTTTTGCATCTTGATGATTTTTGAGCCATTCTTGTGAAATCATGGTCAAGATTTGACCAAATGATGATTGTGGCTTCAAAATAAGATGTTGACCAAAATTTTTGACTTTTGACTACCAAATGACCATTTTGCTCCTATAGTTGATTGTGAAGCAATTAGGGTTTTTGACTGTGCAACTTGACCTTGTGAGCCTTGAAACTTGACATGTAGGTGCTTGACAATGTATATGAGCATATGGGACTTGATTGAGCCCTTGAGAACCTCAGCTTCCTTGCAAGAACCAAAACCCTAGTTTGACTGGCTTAGGAGGGTAGTTGAACTGTGCAACCCTTGAGAAGACTTGAGCAAATTGAGATGATGCTTGTCAAACTTTGAAGAATATGGGAGGGCAATTTTTGGGGTACAACACCGTTCAAGAAAGAATCTAGTGCTGTCTATGGTTCAAGGAGACCAAATAGATCTGAACACCGCCAAGCTGTCAATGCGGTGGTCATTTCAAAACCTGCTGGTGCTCCTCAGCATCACAACCAACAAAGGGGTGAGAAACCTAGAAGGCAATTCACTCGACTCAACATGACCTTGTCCCAGATATTGCCACAGTTATTGACAACCAATTTGGTGACTCTAAGGGAAGCCCCAAAGAATCCGAATACTACATCATCAAAGTGTAACCCCAATGCCCGATGCGCTTATCATTCTGAGAGCCTGGGGCATAATACAGATGATTGCTGGACTTTGAAGAATAAGATCCAAGACTTGATTGATGCAAAAGAGATTGAGTTTGAGGCGCCCGAGAGGCCCAATGTTGTGACTGCTCCCATGCCCAAGCATGGAGTAAATGCTATTAGGGATGATGATGACATGGAGGAATCTGAATTCGATAGCTGGATCTACCTTACAACAAACAGTGGACCAAACAACTGGACAGCGAAAGACTTCATCCCTATTACTTTTGTCACTCAGTAATGAATTCCTTTGTTTTGAATTTGTAACAAACAATATTGTGAAACTTTATGGCCCGGTGTCTTACCCGGGGCACCGTGGCTTCATTTGTGAGGGCTTTTGTGTGTCATTTTCATATATCATTAATAAAAGCATTGGACGTTTTTTGCATTTCAAATCTTGCGCTCCTTGTCTTTCTTTATTATATATTGCAAAATAGCTATTTTACACACACTCACATATACAGGTCTCAATCCACTCTGGATCTCACTGGTAACGATTCTGCTACTGCCAATTATGACTTCGAAAATCCGATCAACTTAGCCGAAGACGAAGGTGAAGATGATTGCGAAGTGCCTGGTGAGCTTGCAAGACTGCTACTCCAGGAAGAGAGGGCCATTCAGCCACACAAAGAGCCAGTGGAAACGGTAAATCTGGGTACTGAGACAGACAAAAAGGAAGTCAAGATCGGTGCAAATCTGGAGTTTAGTGTGAAACAACGATTGATTCAGATGCTGCATAACTACGTGGAAATCTTTGCCTGGTCTTACGAAGATATGCCTGGGTTGGATACCGACATCGTGGTTCATCACCTGCCTACCAAGGAAGAATGCCCTCCGATAAAACAAAAGGTTCGCCGTATGCGTCAAGAGATGTCCGAGAAAATCAAAGCTAAGGTTATGAAACAATTTGACACCGATTTTCTAGCAGTAACTTCTTACCCTCATTGGGTTGCCAATGTGGTTCCAGTGCCGAAGAAAGATGGTAAGGTCAGAATGTGTGTTGACTACAGGGATTTGAACAGGGCGAGCCCTAAGGATGACTTCCCTCTGCCTCACATCGACGTTCTGGTTGACAACACTGCTCAGCATAAGGTATTCTCCTTCATGGACGGTTTCTACGGTTATAATCAAATCAAGATGGCTCCTGAGGACATGGAGAAGACCACTTTTGTTACTCAGTGGGGCACCTTTTGCTACAAGGTCATGCCTTTTGGGTTGAAAAATGTTGGGGCAACGTATCAGCGTGCCATGGTTGCTCTGTTTCACGATATGATCCATCATGAGATCGAGGTATACGTCGACGATATGATTGCAAGATCCCAAACTGAGGAGGAACACCTTGACCATCTACAGAAGCTGTTTGACCGGTTGAAGTTGTACAAGTTGAGATTAAACCCAAACAAGTGCACCTTCGGGGTGAGATCTGGAAAACTGCTAGGCTTCGCGTGAGCGACAAAGGTATTCAAGTGGACCCTGCCAAAGTGAAAGCCATACAAGAGATGCCAGTTCCCAAGACAGAGAAAGAAGTCAGAGGCTTTCTAGGACGTTTGAACTACAATGCCCGATTCATCTCGCACCTAACTGCTACTTGTGAACCAATCTTCAAGCTACTGAAGAAAGATCAAGTAGTACGTTGGAACGATGAATGTCAGGCCGCTTTCGAAAGAATCAAAGAGTATCTCCAAGAGCCACCCATTCTTATGCCACCGGTTGAAGGGAGACCTCTAATCTTATACTTGACGGTACTGGACAACTCAATGGGGGTGTGTGCTAGGTCAGCATGACGAGTCTGGACGAAAAGAGCACGCTATTTATTACCTTAGCAAAAAGTTTACCGACTGTGAGACCCGATACTCACTGCTCGAGAAAACTTGTTGCGCTTTGGTATGGGCTACTCGCCGGATAAGACAGTATATGTTGACTCACACTACTCTATTGATTTCAAAAATGGATCCAATCAAGTATATCTTCGAAAAGTCTGCCTTGTCTGGAAGAATAGCAAGATAGCAGATGATCTTGACTGAGTATGACATCCAGTACATGACTCAAAAAGCAATCAAGGGAAGTGTGTTGGCAGACCATTTGGCACATCAGGCAGTGGATAATTACCAATCTATGAACTTTGAATTTCCAGACGAGAATATCATGGTAGTGACTGATTGTGAAATACCTGGACCGGATGAAGGACCTGAGGAAGGATCCCGGTGGGCTATGCACTTTGACGGAGCCTCAAACGCTTTGGGTAATGGAATTGGCGCTGTGATCATATCTCCTAAAGGCTCTCATACTCCACTTACCGCCCGACTACGTTTTAACTG
The DNA here is from genome assembly GCA_948472305.1 of Vicia faba. Taxonomy (NCBI): domain Eukaryota; kingdom Viridiplantae; phylum Streptophyta; class Magnoliopsida; order Fabales; family Fabaceae; genus Vicia; species Vicia faba. The sequence continues at coordinate 48,302,443 of OX451741.1, forward strand.
CACCAACAACATGGCGGAGTATGAAGCATGCATCATGGGTCTTCGAGCTGCAATTGACTTAAGGATCAAGTTTTTGAGTGTCTTCGGAGATTCCGCTCTCGTGATCAGTCGGATCAAAGGCGAGTGGGATACGAAACACCCAAATCTTATTCCTTACAAGGAGTATGTGTTGATGTTGCTTCCCCATTTCGAGGAGATAACCTTTGAGAACTTCCCTAGAGAGGAGAATCAGTTGGCGGACGCGTTAGCTACGATGTCTTCTATGTTCAAGGTCAAATGGGACAACGAGGCTCCCCGGATCATTATTTAGAAATTGGATGAACCTGCGCATTGATGTGATCTTGAGACCGAAGAGGTAACAAAAAAGCCTTGGTATCATGAAGTAAAGAGGTACCTTGAAGCTCAAGAATACCCCGAGGGCGCGTCTGTTAATGACAAGAAGTTTCTGAGAAGATTCGCGGCAAAGTTCTTCATCAGCAATGGCATTCTTTACAAACGAAACCATGATTCAACCTTACTGCGTTGTATGGATAAGAGTGAAGCAGAAAGAATCATGGCAGAGCTGCATGAAGGTACCTTCGGAACGCATTCCAGTGGACATACCATGGCAAAGAAAATCCTTCGGGCAGGATATTACTGGTCAACAATGGAAGCCGACTGTTATCAAGATTCTCGGACGTGTCACAAATGCCAGGTCTATGCTGATAAAGTGCACATTCCTCTGGTTCCTTTGAATGTCTTGATAGCACCTTGGCCTTTTGCAATGTGGGGCATTGATATGATCGGCGAGATCAGACCTACGGAATCCAACAGGCATCGCTTCATCCTGGTAGCGATTGATTACTTTACGAAGTGGGTTGAAGCAGCTTCCTTTACCACCGTAACCAAGAACGTCGTGGCACGGTTCATTCGGTATAACCTGATATGTCGATACGGTGTACCAGAGAGGATCATTACGGATAATGGTACCAATCTTAACAACAAGATGATCACTGAGCTTTGCGAGCAATTCAAGATACAGCACCACAATTCTTCTCCCTACCGGCCGAAGTTGAATGGGGCTGTAGAAGCAGCTAATAAGAACATTAAGAAGATTGTGCAGAAGATGACAGTGACCTACAAAGATTGGCACGAAATGTTACCATTTACTCTTCATGGGTACCGTACCTCAGCACGGACGTCAACAGGGGCAACACCCTACTCCTTGGTATATGGCATGGAGGCAGTCCTGCCCATTGAAGTTCAGATACTCTCTCTTCGGATCATGAAGGATGCAGGTTTAAGCGAAGATGACTGGATCCAGACTCGGCTTGATCAACTAAACCTGATCGACGAAAAGAGAGTCACTGCTATTTGTCATGGTCAGACGTGCCAAAAACGGATGATCAAGGCATTTAACAAGAAAGTCAGACGACAAGAGTATCAAGTCGGGGACCTGGTAATCAAGCGCATCATTCTACCTCAAGGTGATCCTAGGGGAAAATGGACCCCCACGTACGAAGGGCCATTTGTGGTTAAGAACATCTTCTCAGGAGGAGCGATGATTCTAACCACCATGGATGGTGACGACCTTCCTCACCCCGCCAATGCAGACATAGTAAAAAGATACTATGCATGACTATAGACCTGCTAGGTTGACTGGCCTAGGCAAAAACAAGGGCTTCCCTCTGAACCAAAAGGGTTCGGGCAAAAATAAGGGATGAAAATAAAAAAATCTGTACACCCGGCAAGTCAAAAACCTGAAAAGGCGGCTTGGGCAAAAATGGGTATCCCGGTGGACTGAAAACCCGAAAGGGCGGTCCATGCAAAAGTTAGGGATAAGCGTAACACTATGTCTCATTGGATCACCCTGCATCCAGACTTCGGTATCGACCATCAGGCTCGGACGGCACCAGTCAATCAGATTCATCTCCAACTAAGCAGCAAAGTGATGAGACGCTTGAAGACATAAAGGAGATAGCAGAGTTGGAACCCAGTGGGATTTTTCACATAGCTGTTTTGTTTTCTTTTCGCAAGTTGTATAAACTCTATTTTGTTCGGCGGCGTTCTCTTACTAGGACGCCAGCCTCTTGTACAAAAACGCCTATTTACAGGCAAATTTCAAAATCAATACAAGTTCATTCTTCAGACAAATTGCAAATTGTTTTTCCTTTATCTGTTTTGTTTTGCAAAGAACGTCCAATGTTCATTTTTGATATATGCATTTGACATTAATTTCTATTCATAAATATTTGCATGCGAAACAAAGGATTAATTACGGGTGACAGCGGAAGTAGGGGCAATAAGAATTGTCTAAGCGATCTAGTTGCTCTGTCCACCAAGGTACCTAGGTAGGTTCAGCTGAAGAATGTGACCAAGATACTTTCACTCCCCAAGAGTAAGACAGTAATGGAAGCTCTCCCCACTGAGACTTGCAACCATGAACAAATCAACCATACTCTCCCCCAAGCAGAGTTGGTCTACCATCAGCCCTAAAAAAAGTTGGGTATCCCCAGTAGATCTTAATATTCTCCAGCGGAGTATATAGATATTCCTCAGCAAGCATCCCCGGCAGTCTTAATATTCCTCGACAGAATATAAGAATGTTCCTCGGCGGAATACAAGATACCCCCAGTGGAGCCATTTCCCAGCGCAGTCTAAAAAAGCTTCCCCGCCAGAATTGAATCACTTCCCCCAATAGATTCTGGAGGCTTGTCCCCTGCAGAGTACAATTGTATCTCCCCATCCATATTCAGAAGGTTATCCCCACAAGAGTCTAACTGGGTTATCCTCAGCAAGTTGCAACTGAAAGGTCATCCCCAGCGAAGTTCTTTCTATCCCCAGCGGAGTTCATCATCAAAATCCCCAATAGAGCTTATCAACGGAATCCCCAGCGGAGTTATCGTTAAAATCTCAGCAAAGCATCTCTTCCCCACAGAGTAATTCCCCGCAGAGTAATATCTTCACCAGTTTATTCCCCAACGGAGTTCTTTTCTCCTGCAAGTTTATCATCTTCGTTCATCATCCCTAGTGGAAGCGAAGAATTCAACGTCATTCTCCAGCATATATCCGAGATTTATTTTCCCCAGCTAAAACATCACATTTTCATACATCATGGTACATGCATATACGCATCATATCATACAATCTCATTTATGTTGAGAACATCATTGCTTGATCCATATCATGCATTGCATACGACTGACCTTTACCTTTCAGGAAAGATGCAGTTAAATTCTCAACTATGTCAAAGGAGACCAAACCAGATAAATCGATTCCTAAAGATTTTTCTGATGCTAATGCAGTAAAAAGAGACAAATCCAGTCAAAAGAGACAAAACCAGATTAATCGATTCCTAAAGATTTTTATGAGGCAAAGCCAGTCAATGGAGACAAAATCAGTTAAATCGATTCCTAAAGATTTTTCTGAGGCAAAGCCAGTCAATGGAGACAAAACCAGTTAAATCGATTCCTAAAGATTTTTCTGAAGCCAGTCAATGGAGACAAAATCAGTTAAATTGATTCCTAAAGATTTTTCTAAGGCCAGTCAATGGAGACAAAATCAGTTAAATTGATTCCTAAAGATTTTTCTGAGGCAAAGCCAGTCAATGGAGACAAAATCAGTTAAATCGATTCCTAAAGATTTTTCTGAAGCCAGTCAATGGAGACAAAAGCAGTTAAATCGATTCCTAAAGATTTTTCTGAAGCCAGTCAATAGAGACAAAGTCAGTTAAATCGATTCCTAAAGATTTTGCTGAAGCCAAGTCAGTCAATGGAGACAAAATCAATTAAATCGATTCCTAAAGATTTTTCTGAGGCAATCCAGTCAAAGAAGACAAGTCCAGTTAAATCGATTCCTAAAGATTTTTCTGATGACAACCTGTCAATAGAGACAACCCGTCAATGAAGACAACTCGTCAATGAAGACAACCCGTCAATGAAGACAACCCGTCAATGAAGACAACCCGTCAACGAAGACAAAACTACCTACCAACAATCTCCAGGTGGCATCTATAAGCCCATCCTCTTATCCATCATCTCTCCAAATGGTATATGTAATCCCATTCCCGACATCACATTGCTGATACTACACCATGCGAGTGCAAATTTTTGGGCACTTTAGTGTTCAATCATCTTCCACCTTCGGACCACGAAAGGCACACAAGCCAATCTACATCCTCAGGTTTAAGAAGATTGAACAGGGGAAACTGTTGTACCCCAAAATTTGCCCTCCCATATTCCTCTAGATTTGTAAAAGGATGATCTTCAAATGGTTCAAGATTGCTCAAGAGTTAGACAGTCAAGCCATCTCCTAAGCAGTAGACAGCTGAAATTAGGGTTTTTGGTTCTTTCAAGGAATTTGGGGTTCTCAATGGTTCAATCAAGTATCATGAGCCTATATACATCCTCTAGCACCTACATGCCAAGTTTCAAGACTCACAGTGCCAATTTGCACAGTCAAAAGCCTCATTTGACCTACAGTTAACTGCAAGGGCAAAATGGTCATTTTGCAGTCAAAAGTCAGAATTTTTGGGCAAAATCTTATTTTGAGTTCACAATCATCATTTGATCAAGTATTGATCATGATTCCACAAGAATAGCTAAAAAATCATCAAGGTGCAAAAAGTTACTATTTTTGGACAATAGAAAAGTCAACTGTATCTTGACTAGGGCATAACGTTTTCATGGTTTGTCAGAAAAATCCCATCCAAAGCTCATTTTGAAGAGGATTCAATTTCCTACAATCCATCTTCACACTCCAAGTTCAATAAATGCTCTCACAAGAAGTTACCAATTTTTACATTATAGGTCAATTTCAAAAGTCAACAAAAGTACACTTTGAGTCAAAGGGCATAACTTGAGATTGGTAAATCCAAATGACATGGGACCAAAGGCATTGGTTATAGGACTTCAAGAGCTTTCCAAAATGTCCAAGAACATGGTCATATGATCAAAATTGAGCAAGTTGTGCATTGGAGAAGTTGGGAAATTTTCATGAATTTGCAAAAGTCAACTTTGCTCAAAACACCTTATTTTTGCTAATGGTCCTCAAATCTCTTCTTGAAACTTCACCCATGACCTATGCACGACCCACCAAGCTTAATGGGATTTATTTTCTTATTTTTATTGATTAATTGGATTTTTAATTAATATTAATTCATTTAATTAATTTAAATTATATGAAAATAGAAGATTTGATTTTTTAAATCAACTTGTGAAGCAAATCTGATCAAAACATGTTGGCAAATTCGTGCACAAGTCAAAGATACAAAAAAAATCCAATTTTGGCAACTTTGTTCAATCATGAAGAATAAAAAATATTTCATTTTCAATCAAAGATTTAAACATCAATGCACATGGATTGGATCCAAGTTTTTGACCTAATTTGTTTTCCTTATATGTATGCAAGCTATCCATACCCTAGCACACGATTAAAAGGATGCAGAAACAACCATACAGTTTCAAGAAATTTCAAGAAAAGTGAAAACCTGTTTTTGCATTCTAGGTCGATTCAAGGCATTTTATTGATCCAAATACATTGTAGGAGGTTCCAGGAACGTTTTGCAATGGAATTCAAGCACTGAAGCTCAAGGAATCGTCACACACAGTCCCACGGTTTGCACTTTTGATTCAGAATTATATATCTTAATTCATGCGCATTTAACATGTGTTTGTGATTGTTTTGCATTGCTAGAGACCATACGAAGCTAATGGCATAATTGAATTGAACTGTAATGCCCTGAATCGTGAGATGCCATGATCAAATTTCTAGGGTTCTTGAGCTTTCAAATAGGGCTTTCTGAACCAGGCAAAATTGGGACTCATGAGATGCATGACTGAAATCGTGAGACCAAGACGAACACAATCCATACCTCGCGAAATATTTATATGTACTGTGGTGCTATTCGCTATTTTTCCTTGCAGGAATTAGTGGGGGTTAAAAACCCCCGCTATTTGATATTATTTATGCAGGACAAACTAAGAAGACGATGAGGTGTTGATACCTGGTTGGCTAATTTAAAAAAGGCGCGCGTTATTTTTTGTTTTACAGCATATTGTTTATTTTTTGTATATAATATTCTCTATCCATTCATTTAACAAACGCGCGTTACAGTTCAGTTGGCAAAGGCATTGAAGCAATGAGCATTGGGACCTGGGTTCGAATCCCAAGTCCCCTCAAAACATTTATTCCCTCTTTCTTTGAATGTTCACATGCAGGTTTCACAAGAGAGGTCCACCATATACCTCAATCCCCAGGCGCCAGATGTCTCCAAGCATAGATCCAAGGGTCATGAGGGGAAGACTACCATGCTCCCTGGTCAACATACGTGTGGACGATCCAAAAAAGTCAAAAAGGCTTGCAGCAATTGGGCTTCAGATTTCCAAATACACCTCCTCTTGGGCCCATCACCCCCTGGGTTATTCCTTTTTCCTTCTTTTATATTTTCCATTTAATTGTTTTACTATTAATAATTATTATTATTACTTAATTAACCCAATTAATTTTTTCATAATAAAATCAGAAAACTAAAATATAATATTTTTATAATTATTTATTAAAATTAATTTCACCCTTAATTAGTTTATTTTTGTAAATAAATACTAACATAATTAATTTAGTTTTTAATTAGTTTAATTTTAATATTTTCACAATAAATAAAATTAATACAGAATTAGGGTTCTTGACAATTTTAATCATCTTTATTATTTATTTCCTCAAAACATAAAAAACTCAAAAAATATCTTTCTTTTATTTAATTAATTAGTTTAGGTTTAATTTAATTCATAAATAATAAAAACTTCTTTCTTTCTCAAAAAAGGGTCAAAACCCTAAAAACTCTCCGATCCAATTTTTCTCGCGCGTGTGATTATTCTTGATTATTTTTTATTCATATAATTGTAATTGCTCCGAGGATGTAATAGCTTTAATTAGGACTTTTATCGCTTTCATTTATTTTCCGCAATTTACTTTTTCAAGGGTTTGTTTTTGGCGATGTAAATACCCGACGCCTTGTAATAGTTTAGTTTTATTTTCCGCAACTATTAAACTGCTAGATGTATGTTAACTAGGCTATGCATGACAATATCTCTCTTAAATTAAAATCAATCGTAGCTCACCATAACATGTACAAAGATAACATAACTGAAACCTGACACACTCGCACATGCCACTCTTAGGGTACACCTCACTTGGTTGCCTCGACGTGGTCATTGAGTATAGGGTGTTTTAGAGGTCGCCCTCCTGTCTAAAGATCAAAGTTGCCTCGAAACGGTTGCCTCGGAAAACGATCTAAGACATTAGGGTTACCGCTAAGGCGTCCTAACATTGCTTTAGTGACCACATGTCCCTAAAATCGATATGACCCGAAAACTCTAACTACGGTGCTACCTACTTCTCAATAGTGGGATAGCACTATCTAAAGGACATTTACACAACTTAATTTCTTTTGAGTAGGTAGAGGTTCTCAGGTACTTGCTCTTTCAAAACAAAAATACTTTTCGCACTTACACTTTTCAAACAAAAGTTTCAAACAACACTTCATACACTCTTGAGGACAGATACAAGAGTTAAATCGAAGTTTTCAAACAAAACTTTTTCAAAAACCCACAAACACAAGAAAAGCAAAACACTTTTGAAAACATAGTGAGCAAGTACCTAAGAGTCCGTGGATAACCATGGATAGAAAGGGTGTTAACACCTTCCCTTTCTATAATCTACCTCCTGAACCCGAGAAACATCTCGAAAAGGAATTTTGCTGTGCTTTTGTCCTTTCCTTGTTGGAGAAAATAAAAGACGGTGGCGACTCTTGCTTACCGCAACATTTTGCGAAACGCAAATGCGAACCAGCATTCCAAAACAGTCAGTTCTATTTCCACCGATCACACAAGGCGTCGGGTATTTACATCGCCAAAGACAAACCCTTTAAAAATAAATAAAGCGATAAAAAATAAATAAAAGTCCTATTTACTATTACAATCCGGGAGCAAGTACATTATTGGTCAAAGAAAGCAACGCGTGCGGGAAATTAAATCGAGCGCAAATTAGGGTTTTGACCCTTTTTGGTTAAAGAGAAATATCTTTTTGTTGTTTTTTATTTTAAGAAAGAAATAAATCCTAAATTAATTACTAAATTGAAATAATAAATTAATTAATTAAAAAATAAATTATTTTTGGGTTTTTGTTATTTTAAGAAAGAAAAATAAAATAATTAGTGTTAGTAATTAAAACCTAATTAAATCTAATTTAATTTTAATTTCTTACAAAAAATAGGTTAAAGTTATTCTAATTAAAACCTAAATTAATTAATAGATTTGTTAATAAAAATAAAATACTAAAATTTGATTTGAAATAAAAAATATTTTATGTGAATTTTTTTTATTAATAACCATGTATTAAAAAAATATTTCGCAAATAACCGGGTTTCGGAAAAAAATTACGCAAATAACCATGTTTCAGATGGCTCCACAAAGGAGGAGCCATCTCAATTGGCGCATGCACCTAGGGTTTTGCCCTAGGCGCCATCTCACTTGGCGCCTCCCTTGTCTTTTAGCCAAGTGAGATGGCGCATGCTCCTTAAAAATGAGAGGAGGCGCCATCTCACTTGGCGCCTAGGGCAAAACTAGGGTTTTTTGCTGTTTTATAAATAATTCGTCCGTTTCTTTGAAATTTCTCACACTTTCTCGCACTGTATTTTTATTTTGTACTCCGTTATTTACGTAATGACGTTGCCTATGATTTTTAGCAGAGATGGTTACGTTATATTCTCCGCCACGAAACCTGCGATGAAAATGAAATTCTGGCACATTCACTCCATGGAGCGTCTGAAGCGGGAGTTGATGCGGTGGCTAGATGGAGACATCGCCGAGGGGGAAAAAATTCGAAGGATCCAGCGAAAACGAACAACAACCTCGCATGCGACAGGAAGACCTAATGTGTGGTTGGAGGAAGTCAAAACAGACAGTGATGTAATGCTGATGATGCATGGGTCAGATGAAATTGTGTTAACAGTTGTAATTTCCTAGATTGAATATCGTTAATCATTGTTGTACGCGAAAACCCTAATGTAATTTCCTATATTGAATTTCTTAAATTGTGTTAACAGTTTTATTAACGGAAAACCCATAATGTTTACAACACAAATATTGAAAAGATTTATTGTATTACAAAATTTATGTGGTCGAGCCAGACGCCCGATTCGGACAGTTTTTGCGATTGTGTCCGACCTGACGGCATAAACCACACTTTCTTTCCAACCTGTCAAGATCGTCCATTTTTGTTGTGATGCGCCTGCTTTTGGGACGACCCTTCTTGTTCCTTCGCATTTGGTCATTGTGCCAAACTATATCACCGTTGTATTCAGGCCAATAGTTCGGTTTTGCCACCAAAGGAAAGTTGTTGTTGTAAACAGTGAGCAACGTTTCAGATTTATAAACGTTTGAGAGCAGTTGAAGCGCGTCTTGATGGGTATGAGCACAAGCGACAATGACATGAGAGCAAGGCATACGAAAAGCTTGAAACCTGCCACAATCGTACCATTGAGAAGGTAAAATGACCCTGTATTCTTGTCTTGCCAGGCCTTCATTGTGGTCGATTGTCTCTTTCACAATGAAGTTGTGGCTATGGCGGGTCAAACCGTGTAACCATGTGAGTGTTGGCTTTAGCACTTTCAGCCTTAATGTATTTCATACAGCTGTCACTCCATAGTTGTCCTGATTGCAAGACCGCATACCACATTTCACCTCTTTTGGCAAATAACGCAGCCATCCTAAAATACGTGGATTTCACCAAGGCAGTGATGGGGAGGTTTCGTATGCCCTTGAATACCCCATTCATTGATTCAATAAGATTTGTTGTCATATGCCCCCATCTTTGGCCATTGTCGTATGACCTAGTCCACTTTTCGACCGGTATATTGTCGATCCACGTACCGGCTTCTGGGTTAGACAAACGGATCTCGTTGCGGTAATATTTGAATGTGGGTTGTGTCAGTGCGTATCCCGCATTCATCACCGCTTTCCTCAATGTTTTGTCCTTCACCTCCCTCGAGAAATTCTGGACGATATGCCTGACGCAATAGACATGCGTAGAAGGAGGGTCATGCCAACCATTTGCCGGATTATTATAGGCACTTTCAATGGAGGCATGTCTGTCCGAGATCAAACAGAGATCTGGTTGAGGAGCCACGTGTGTACAAAGATTTTTCAGGAAAAAGCTCCAAGCACCACCGGTCTCCCCCTCGACAAGGGCAAATGTAACGGGGAAAATGTTATTGTTGCCATCTTGTGCAACTGCCATCAAAAGCGTGCCTTTGTACTTCCCATACAACCAAGTCCCGTCAATTTGTAGAATTGGTTTGCATGATGCAAACCCTGTGATGCATGGTTGAAATTCCCAAAAGACGCGACTGAATATTCCGTTGCCATGTAGTAGACTACCATCTTGGGCGTACGCTGGCAATGTTTCCAGAACATAAACACTACCTGGAGAATATGTCTTGAGTGCATTTAGCTAGCGGGGAAGTTCTCGGTATGACTTCTCCCAGTTTCTGTACACCCTTTCAATCGCCTTAGTCTTTGCTAACCACGCCTTACGGTAAGACGGAGTGTAGTTAAAAATCGTGGTGATGTGGGAGATGATTGTTTTCACCTTCAAAGAAGGGTCGTTGCTGACCAGGGGTAGGATTTCTTGACAGATTAGATCATGGTTGAGTTTTCGGTGGTCTTGTGATTGAGTGGAACTTACACAAGTATGGGTAGTCATGAAACCTATGACCCAGCAGTCACCCCTTAGTCTGTATGATGCGGTCAGCTTGAACATACAGTTAGGGTGGACACACTTGATCTTGTACCTTTCCGGGTTTACACGATCCACCTTATAATCAACCGAGTTGAGCATGTGAAATTTTTTGATGGCCCTTATGCATTCCTCTCTGTTACGAAACTTGTCCTTCTCTTTTAAATTTTCATCCGACTGCATATACGGTTGGAAAAACAAGTCCGTAGAAGGTTCATCTCCGCCCATGTTGAAGTTTGTCATGTGCGTAGGTGGTGTGTAGATTTTGTCAGTAGGAATACTTGGGATGCCATCATCGTCAGAATCGTCGTTCACCATTTCATCAAACTCTAACTCGTTATCTTCTTCTTCATCATCAACTGCATCCACCTCATCTTGCTCATTCTCCAAAGGATCAACCTCATGTGTCACCGGAGGCTCTTGAAACAAAACGTACAACTCAATAGAGTCGTTTCCAGAATAGACATGGCTGGAAATCATGTTCTGGAAATCATCGTCATCTTGAATTTCAACCTTATAAAAAATAACTTGGTTGTTTCCAAAAAAGACTGGACTCTGATAAAATATCTGGGATACCGGGCCTCGTTCAAGTTTGGCCTCCAATCTTTTCTTAAAATATCTGCACACATAAATGTTTTGTGTAAGACTCCACCCATCAACTCCAATGGCCTTGCATGCAACAAAGAAAGGAATCCCAAAGGCTGTCATGTAGCCTGAGCCAATGCTGTAAGAAGTGACACCTCTTATTCGCCAAATAGGGTGGCGACACCATTCATTTTTGTACTCTTTCGCCAAGTGAGATGGCGCCTCCCTTACTGTCCAATCGTGATACATGCATGGGCTTATGCAGCCACCTAGCCTGCCACCTATCCTGGCCCTATTCTGCACACATAAATGTTTTGTGTAAGACTCCACCCATCAACTCCAATGGCCTTGCATGCAACAAAGAAAGGAATCCCAAAGGCTGTCACGTAGCCTGAGCCAATGCTGTAAGAAGTGACACCTCTTATTCGCCAAATGGGGTGGCGACACCATTCATTTTTGTACTCTTTCGCCAAGTGAGATGGCGCCTCCCTTACTGTCCAATCGTGATACATGCATGGGCTGCCACCTAGCCTGCAAGAGTGACACCTTACATTTTTTGTAAATGCATGCATGCATATGTGTAACACCCTAAGCATGCAAATGTGACACATCGCAGGCATGCAACCACTACATCAAACTTATTTGCCTATAAATACATACCTTATGAAACACCTCTCACACCCATACAACTCTCACTCTCTGCTACGAAATATTTCTTAAGTCTATCATACTCTTTATTTCTTCCTAAGTCTTTCATACTCTCAAGCATTCTGAACAATGGCTCTTCTAACAATGGGAGATACTCACAGAGGCACAAGGGAAAACATTGCTGCATTTGTAAGTCTCTTCTTTGGTTATACATTTTTCATACTTCAAATAACGTGTTGTTCATCTTAATTAATCTTACACTTGTTTAATTATGATCTCAGGATACACAAAGATTCAGAATCCGTTCGCACAAATACCTGGCTCCCGACCCATTTATCGTCCCTTATCTGGAATATGCAGGTTTTGGACATGTGATAAAGATCTCCAACTGCACCATTGACTCAAAATTCATTCTTGCAATGTTGGAGAGGTGGAGACCGGAGACCCATACATTTCACCTACCAATAGGTGAATGTACCATCACTCTCGAAGATGTGTACATGCTACTGGGCCTCCCTATCGACGGTAAGGCGGTGAACGGGTCGGTTCAACAACCCAACTCACAGTGTGAAGAACTGTTGGGTAGGGACATGGTAGAAGGTGGTGGAGCAAGAGGCAGGGAATACTACTCACTGACCTGAAACAGCATTATGCAAGTATGGAATTAAATGAAAATTCCTCAGAGAATGACCGAGTAGTAAAAGCCAGAACGTATATTATGATACTTTTTGGTACATTTTTATTTCCCGAAAGTACGGGAAATAGTGTAAATTTCATGTACTTACATTTACTAACAAATTTTGAAAAAACTAGAAAATATAGTTGGGGTTCTGCAGTATTAGCCCACCTGTACAGTTCCTTGTGCAAAAACGCAGTCAAGGAAAAATGTACATTTTATGGGTGCGCATTTTTACTACAAGCCTGGGGTTGGTGGAGGATGGAGTCCTTAAACCCCATCAACAACAACACTTTTGGTTTCCCGTATGCAACAAAGTAAGTCATTAAGTTATAGCATTTATAACTATTCTGCTCTTTCCAAAATATATGCTAAAAATAACATGTTTCTCATTTCCTTTAGGTACTGCGTGAGGGGTATGGATTATGGCAAGAATCCCAGATTCAATGTCGCACTCTACCGGAATCTGTTGGATCACTTAGGCCCAGATGACGTACGTCGTAGCTTTTAACTTCTGTTCATTTTAATTATTTATACATTACTTTTGCGCTTACCTGATTTAAATTTTATTGCAGTTCGTCTGGAGACCATATTTGGGTTTGGGCCATTCTCCAAACCCAGAGGATGCAGCAACTTGGACTGCAAAGACTGCACTCATTCGGTTCAACATTGTGGAGATGCACCACAGCGACCGTGTGAAGATGCAGTTCGGAATGATCCAAGAGATACCAAGTGATCCAACAGATTTGTCCCCCTGGCATCTAAAAAGGGTCGATGCCCAGGGTCTTACCAACTGGAAAGACTTTGCTCCAGAATGGTGTAAAATGTGGCAAAGGCGTCACCGCTACATCTTGCAATCCCCGGTTTTCCTTACTCAAGGTAACATGTGACACACTGATCAATATATGTCGTGGTACAGGTCGGTTAGTAACCCAGATATGCACGTGTCTCATCCGAGGTACTTGGTTGACCCACGCACACAATAGGCACAACCCTCGATTCCCCATCAACAAACCCAAAATCCATCAACCTCAAACCAACCCCCAAGAAGAAACAGACCAACAAACACACAACCATATTCCCCACCACAACACAACTACAATCAAATGCCGTACTACCAACCACAATCACCGCCAAACTACCAATACCCGGATATGCCTCAAACCCAACCACAATACCAACCCCAATACCAGCACACCCACATACCCCAGACACAATTTTAGTCTTCCACATATCCCAATATGGCGCCCTCAACATCCAGCCTTAGCCCTGATATGGGAATGTCAGAAGATTATGACCAAGCCGACCAAACCTACCATCAACCACCATATCACCAAACAACCCAACATCCACAATACCAAACACCCCAAGATCCATTTCCTTTCTACCCCCCATACTCAGACGACCAATGCTACCGACCAACCATGGAACCCCACCCACCGCCAACACGACCAAACTTTGAGGGTATGGGTAACCGACTGTACCAGAGCGGATCTTCGAGATATGGAGATCTTACTGATTTTATGGATTCGGATCGCATTGACTTCGCTGGGCCATCGACCTTACCGCAGCAGGAAACGAGACGGCACCCAGCAAGAGAAAGGCGAGGACGGGGATGCGGAACTGGGGGTCATTACCGGGTTCCTGGGGATCACTGATGTATCTTTTTTTTTCCCAGTATTTTTTGTATCCATTTTTTTACTGTTCTTTTAATGTAAAACAGTTGAATGTAATTATTTTTTTTTAAATAAAAAATCCATTTTGTTGATCTCTGTCTAATAGGCAACGCGCAGGAAAGAAAATAAAAAAAAAATTTTTTGCCCTAATTTTGTACATAGGCGCCATCTCACTTGGCTTAGGGCATGCCCTAAGCACTTAGGCGCCAAGTGAGATGGCGCCTCCCTTAAAAAAAGAGGTGCATGCGCCAATTGAGATGGCTCCTCCTTTGTGGAGCCATCTCAAACATGGTTATTTGCGTAATTTTTTCCGAAACCCGGTTATTTGCGAAATATTATTTTAATACTTGGTTATTAATAAAAAAAATTCATTTTATGTGATTTTATTTTTATAAAAAAAAGAAATTTGTGATTGGTTAATAAATTAAACAAAAAATAATAAAACAAATAAAATAAATAAACAAAGTAAATAAAGAGAGGGAGTATTGGCCTGAAATTTGCGGTGTTGATAGCAATCTGAAGCCCAATTGCAGCTGGCCTTATTTGACTTTGCAGATCCAGCGCATATGCATTGACCAATGTCTTGGTGGACCTTCATATCCTGGCCACCAGATCTGAATGGACGAGGGCGTATGGTATGTTGCATGCGTGAATATGCACGTGATCACCTGAAAGACAAAATCAAATAGAAATTGGGGGACCTGGGATTCGAACCCAGGTCCTAATGGGTATTTGCACGCCTGCCTTGCCAATGCACCAAGTTGTTTCAATTGTTGTTATAATGCAAATAATACATAATATAAGAAAAACGAATTATATGCCAGCTAAACAAACAAAAAAAGCGCGCTTGGTTTTGAATGGACCATTGGGAGAACGACAGCTCATCGTCTCCTACCTCCAAAACCTGCAAATATTACCTGCGGATTTGAATCCGCAGATAAATGCGCAAGCCCATTCTAAAATTCATTCTAGGCCATGAAAATACGAGCATGGTTGAACTCGTCTTGGCTTCCTGATCAACACCATGCCCTTCTTTAGTCCCAATTTCTCCTGAAACAGAAAACCCTAAAAAACAAATGAAGAACCCTAGCTATGGAGGTTCTTCATTCAGGCCAGATAAACGAAATTGAATGATGCACATAGCTTGGAAATGTTGTGAGGATTACAAATATGCAGTTAATTTGTACAAATGATGCAAGAATGGAGAGTTACGATTTCAAGAACAGAGCTAGGTATCGTGACACTTACAATGTTTTTGGGTTCCTGAACAAGCTTGCTTTTGATCCAGGTAGATTGAATGAACACCCAAGAAGAGAATGGGACAGGTCTCAGCCCTTGAAAACACCTCTAGGCACGATTTCGATCACAAGCTTTTTGTGATTTTTTCAAACTTTTTTCTGCCTCTGCCTGCAGCTTCCAACCCTGATCTCGATTTCCTTTGCTTGCTTATGTACTATGGAGTGTATTAGGGTAAGAATTATGGATTGAATCTTCCCATATCAATGCCTTGGAATTTGATTTGATCTCCTCTTTACAACTTGCCAAATTTTCCAAATCTCAATCTTTTTGCACATGAATTGGTCTGATTCGATTTTGATGATGTTAATGATGGTAATCAAGTCCTAAAATAGCCAAAAGATCTCATGTTATCAAAGTATTGGATATTCAATTATTTTATTTGATTTAAAATGAATAAATTCAATAAAAAATCAAATTAAATAATAAAAATGAAATATGAGCTCATGGCTGAAGCTATGACACGTGGGAAACTATGCAAGATCAAATCAAGTGGAAAAGAATGGGCCCATTTGACAAAATTTGAAATTTTGGGGATAGTTGACTTTTGGCAATTTTGCAAAAAGGCCCAACTTCAACAATGCATAACTTCTTCAATTTTGAACTTTTGGAAGTGTTCTTGGACTTTTTAGAAATCTTGAGATGTCCAATAACCAACCCTTTTGGTCTCATCTCATTTTGATATTCCATGTTCAAGTTATAAGCTTTGGCAAAAAAGGTGTTTTTGTTGACTTTCAAAAATGACCTATAATGTCCAAATTTATAACTTCTTGTGAGTGCATTTTTTGATCTTGGGGTATGAATATGGATTGTAGGAAATTTCATCCTCTTCAAAGTGAGCTTTGGATGGGTCATTTCTCATAAAGTATGAGAAAGTTATGCTTGGTCAAGTTGAGTTGACTTTTCCTACAAAACCCTAATTTAGCAACTTTTGAGTCTTGATAAATTTTGACCAATCCTTGATGAATCATGATCAACCCTTGATAAAATTATGAAATATCCTTCAAAATGAGAATGTTGACAAAAAAATCTTGAAGTTTGACTGTTTATAGGTCATAGTTGACTTTTTCCCTAGCACAGTCGATTTTTGGACCTTTGAGCAATTGACTGAGCAAACTTCCTCTGCAAGGCTTGAAACTTGACATGGATGACCTTGAGAACATATTAGGACATTAGGGATCACTTGAGGTTCTTTTTACTCAAGGATATTGATGCAACACAAAACCCTAATTTGGGGTAGACTGCCTTAAGAGATAGCTTGTCTGTCCAACTCTTGAGCAAACTTGATCAACTTGGAGATTTTTCTTGAAATGATTTGAGGAATATGAGAGGGAAAATTTTGGGGTACAACATCATCTGATGCATAGTAGATGTGACAGCTCCCGCCCCATGGATCTAAGGGTGACCCAATAAACAAGTATAGGATGGTTTGATATCCATCACGTAGAAGGTAGAGTCAAAAGTCTGAGAACCGACTTTTTTGGGGATGTCCACCTCCCTGTGCACCATCCTCTTTGAACCATCAAAAGCCCTTACCACTATGTTGCTGGGCTTCAAGGTCAAACCTTCACAGTCTAGTCTATCCAGAGCCTTCTTGGGCAGCACATTTAACGATGAACCAGTATCTACCAGGACATGGGCCAAAGTAGTGCCCCGACATTCGACAGAAACATGTAGCGCGTCATTGTGTTTTCTCCCTCTGGGTGTCAGATCAGCATCAGAAAGCCCAAACCATTATCAACCGTCAAACTAGCCACACAATCTTCAAATTGATCCGCAGAGATTTCATGTGGCACATGGGCCATCTTAAGGAACTTCACCAAAGCCTTTGCATGGGCTTCGGAGCACAACAGTAAGGCTAGCATAGAAATCTTTGAAGGGGTCTGCCCCAGCTGCTCGACCATATTGTAGTCGCTCTTCTTGATAATCTTCAAAATTTCTTCCATTTCCTTCTTGGAAGCCTCCGAGATAGATACTGATTGTGCCTTCATCAGGACAAGCTCAACCAATATGCCTTTGCACCGAGCCTTGGTCGACTCGGTAATAGGGGTGTTAGCAGGGGTAATCACAAGAACTGTAGTAATAGTATCAGCAGGAACAAAAGCAAGAATAACCACAGGACCAGTAACAGCTTTCGGAGGAGAAATCTCAAGGGAGAACACTCTTCCACTTTTGGTTATTTTGCTGGTTCCCACAATGTTGCCAATTTCGAGGTCAGCCTTCTCAGAAACCTGGTCTTCATCAACAAGCCATTATTTCTTGACGCCGTGGTAGTATACGTCACCCCCATAGTTCCAGGGAACAGTTTTGTCTAAGGAGTATGGGATTGGCCCTGGCATAGTAATTATCAGTGGAGTCACCTTCGAAACAGATGTAATCCTGACGGGTCTTTTGGTGGAGACCCTGGGAGGATTGACGGAAATGGTTATTATTGAAACATCCTTGTAAGAAGTGGTTGGAACGGGAGCCTTTTCAAACAAAATCTCTTTATCATCCATCAGGAACTGGACAGTGCCTTTAATAAATGACAATCAGTCGATAGAGATAAACAGAGGTGGCAACCTTCACCACATCCCGAAAATAAACCGGCCTTCACAGGCTCCTCTTGATGGTCAGGAGAGGAGTAACAAGTTCATCAACAGCAGTAACAAACACATCATCTTCAACAACGTTAACACCACACCGTGCTTGAGCATAGGAGCAGTGGTAACATTTGGAATCTCACGGGCGTCAAATTTAATTTCCTTCGCCTCGAGAAGGTCTTGCACCTTGTTTTTCAAAGCCTAACAGTTGTTGGTATCATGGCCCGGACTTTCTGAATGGTAAGAACAACGAGCATTAGGGTTGCAGTGAGGAGAGGTAGTGTTGGGATTCTTCGGAGCTTCCCGCAAGGTTACCAAATTAGATTTCAACAAATGTGGCAAGACTTGAGACAACGTCATATTTATCCGGGTAAACTGTCTTACATGTCTTTCCATTCTAGGTTGATTGTTCTTGTGTTGAGTAGGTGCAGGCTTAGAGATCATGACAGCCCTACCGCTGGACGGCGTTCAGTTATGTCCTGATTCCTTTGATGGTACACAGCATTAACCTCTTTCTTCTCAGCAAAAGGTTTCCTTATTGTACTGGAGGACGCATCCTTTTGAATCTTCCCACTCCTAATTCCAGCTTCCACTCTTTCTCCTGTCAGAATTAACTCAATGAAATCGGTCGAAGAGCTTCCAATCAGGTGATTGAAAAATGGACCAGACAAGGTACCAAGAAACATATCCACTAGCTCCCTATCAGACAGGGGAGGCTGAATTCTTCCTGTTAAGTCCCTCCACTTCTGAGCATAATCCTTAAAGCCCTCACTCGAACCCACACACATATTTTGGAGTTGTGTACGGGTGGGAGCAAGGTCCATGTTGTACTGATATTGCTTGTAGAAAGCAGCAGCCAGGTCTTCCCAATTACAGATGTTGGCTTCTTCCAGTTGGTAGAACCATTCTAGTTGAGTTGCGGACAGACTATCCTGAAAGAAGTGGACCCATAAGTCCTTGTCAGTAGTGTGAGGCTGGATCTTCCTCACATAAGATTAGAGGTGCATCTTGGGACATGAGACCCCATCATATTTAGCAAACACCGGCACCTTGAACTTTTACAGAACGAAAACCCCAGAGACCAAACCCAACTCTTCAAAATCCAGACCCGGTACCTTCCGGACTTCCATTGCATTCAACCGATCTTCCAGCTATTTATATTTTTCATTAGCAAGAGGATACTGCTCCTCATCATAGTCGAATTCAACATCGGATTCTTTTGAACTGGAGTCTTCCTCTCTTGTTTCCTCTTCTTGATTGTTCCCTTCCTTTGATGAAGTTATCAGTTCAGAGGCTCGCTGCACCGGTCCTCTGATCCTTCTTCCCAGATTCACTAACCCAGTCGGCTTCTTTGGCTTCTTCTTCTCTTTAACAAGCAGGGCTTTCAGTTCTTCTTGCCCCTTGGTCAGAGCCATAATCATTTGTTGAAACTGAGCATTCTAAGTCTGTAGATCCTTCACTGTTTGTTCTAGCGCCATTGCTGAAATAAACAGCGGAGAAGATGAGAAACCTTCTATGAAACCTGTCCATGAAATGATATGTATGATATGTTTATGCAATGTTTTCAAGGACCTTATTGGATTTAAGCTCTTTTAAACAAAACAAAAATCAAAATCTTTTATTAGCAAGTTTTTAAAGAAACAAAAGATTACACAAGGATAAACATTGAAAGGAAGTTCCTAAGTCTCCCATGGGCGTTTCCTCTTGGTGTTGAGGTAGGTGTTGAGGTTTCTCTCTTCATGAAGTTGTTTTGTTAATTCTAGCACCTTCTTCTCACTTGAATAGAATTGAGCCTCAAAAGTATCACATTCTCCCTTGAGCTGGACCTAAGACTTTTGCAACTCTTCGAAGTTGGTTGGCATATCAGGATGGAGAATAATACAAGACTCGCCCCCTTGAACAATAGGTTCTAAGATCACCGGTAAGATGGAATCGTATGGCATCATAAGAATTTGGGCTCGAGCTCTCACCCATTTGAGGTAAGGTTCCAAAGGGATGGAGTTCTTACGCCCCAAAGTCCTACTATCATTCTTCTTAACAATGCCCCAAGAGCAGATGAACCTCTGACGATAATTTTGCAAATCATCGGAGTAGTTGAACACAATACTCTGGATGAGCATATCCAGTGGACCATCTCTTCGTGCATATCCAAACTGACGTAGTGCTAAATAAGGGTTGTAGGTGATGCCTCCCCTAATTCCCAGGAGTGGCACATTAGGAAATTCTCCACAGCGATCAATAAAAGAAATGTCTTCTTGAGAGCGAGGACACCAATAGATGTTGGAGTGAGAGAGAGACATTAGTCTTTGACTCCATCTTAAGCCTAAATCATTTTGCATTATTGAACGAGGAAGGTGCAAAATAAACCACCTATATAGTAGAGGGGTGCAACACATGAGAGTTCCTCGCTTCTTCAGAGTACGAGTATAGAGAGAATGTAGGATATCCCCGAGCAATGTAGGAACCGGATTATGAGCAAGAAAGATGTTGATGGCATTCACATTTATAAGTTTATCTAAATTAGGAAACAGGACCAACCCATTGATCAAGAGGGCTAATACATCTTCGAAGGCATGATAACTCATAGCATCCAGGAAAATCTGAGCTTTCTTCATCAGGAAATTTGCAAGGAGACCCTTAACTTCACTTCTTTTTTCCCAATTGGACTCAATGTCAGATGGCTTCAAGTGCAGAGCTACGGCAACATCTTCAGAAGTTGGGTCTTGTTCTAAACCAGTGAAAGGTACTCGCTCCAATATAGGTAAACCAATTAACTTAGAGAATTCCTCCAGGGTAGGTGTTGTACCCCAAAATTTGCCCTCGTATTTTTTCCCAAGAAATCACAGCTTCGGGCTTTTCCTGATTTTTTCAGACTGGTTCAAGAATCGGTCAAACAGACTTTTCTCGTCAGTCAGACAAAATTAAGGTTTCCATTGATTTGCATGGCTCTGGAACAATTCAAACAGTTTGCTTAGGGTTTGGTTGATTTTGGCTCAACTTTGATCAGGCGAACGCTTCTTTGGCATTTGATCAAGAACTAGGGTTTTTGTGCACGCATTCTCAGAAAGAATTAATCCCACAGTGCTTTTCAAGTTATTCCGAGATATGAAAAGAGGAATTTGGTTTGAGTTTGCAGTGTTTGATTTAAAATCAGTAAGAGGAAAAGACATTTGGGCATGTGTGGTTTGACGGTGCATTGCTTTGATTATTCAAGATGCCGGACGTTTATGGATTATTTATTATTCTGAGTTAAAATGGTTGGAATTTATTTTCAATTATTATAATTTGAGAATTATAAGTAATAAAATAAACATTAGAAAAGAGGAAAAGGAATTAATTGATAAAAATGGATTTTATTCATCTTTAAATTATTTGTTACAATTATTATTTAAATACAGTATTTATTTACAAAGTATTTACAATGATAATTTTACAAACAATTAAATTTGGAATAAAACTATCCTAATTTTTCTAAGTTTCCTAATCTTCATTCTTCTATCCAATGCCTCCTCTTTCGCTCCGTTTGACTGTTTATCTGCAAAACAAAGAAAAGAAAGAAAAGTCAATTGAAGCAGATAAATTAAAGAGACAGACGGTAATTTAAAGATTCATCATTAAAGGCGACTGGCCGGAATCAGTTTTCCCTCTCTGCAAATCACGGGATTTCTCCCGGTTCACAAAGAGGGATGGAATGTCTTGCAATTTAAGTTTGAAAATGCACAAAAGTTACATACTGCATAATTCCAAAAGTTCTAAACCAAAGATACAAGGCAAACTGAACTAGGCCAACAAAGTCCAAACTGAGTTCACATTTAAAACTGTCCAAGCTGCCCAAAAGATATCTCAAGATATCAAAGTACAAAAAAATGTCACAAAGAAGCATGAAATCTGGAAGAAGACATAAAGTATGCAGAGTAAACATGTATTGCAAGCAAGCATAGTCAAATGCATCATTTTCCACCAGTCACCTTTTCAGAAAAGTACATGATAAGAAATATTAAAATGCTTAAATCAAGAGAGAGAGGGAAGAGGAAAAGAAAGCAGGCTTACAGCAGGTTTAGGCATGAGGACAAAAAAATATAAAAACGAAGACTGTTAATAACACAGTGGATAAGAGGCAAAGATATCAAAAAGATAAAAACCCCCAAAACTGTAACTAAGACACAACAGAACTGCCTTCCACCAAAAAGCCGCTAGCCTTTAAACACCGAACCTGCATAATATATCTCAGAGGTCCATCAAACCTTAAGCAAAAAAAAACTCAACGCACACAAGGCCAAGCCCCCTAACCTGAAAACAAAAACCTTTGTCCCAACCTGTCAAGCCATAGCCTCAAACAGTTTTCAACATAAGTTTCAAACCTAAAGCCAAATCAGTTAAAAGCTGATAAAGCTCAAAAACACCATAACCTGTGCAAAAGGCCTAAAACCTGCCTGGACTGCCAAGCCTGTGAAACCCTTCACCTGCTTAGCTCAACCTTCCAAACCTCATACCTGCATCAAGCATGACAAAACCAAAAACTGTTCCAAAGCTTCAGTATCAAAAGGCCAAGTTGTGTCAAGTTTAAAACCACAAAAAAATAGCATAAGCCATAAGGGGCTCCCAGCCTTACCAGTGGCAAACCTGACCAAGCCAAAGGCCTTTAACCTGTAAACTCACCAAAAGGCCAAACTGGCAAGCCTAAGCAACAACCATAACTTGCTAAAGCCTCAAAACCAAAGCCTAAAAACCTCGTGCCTGTCTGAGCCTAAAAGCCTTCACCCATCAATCTCAAGCATACAAAGACAACCAAAATAAAGCTTCAAAATCATACCAAGCCCAGATCTATCCAAGCCTAAGCATTCAAGGCAACTCCAAACCCTCAGAACATTGTCATCACTGGGTTAATCATCAAGGCAACCAAACACAGGGCAAGCATTTCAAGGCATCAAGCTAAAGCATACGAAGCATGTAAGCAAGGCAAAGAGAAGAAGAGGAAAAAGCATACTCAGAAACATACAGAGCCAAGCATCCCAAACGCCCTCAAAAAATTTTCATCACTGGGCTAACAACAACATCATCAAAACATTCAAGATATCAAAACGTTTCAAGCGTATCATCATCAAAGAAATCTCTGAAGCATACAAGCAAGCTAGGCAACAGAAGCGAGGCCAAGAGACAAGAAGAAGAAAGAAGTGACAAAAGTTAGGTTCTCAAGATCATCACAAACCCTAATAAAAGACAACGATACAAACCAGGTTTTCCAGCATCACCAAGCCTCGCCTCCGGCCGCCTGAGCACCTCCAAGCTCCATCTCTCCTCCATCTCCAGAAGATAAAGGTAGTATAACCTCTTTCCCTTCATTTCGTACACCTCAACAGAAACCACAATAACCAAGCTTAAAGTCAGAATCCAAAACGAAAAATAAGCATGCAAAAAATGTAAAAACGTATAAAGCGTCAAAATCAAACCTTTTTTCGTAAGGTCACTGTGCTCGACTATGGAGGAAAGAGAGATAGATGGTGGCGCTGGTGGCTAGACAAGGAGAAGCTCATTCAAGATTCACGGCTTGAGAAGACGAAGAGGAACGAATCGAAGCAAACTGCGCCTCTGCATGTTACAAACCCTAGCTTCCCCAAATGCACGAAACCATTTCAAACCCTAAAACATTTGTGTCAAAACAATGGGCCTTGCCCTTCAAAACGCTTAAGCCCATTAAACGCATACACCCCCTTTTTCTGAAACCTACCTCTTCTGATGGGCCCAAATAATCCTCTTAATCCACCAATTTCCCTTGAGTTTATTTTCTTCATTGTTTTTGAAAACCAATAATCATTTTTCATTCATTTCTTTATTTCCTTTTCTTAAATTATACTAATACTTTGTTTATAAGTTAAATAATACACCAACACTTTTTTATATAAAAAGATTCTTAATTACCTTTTATTTTTAGCTAGTGTAATTAAAATGTATAGAGGATTAGAACTTTTGAGATTAAATAATTGTTCTTAAAACTTAAAACATTAATTTTCTTAAAACATCTTCTTTTCATAAAAACTCTTGTGTAAGATATTCACATTAATACATAAAACAACAAAATACATAAACATTTTCTTTTTATTAAAAATCTTTCTTTGTACATAATTACATAATTTTTCTTTAAGGTTAATACTTTTCTTTTCTTAAGATTAAAACTTTTGTTTTATATATATTTAACAAAATATAAAATGATAACAATATATAAATGAAATATTCAATTTTCTCATTAAGTTAAAAATACTTGATAATACATTAAATTCACATTTTCTCGCACTTATAAATAAACCTCATACATTTACACATACACTTACACACTTACACGTTTGCAATACACAAATACACTTACATTGATACATTATACATTTGCTTATTCTTGTACATTTGATACATTTTACATTGCGATCGATTCAATTTGGTTGTAATTATTTAAGTCTCATCCCCATTTGTAAATTTGTGCCCCCACTCCCGGATACTTATTTGTAATAGCGTAGACTTTAAATTCCCGCAATTTATCGCTTTCAAATTATACCATGGTTAGACCTAGGGGTTGCATGTACACAAAATCAAGCGCTAGATAACCTAATACAAAGACAAATACATGAAATCAATACACAATCACACTTACACCCCTAGGGTAATCCCACTCGTTGCCTTCCAAAATGGGCCATGCTTGCACGTCGAGTTTCTTTGGCAAAACAATTCAAATGATCATAAGTCCCTCGATGACGCTTTCGAAAGTTGCCTAAACGGAATGATCATAGTCCCTTCAAGCAAATTGCCAAAGATACTTGGCACCATTGCATTCATGGTCTATACGATGACCCGCGCCTGTCCCGTTAAACATCCTAAACGCAAGATTGCCCATCAAATTCAATGGTGGAACAAAATTGTTAAAGGGGTTAAAACATAAGAAAAACCTTTGAGTACAATAGGGGTAGACAAACTCTTGGTTACTTGATCAACTTGCAAAAACATTTGCCGACTTTTCAAACCACACTCCACAAACACTTTCAAAACAAACTTTCAAAAACATTTGAAACATCTTTTCGAAAAGATACACACCTTCGTATATACTCAAACACGAGTCATTACAACGGTTGCCAAAACAAAGGCGTCTATTTCAAAACATTTTCAAAACACACACACACACACCACAATTTCAAGCAATCAAAAATCAAGGAAAGTGATCTAAAACCAAGTAACTAAGAGCCCATGGATAACCATGGATGAAAAGGGTGCTAATACCTTCCCTTTTCATAATCTACCCCCCGAACCCACGAAACATCTCAAAAGGTTTTTCCTGTGCTTTTTAACCTTTCCTTTAGGATAAAATAAAAAGTCGGTGGCGACTCTTGCTAAACCGAACAAGTGCGAAAACAAACGCAAAACCTCAAGTCAGTTCTCCCACCGTATCACAGAACTGGCGACTCTGCTGGGGATTTCTTAAAAGTGGGGTTACCTTAGGGTTTAGATCACCTTTAAATTTTTGCTTTGATTGCCTTGATTGCTTTACTTTTTTGGGTCTTTGTTTGGGTTTGTTGTAAATCCTACACCCGGATTTGGGGCACCTTTTTAGGTAAATAGCAATAAAACTGTGAGGGAACTGTGTGGGGTATACCGACATGGTTGAAGCAGTAAGCTATGTTAGTGTGACATATTTGTGAGTACCGGTAACCCTTGAGTTCAATCAAGGAGAGTACGGGGCCGCTGAGTGATGTCATGAAGCACTAACGAACTCTTAGAACCTTAATTGACCATCCTAGCCTTTTTAGGGGTAGTGAGATGACCGACTTTGGTGCAGTCCGAAGTTGGTAGATACTCGATACTACACTCATTGAGGGTTGTTTTCTTGGAATATTTTGGTCGCCAGTTAAGTGGCTAAACCAAAACAATGAACACAGAAAACAATCCAATGATATTGGGCTCCTTAGAACCCAATTTCTATTTTTAGGACAGGATGAGCCAACTAACTTCAAGAGGGTACTTACCTCCAACCCCATGCAAGCATAAACCTAAGGACTTGTTTGCTTTGTGTGAATATGTTTGTCTGTATATACACTCACTTGCTTTTGCATGCATGTACATAACATCATGACATCATACCATAGCATTTTCAAGGATCTCGAGGGTTCTTTTGATGCAGGGTTCCGTTGAACCAGACGTCTACCAAGGGGCAAGAGGTTTCTCCTCTAAACAAATGCCAATCAAAGATCAAGTACAACAACTTGAATCAGTGGCTATGACCCACTTGACATGGTGAGCTTGATTCTAGTGGAAAGACATCCACCAGTGCACAGTTCTCCAATCAAAGATCAAGTACAACAATTTGAATCAGTGGCTATGACCCACTCGACATGGTGAGCTTAATTCTCGTGGAAAAACATCCACCAGTGCAAAGTTCTCCGAACAAAGATCAAAGTTCAACCTCTAACATTCTCGTGTTTACCCCAAGAGATCCTTGAAAACACTGCATATATATCATACATATCATTGCATAGCAGGTATCTCCTTTTCAGGTTTCCTTATTCTTCCTACTGTTTATTTCAGTAAGATGGATATGGAACAAACGGTGAAAGATCTCCAAGCTCAAAATGCTCAATTCCAACAAATGCTGCTGGCTATGGATAAAGGGCAAAAGGATCTGACAACTCTTCTTCTCAAAGACAAGAAGAAGAAGTTCAAGAAGGCAGCCAGCATCCTGAACTTGAGGAGAAGACCTAAAGCCCAAGATCTTCCAACTCCATCCAATATGGGGGATAGTCTTGAAGAAGACCACAATGTGGAGATTGATGAAGCTGAAGCTGACTACTCCGAGGAACAATATCCTCCCGCTGATGACAAGTACAAAGAGTTGGAGGATCGCCTCAATGCTATGGAGATCCAACAAATACCTGGCTTGGATCTAGGAGACATGGGTTTGGTTCCTGGATTGGTCATCCCTCCAAAGTTCAAAGTCCCTTTCTTTACCCTGTACGATGGAGTTTCTTTCCCTAAGATGCATCTAAAGTCTTATGTCCGCAAGATTCAACCATACACAGCTGATACGGGGCTTTGGATCCATTTCTTCCAAGAAAGTCTGGTAGGAGCTCAACTCGAGTGGTTCTATCAATTGGAGAGTGCTCACATCCACACCTGGAAGGACTTAGCTTTTGCTTTCTATGAGCAGTATCAGTATAATGCTGATCTTGCACCAACTCGTGTGCAGTTGCAGAACATGACCATGGGTTCCGACGAGAGCTTCAAGGGATATGCCCAAAAGTGGAGAGACCTGGCGGGTAGGGTGCAACCCCCTTTAACTGACAGAGAGCTGATTGACATCTTCATGGGGACTTTGACAGGGCCTTTCTTCAATCACTTAATTGGAAGCTCCTCAGCCGGGTTCACCGAGCTAATACTGACTGGCGAGAGGGTCGAAACAGGCATCAAAAGTGGAAAGATCCAAGGAACTACCTCTTCGGATACTCAGATAATTCCCTACAACGGAAAGAAGGAGTCCAATGCCGCAAGCAGTCAAAAGGGTCGTCATGACCAACATGTAGGGGAAATCCTGATCTCTAATCCTACACCTACTCAGCAAAGCCAGGGGCATCAGCGCAAGGAAGTCGCACCTAAGAGGCAGTTCACCAACATCAACATGCCACTATCTCAAGCACTGCAACACTTGTTGAAAAGAGATCTGATTACATTGAGGGCTCCTCTCCAGAACCCAAATACTTCTGCTCCTACCTATCATCCCAATGAAAGGTGTGCATACCATTCTGACAGTCCGGGACACGACACCGACAACTGTTGGCCTCTGAAGAACAAGATCCAAGACATGATCGATGCCAAGGAGATTGAGTTTGGTCCTCCAGAGGCCCCGGCATGATCACTGCTCCCATGCCAGCTCATTGAGATTGTGTTTGTTTCATTTTGAACTTTCAAAGTTGTAATCTTTTGTTATTCAAACAATTTTCTTTTAATGTTAAACTCTGTTTCATTAATGCATTGCATATGTTTGTCTTGAATTCATCCATTCGTTTTCACTACTCTTATGTTTTTCTTTATGATATTTGACTCTTGATAAAAAGCTGCAAGCCTTTAGAGGGAGGATGACGAAAACAATACCACAATCTCATACAGTATGCTTTTGGACAGACCTTGCTGATGATGTACAGGCATTTCTTTCAATTCCCAAACACTGGAGTTATAAGGAAGATAATCCCTAGTCAATCCCTTCGAGCCAAAGAAGTAGGAGTTTTTTTGTTCTAAACAAATCAAAACCTTTGATATAAACCTGGGGCAGGGTAGTATCTCAGTTAATTCAAAAAAAATGTGCATTGAAGTCGCAAACTCTCAGTTTGTAATACAACGAACGACGTCAAAAAAAAAGAAGAAGAAAAGCATTCCCTTGGAATCAAAAGACCGTGATGGTTCCCTATCATATAGGCAGTCAATCTCTCGAGGGATAAAAGCCCACCAAGCCAAAACCTGTAAAGGAGGCTTAGGAAAGCTAGGGCATCCCGCTGACTGTGATCTCAAAAATGGGAACAGTCAGGAAAAAGTTAGGGATAACAAATCAAAATCAAAATAGAGAGGTCATTACAAATCCTCAACGACATGAAAAATGTTGTAAAAGAAAAAGGAGATGATGGCTGTCTCCCAAATTCATCTGGTGAACCATCACCCAAAAGTCGTTCCAAACTCAAACAGAGTGCGACGCACAATTAACTGAGCTTAGGGTTGAAGAACATCACGAAGAGCGGGTGGGTACAAATATACTTTGAGCCTTTATCCTTTGTTTCTTAAACCATGAACCAAGCCACGTTACAACCCTTCAAAAGTCCTAATTGAAGCATGGGTTAGTTCGAAAGCATACTGTTTCAAAAGGTATCCTGACTCTTGTAAGGCTTTGCTCTAAATCTTGTGTTGACTTGTCTTATAAAAAGTTTTCTGCTAAAAACGCATTTTGCAAAATTTCGAGACAAACATAAACTTTGCATTGCTTGAATATCACTGTCTGCATTTGGCTTTTTGTTTGACAGCGAAGAAATTCATACAGCGAATGTTCGGAGGAACGAAAACTCTCTCAGTGAACAAAAATCACTTCAAAAAGGACGACACTTCCATTACAAGTCTCCTATCAACAAGGGGCATGACATGTCACCATTCAATTAACCTGGGGCAGACCAGTCAAGGTTTCAACAGATCTTTCAAAATTTAGTTAACCTGGGGCAGTCCAGTCAAGATTTCAAGAAATCTTTCAATTCGCAGAGTAATCTGATTCAAGACTCCTTCATCATCACTTAGGGCATTCGAATGCCAAAAAGTGTTCAACAATTCCTTCATCACCTGCTGGAAATTACAACCACCAACAGAATAACGGGCAATTAAAACTCCCAATTTCTGACCCTCAACAAAATCAAGATCTAGAATTAGTTTCAGATGTGACCCAGATTTGGCGACATTCTATAACTCATTCAGATTTGCTTCCAGATATAGTTCAAGATGTGACCCAAGATTTGGCGACATTCTATAACTCATTCAGATTTTCTTCCAGATATAGTTCAAGATGTGACCCAGATTTGGCGACATTCTATAATTCATTCAGATTTGCTTCCAGATATAGTTCAAGATGTGACCCAAGATTTGGCGACATTCTATAACTCATTCAGAATTTCCTGCTAGATATAGTTCAAGATGTGACCCCAGATTTGGCGACATTCTATAACTCATTCAGATTTGCTTCCAGATATAGTTCAAGATGTGACCCAAGATTTGGCGACATTCTATAACTCATTCAGATTTGCTTCCAGATATAGTTCAAGATGTGACCCAGATTTGGCGACCTTCTATAACTCATTCAGAATTTCCTGCTAGATATAGTTCAAGATGTGACCCAAGATTTGGCGACATTCTATAACTCATTCAGAATTTCCTGCTAGATATAGTTCAAGATGTGACCCCAGATTTGGCGACATTCTATAACTCATTCAGATTTGCTTCCAGATATAGTTCAAGATGTGACCTAAGATTTGGCGACATTCTATAACTCATTCAGATTTGCTTCTAGATATAGTTCAAGATGTGACCCAGATTTGGCGACATTCTATAACTCATTCAAATTTGCTTCCAGATATAGTTCAAGATGTGACCCAAGATTTGGCGACATTCTATAACTCATTCAGAATTTCCTGCTAGATATAGTTCAAGATGTGACCCAAGATTTGGCGACATTCTATAACTCATTCAGACTTCCTTCCAGATATAGTTCAAGATGTGACCCAAGATTTGGCGACATTCTATAACTCATTCAGAATTTCCTGCTAGATATAGTTCAAGATGTGACCCAAGATTTGGCGACATTCTATAACTCATTCAGACTTCCTTCCAGATATAGTTCAAGATGTGACCCAAGGTTTGGCGACATTCTATAACTCATTCAAACTTCCTTCCAGATATAGTTCAAGATGTGACCCAAGGTTTGGCGACATTCTATAACTCATTCAGATTTGCTTCTAGAAATAGTTCAAGATGTGACCCAAGATTTGGCGACATTCTATAACTCATTCAGATTTGCTTCTAGAAATAGTTCAGATGTGACCCAAGATTTGGCGACATTCCGATACTCGTTCCAGATTTCATTCCAGATATAGTTCCAGATGTGACCCAGAGATGGCGACATTCAGTAACTTATTCCAGATCAACACCTGCAGCACCCGAAGATTCTTGCAATCCCCAGCCAGAGAACCTTCCAAAATCTAATTCCCCTCAGAATCAAGTTTCAATATCCCCAACGGAGCTAAAACTTATAACTATCAATCCCCAGGCAGAGTGAAGACTCTCATTTTCAGCTCCTCACAGAATATTCGAATATTCTCCAGTGAAGATCTCCTCAAGACAGGGATTCCCCAGTAGATTGGCATACAACCCAAGCTCCGGATTCCCCGACAGTGGTCCCAGGACTTCTTATGATCAAAGATTCTTGCCTTCCCCAACAGCAGCCAAGGAATTATTTTCCCCGGCAGCAGTCAAGATTCTTCTGTCCCCAGCCATCCAGGATTCATCTATCCTCAGCAAGATGGCTCATCGTCTTAAATACGCAGTCATCACATTCATATCATGAACACTGATAACATACATTGCATCATGCATCATGACATTGCACACAACTAACTCTTTACCTTTTCAGGTAAGTTCAGTCGACAAACAAAGATCATCGTTATTCCAAATTCATCCAGAAATAGTTCAGATGTGACCCAGACATGGCGACATTCTGATACTTATTCCAGATTCATCTAGATGCAGTTTTACACGGACTCATCATCAGGAAACCCTACACCAGTTCCTTCTCCACTTCAAGACTTTTGAAAACAGTTTACGGACGCTTCCCAACAACGGATGCTGCTCTATTGCTTATTCAACTCCAACTCCTGAAAACAGTTTACGGATTCTCCAAAACATGGATGTCAATCTATTGCTTGTTCAGAACCCCAGTTCAGAGATGTTCCAAAACATGGATGCCTTTCTGATACTCGTCCACTCACCAGTGACATACAGTTCAACAATCACCTTCAGATGGCATCTTTAAGCCCATTTCCAGATGGCATCTATAAGCCCATCCTCCTCAACGAACACTTCCAAATGGCATCTTTAAGCCCATTTCCAGATGGCATCTCTAAGCCCATCCCCCGACAAGATTCTGTCACATCCCTAGATGGCATCTTTAAGCCCATCACCAAATGGCATCTGTAAGCCCATTCCCTCTACCATCACATCACCGAGTGCAAATTTTTTGGGCACTCTAGTGTCCAATCTCCTTTTACCCTCGAGTCGTGAAAGGCAAACTTGCCAATCTAACTCTTCAGGTCCAAGAAGATTGAACAGGGGCAATTGTTGTACCCCAAAATTTGCCCTCGTATTTTTTCCCAAGAAATCACAGCTTCGGGCTTTTCCTGATTTTTTCAGACTGGTTCAAGAATCGGTCAAACAGACTTTTCTCTTCAGTCAGACAAAATTAGGGTTTCCATTGATTTGCATGGCTCTGGAACAATTCAAACAGTTTGCTTAGGGTTTGGTTGATTTTGGCTCAACTTTGATCAGGCGAACGCTTCTTTGGCATTTGATCAAGAACTAGGGTTTTTGTGCACGCATTCTCAAAAAGAATTAATCCCACAGTGCTTTTCAAGTTATTCCGAGATATGAAAAGAGGCATTTGGTTTGAGTTTGCAGTGTTTGATTTAAAATCAGTAAGAGGAAAAGACATTTGGGCATGTGTGGTTTGACGGTGCATTGCTTTGATTATTCAAGATGCCGGACGTTTATGGATTATTTATTATTCTGAGTTAAAATGGTTGGAATTTATTTTCAATTATTATAATTTGAGAATTATAAGTAATAAAATAAACATTTGAAAAGAGGAAAAGGAATTAGTTGATAAAAATGGATTTTATTCATCTTTAAATTATTTGTTACAATTATTATTTAAATACAGTATTTATTTACAAAGTATTTACAATGATAATTTTACAAACAATTAAATTTGGAATAAAACTATCCTAATTTTTCTAAGTTTCCTAATATTCATTCTTCTATCCAATGCCTCCTCTTTCGCTTCGTTTGACTGTTTATCTGCAAAACAAAGAAAAGAAAGAAAAGTCAATTGAAGCAGATAAATTAAAGAGACGGACAGTAATTTAAAGATTCATCATTAAAGGCGACTGGTCGGAATCAGTTTGCCCTCTCTGCAAATCACGGGATTTCTCCCGGTTCACAAAAAGGGATGGAATGTCTTGCAATTTAAGTTTGAAAATGCACAAAAGTTACATACTGCATAATTCCAAAAGTTCTAAACCAAAGATACAAGGCAAACTGAACTAGGCCAACAAAGTCCAAACTGAGTTCACATTTAAAATTGTCCAAGCTGCCCAAAAGATATCTCAAGATATCAAAGTACAAAAAAATGTCACAAAGAAGCATGAAATCTGGAAGAAGACATAAAGTATGCAGAGTAAACATGTATTGCAAGCAAGCATAGTCAAATGCATCATTTTCCACCAGTCACCTTTTCAGAAAAGTACATGATAAGCAATATTAAAATGCTTAAATCAAGAGAGAGAGGGAAGAGGAAAAGAAAGCAGGCTTACAGTAGGTTTAGGCATGAGGACAAAAAAATATAAAAATGAAGACTGTTAATAACATAGTGGATAAGAGGCAAAGATATCAAAAAGATAAAAACCCTCAAAACTGTAACTAAGACACAACAGAACTGCCTTCCACCAAAAAGCCTCTAGCCTTTAAACACCGAACCTGCATAATATATCTCAGAGGTCCATCAAACCTTAAGCAAAAAAAAACTCAACGCACACAAGGCCAAGCCCCCTAACCTGAAAACAAAAACCTTTGTCCCAACCTGTCAAGCCATAGCCTTAAACAGTTTTCAACATAAGTTTCAAACCTAAAGCCAAATCAGTTAAAAGCTGATAAAGCTCAAAAACACCATAATCTGTGCAAAAGGCCTAAAACCTGCCTGGACTGCCAAGCCTGTGAAACCCTTCACCTGCTTAGCTCAACCTTCCAAACCTCATACCTGCATCAAGCATGACAAAACCAAAAACTGTGCCAAAGCTTCAGTATCAAAAGGCCAAGCTGTGTCAAGTTTAAAACCACAAAAAATAGCATAAGCCATAAGGGGCTCCCAGCCTTACCAGTGGCAAACCTGACCAAGCCAAAGGCCTTTAAACTGTAAACTCACCAAAAGGCCAAGCTGGCAAGCCTAAGCAACAACCATAACCTGCTAAAGCTTCAAAACCAAAGCCTAAAAACCTCGTGCCTGTCTGAGCCTAAAAGCCTTCACCCATCAATCTCAAGCATACAAAGACAACCAAAATAAAGCTTCAAAATCATACCAATCCCATATCTATCCAAGCCTAAGCATTCAAGGCAACTCCAAACCCTCAGAACATTGTCATCACTGGGTTAATCATCAAGGCAACCAAACACAGGGCAAGCATTTCAAGGCATCAAGCTAAAGCATACGAAGCATGTAAGCAAGGCAAAGAGAAGAAGAGGAAAAAGCATACTCAGAAACATACAGAGCCAAGCATCCCAAACGCCCTCAGAAAATTTTCATCACTGGGCTAACAACAACATCATCAAAACATTCAAGATATCAAAACGTTTCAAGCGTATCATCATCAAAGAAATCTCTGAAGCATACAAGCAAGCTAGGCAACAGAAGCGAGGCCAAGAGACAAGAAGAAGAAAGAAGTGACAAAAGTTAGGTTCTCAAGATCATCATCAAACCCTAATAAAATACAACGATACAAACCAGGTTTTCCAGCATCACCAAGCCTCGCCTCCGGCCGCCTGAGCACCTCCAAGCTCCATCTCTCCTCCATCTCTAGAAGATAAAGGTAGTATAACCTCTTTCCCTTCATTTCGTACACCTCAACAGAAACCACAATAACCAAGCTTAAAGTCAGAATCCAAAACGAAAAATAAGCATGCAAAAAATGTAAAAACGTATAAAGCGTCAAAATCAAACCTTTTTTCGTAAGGTCACTGTGCTCGACTATGGAGGAAAGAGAGATAGATGGTGGCGCTGGTGGCTAGACAAGGAGAAGCTCATTCAAGATTCACGGCTTGAGAAGACGAAGAGGAACGAATCGAAGCAAACTGCGCCTCTGCATGTTACAAACCCTAGCTTCCCCAAATGCACGAAACCATT
The DNA here is from genome assembly GCA_948472305.1 of Vicia faba. Lineage (NCBI taxonomy): Eukaryota > Viridiplantae > Streptophyta > Magnoliopsida > Fabales > Fabaceae > Vicia > Vicia faba. Next base: position 48,337,405 of record OX451741.1, read on the forward strand.
TCAAACCCTAAAACATTTGTGTCAAAACAATGGGCCTTGCCCTTCAAAACGCTTAAGCCCATTAAACGCATACACCCCCTTTTTCTGAAACCTACCTCTTCTGATGGGCCCAAATAATCCTCTTAATCCACCAATTTCCCTTGAGTTTATTTTCTTCATTGTTTTTGAAAACCAATAATCATTTTTCATTCATTTCTTTATTTCCTTTTCTTAAATTATACTAATACTTTGTTTATAAGTTAAATAATACACCAACACTTTTTTATATAAAAAGATTCTTAATTACCTTTTATTTTTAGCTAGTGTAATTAAAATGTATAGAGGATTAGAACTTTTGAGATTAAATAATTGTTCTTAAAACTTAAAATATTAATTTTCTTAAAACATCTTCTTTTCATAAAAACTCTTGTGTAAGATATTCACATTAATACATAAAACAACAAAATACATAAACATTTTCTTTTTATTAAAAATCTTTCTTTGTACATAATTACATAATTTTTCTTTAAGGTTAATACTTTTCTTTTCTTAAGATTAAAACTTTTGTTATATATATATTTTACAAAATATAAAATGATAACAATATATAAATGAAATATTCAATTTTCTCATTAAGTTAACAATACTTGATAATACATTAAATTCACATTTTCTCGCACTTATAAATAAACCTCATACATTTACACATACACTTACACACTTACACGTTTGCAATACACAAATACACTTACATTGATACATTATACATTTGCTTATTCTTGTACATTTGATACATTTTGCATTGCGATCGATTCGATTTGGTTGTAATTATTTAAGTCTCATCCCCATTTGTAAATTTGTACCCCCACTCCCGGATACTTATTTGTAATAGCGTAGACTTTAAATTCCCGCAATTTATCACTTTCAAATTATACCATGGTTAGACCTAGGGGTTGCATGTACATAAAATCAAGCGCTAGATAACCTAATACAAAGACAAATACATGAAATCAATACACAATCACACTTGCACCCCTAGGGTAATCCCACTCGTTGCCTTCCAAAATGGGCCATGCTTGCACGTCGAGTTTCTTTGGCAAAACAATTCAAATGATCATAAGTCCCTCGATGACGCTTTCGAAAGTTGCCTAAACGGAATGATCATAGTCCCTTCAAGCAAATTGCCAAAGATACTTGGCACCATTGCATTCATGGTCTATACGATGACCCGCGCCTGTCCCGTTAAACATCCTAAACGCAAGATTGCCCATCAAATTCAATGGTGGAACAAAATTGTTAAAGGGGTTAAAACATAAGAAAAACCTTTGAGTACAATAGGGGTAGACAAACTCTTGGTTACTTGATCAACTTGCAAAAACATTTGCCTACTTTTCAAACCACACTCCACAAACACTTTCAAAACAAACTTTCAAAAACATTTGAAACATCTTTTTGAAAAGATACACACCTTCGTATATACTCAAACACGAGTCATTACAACGGTTGCCAAAACAAAGGCGTCTATTTTAAAACATTTTCAAAACACACACACACACCACAATTTCAAGCAATCAAAAATCAAGGCAAGTGATCTAAAACCAAGTAACTAAGAGCCCATGGATAACCATGGATGAAAAGGGTGCTAATACCTTCCCTTTTCATAATCTATCCCCCGAACCCACGAAACATCTCAAAAGGTTTTTCCTGTGCTTTTTAACCTTTCCTTTAGGATAAAATAAAAAGTCGGTGGCGACTCTTGCTAAACCGAACAAGTGCGAAAACAAACGCAAAACCTCAAGTCAGTTCTCCCACCGTATCACAGTAGGCACCAGTTGATAATCGGGGAATATGAAGAAATGGTGCTTAGGGTCGAAGAACTGGAATAAGACACTCATCAAACCTTCGTCAAACCCGGTGGTAACCAAACTGAGTAAGTGACCATGTCTTTTGTGGAATGAGAAGTCCTCGGGGACTTTCAAGACTAATTTCTTGAGCTTAGGAGGAACTTCTATGAAGCGAATCCAGATGGTTTTTATGCGACCTGAATTCATATCCTACAAAACTGCCAAAAGGTAAATCCAACAGGTCCTTGAAATGATTAGTACATATGAATGTCATGATGTTTATGATGTCATGATTATGCTAAAAATCATAGATAAACACAAGCAAATCACACAATAGACCTTAGGTTCAAAGGCTTGCATGAGTTTTTAAGACATGTACCCTCTTGAATGTTTAGTTGGCTCAACCTATCCTATCAATAGTAATCGGGTTCTAAGGAGCCTCAATATCACTAACCTTCCCTTTAGAATTGTTTCAGCTCTGCACCGAAGTATTGCAGCCGAAAAATCCTAAAAGTCCAGCCTCAATGAGTGTAGTATCGAGTATCAACAAATCTTCGGTTGGAACCAAAGCCGTTTGTTGTACCCCAAAATTTGCCCTCCCATATTCTTCAAGATTTGCCAAGATCAAGGTTCAAAATCTCTCAAAGGTTGCACAGTCCAAATGCCTCCTAACACAATCAAAATTAGGGTTTTGGTTCTGGCAAAGAAAATGAGGTTTCCAAGGGTCCAATCAAGTCCCACATGCCTACATACATTGTCAAGCCTCCATATGTCAAATTTCAAGACTCACAGCATCAAATTGCACAGTAAAAAAACCCTAATTGCTTCACAGCCAACTGCAGGGGCAAAATGGTCATTTGACAGTCAAAAGTCAAAAATTTTGGTCAACATCTCATTTTGAAGCCACAAACATCATTTGATCAATTCTTGATCATGATTCTCAAAGCATGGCTCAAAAGGTCTCAAGATGCAAAAGTTTCCATTTTTGGACAGTTGAAAAAGTCAACTGCAAATTGACCAGGGCATAACTTCTTCATGTTTTATCAGAAAAATCCCATCCAAAGCTCATTTTGAAGAGAATGACATTTCCTACAACTCATCTTCACACTTCAAGTCCAAGAAATGCTCTCACAAAAATTTATCAATTTCAACATTATAGGTCATTTTCAAAAGTCAACAAAAAGGCACTTTAAGTCAAAGACCATAACTTGAGATTGGTAAATCAAAATGACATGGGACCAAAGACATTGGTTAGCGGACTTCAAGACCTTTCCAAAATGTCCAAGAACATGATCAGATCTTCAAAATTGAGCAAGATATTCCTTGTAGAAGTTGGGAAATTTTTGGGAATTTTGAAAAGTCAACTTTGCTTCAAATGCCTCAAAATTGCTAATGGGCCTCAATTTCTTCCATGAATCATTACCCAAAGGCTATGCACGACCCATTAAGCTAAAAGGGAGTTATTTTCTTATTTTTAATTAATTAATTGAATTTTTAATCTTATTAATTCATTTAATTAAATTTAATTATGAGGAAAATACTAAACAATGGTTTTAAATCTCTTTTGTGCAGCAAATCCTTCCATTATGAGCTAAATATTTCGTGTACCTTCTCAAGAGACAAAATCTTCCACAATTGGCATGAAAGAGATTGAAAAAGATTGGATTTTATATGATTGGAAATCAAATATCAAAATCATAAATGGATGGACTTTGGGCTGGTTTCTTGACCTAATTCTATTCACTTACTTATGCACAATTGAAGCCTAAGGCATAAAACACAAAAGCTGCGCTCAAAACCATAGAACAACATTGCATTTTTTTCACAAAATATTGAAAACTGAAAACCTAGTTAGAAGGCGTTTCAAAGCTTCAAAAGTATTCCAAAACCTTGCCAAGACATCCAGGAAGCATTTGCAATCGAAACCAAGCCTCCACGCACAGAGAATTGGTATAACAGAATTGCTTTCTTTTCAAAATTGTCCATAATCGTGTTTTAATTTTCAGACATTGTTCATGCATTTTAATGGTTGATTTATACTAATATGGATGTTCTGAAGCTAATGGTACCCTTTGATTGAACTAACAATGCCTGTATAGCGATTTGCCATGAACGCTTGCTAGGGTTTCAGAAGCTTGGAATTTGGGGTTTATACATATGGAAAAATTAGGCCTTAAAACCTATACCAATGGATTCGTAACATCCAAACAAAGCAAATCCACACCTCGCGCCCTTTTTATATTTGCTTATATGCTAATCGCTATTTTTTCTGTTTGAGTTTATGGGGGTTTAAAACCCCCGCTATTTGCTTTTATTTACAGGTACAAAAGGAAGAAGAAGGTAGCGTGTCTGAGTGTGGTTGGTCAGTTTGAATACTGGCGCGTTTTTTGATTGCTTCAGCGTAATATTGTTTTTTCACATATATTATTCATGCTCCATTTAATTGACAAAGAGACTCAATGGCTCAGCTGGTTGGTGTGCTGTCCTACAGGCATTGGGACCTGGGTTCGATTCCCAGGTCCCCCTCTTATATTTCATATTTTTCTCCATAACATGTTTCCACGCAGCGCTTCATCCAAAGACCATCATGCATCCTCATATGCTTGCTTGCCACGCGCCCAGGAGATCTCATCCAAAGGCCATAACGTGGATTCCACCGTGCACCTCAGTCAACCACTCTGTTGTACCCCAAAATTTTCCCTCCCATATTCTTCAAGAAATTGCCAAGTCAAGCTTCAAATCTCCCCAAGGGTTGCACAGTTCAAGGTCCTCCTAAGCAGTCAAAACTAGGGTTTTTATTCTGATCAAGAAGTTGAAGTTTCCAAAGGTCCAATCAAGTCTCACATGCCTACAAATATGGTCAAGCATCCTCATACAAAGTTTCAAGACTTTCAGCACAAGATTGCACAGTCAAAAACCCTAATTGCACTACAGTCAACTGTAAGGGCAAAATGGTCATTTGGCAGTCAAAAGTTCAGTTTTTTGGTCAACATATCATTTTGAAGCCACAAACATCATTTGATCAATAATTGATCATGATTCTCAAAGTTTGGCTCAAAAATCATCAAGATGCAAAAGTTTCCTTATTTGGACAGCTGAAAAAGTCAACTGTAAATTGACCAGGGCATAACTTTCACATGGATTAACAGAAAAATTCCATCCAAAGCTCATTTTGAAGAGAAATACATTTCCTACAACTCATCTTCATACTTCAAGTCCAATAAATGCTCTCACAAAAAGTTATCAATTTCAACATTATAGGTCATTTTCAAAAGTCAACAAAAAGGGACTTTAAGTCAAAGGCCATAATTTGAGAGTGGTAAATCAAAATGACATGGTACCAAAGGCATTGGTTAGAGGACTCAAAGACCTTTCCAAAATGTCCAAGAACATGAGAAAAGCATAAAAATTGAGCAAGTTATGCCTTGTGGAAGTTGGGAAATTTTTGGATATTTTGAAAAGTCAACATTGATTCAAATGACCTAAAATTGCTAATGGGCCCATTTTTCTTCCATAATTCATCATCCATGGCATGTGCACGACCACTTGGCCCAAAGGGAAGTATTTCTTCATTTTTTATTTATTTATTTGAATTTTTATTTATAATAATTCATTTAAATCAAATTAAATACATGAAAAATATTTAACCTAGGTTTTACAATCTTTTTGTGCACAAAATCTACTCAATAATTCGTGTGAAATTAAATAGGGAAAGATTTGGAGAGAATTGATCTTAATTTGTACAAAAACACATGGAAAATATTTGAAAAAGATCTTGAAAATCAAATCTTTCAAAGTCATGAATGCCAAGCTTTTTGGATCAAATTTCTTAACCTAATTGTTCCACACATATATACAAAGCAAACCCTCATGCTTGGAACCATTAAGCTGCGCTAGAAACCGTTCATCCAATTTGGAATTTTTTTGCAAAAAACTCATAACTGAAAACATCTTTGCAGGACGATTCAAGGCGAAATTATCATCCCATTGCACTCCTAAGGCCTCAAGCAATCTTCCTGGATCAAAAACATCAGACATAACCTCTTGAATCGTTGTACAGAAGCTAACTTTTCTCACTTTTTTTTCATAATCGTGCATTCCAATTCATGCGCATTTAGCCTTTTTTAATGTTTGATTCATGTTCCTTGTATGGTTCTAAAGCTGACCATGTGATTTGATTGAATTATTATGTATTGTATACGATTCTACCATTGTCAATTTTTAGGGTTTACAGGATTCCAAATTAGGGATTTCGAAACAAGGAAAAATTGGAGCACAAGACCTAGGCTATCCTAACCAGGACCTCCATACGAACTCATTGATAGGGTCGCGCTCAATTTATGAGCGTCCAGTGGCTAATCGTTATTTTCTTGTATGGTGTCTACAGCCACGCTTAAAAACCGTTGCTCATTGTTTGTGTATTTCAGGAAAAAGAAAATCAACGAAGGAGATGATGAAGTGGCGAGATGTGATAGGGTCATTTAAATTTCGCGCGCAGAGTCCACTAACACATTTGTTTTCTTTTATATTATTTGTTCGTTATTATATATTAACACGCGTGAATTGGTTCAGTTGGTAGAAGGCTTTGTTGATAACGCTCATGACCTGGGTTCGAGCCCCAGGTCTTCATTATTCCCATATTGTTTTTCAATTAAAATTCATATGCAGGCTCAGTGTTGTGATCCACGATACACTCTGAAAATCAAACCATTCACAAAGCCAGGGAGATCAAATCAAAGGCTCAGATCTAAGGAACACAATGCACCCTAGTCAACGCGCCAGCATGCTCCCTGGAGAAAGTCAAACAGGCCAAGATTAATGGGCCAGATTACTAAACTTTAACCTCCATGTTGGGGACTACAACCCCCCTAGGTTTGCAATGTTATTTTTATTTTATTAATTCTATTTTTTTTTAATCATTATTTGTTTAATTAATTAATTATTTTCACAAAAAAAAACACAAAACAATTAAAAAAATCAGAAAAGAATTAAAATAATAAATATTTTTATTTCTAGTATTTTCATAAATAAATTTGCATGTAATTAAATTTAGTTTTAAATTAAGTTTTAATTTTAATTCTTTTAACAAAAATCTAAAAAATATAGAAATAGGGTTAATTAATTAATTTTTCATCATTTTTATTTTTCTTTCATAATAATCAAATATTTAATATTATTTATTTTATTTATTTTGATAATTAAATTTGTATATAAAAATTAGGGTTAAATTAGGTTAAAATTCAATGTTTTTCTTAATAAATTAAAAGCCATTAGAATTAGGGTTAGTATTTATTTTAATTAATTCTTTTTTTCATATTAAATCCTAAAATACTAAAAAATACCAAAAAAAACAAGTTCTTTCTTTCTTTTAATTTTAATTAATTCCTCATTATTTTAACTTTGCAAAAAGGGTCCAACGCCCTCGTTTCGATTTAATTATTAATTCGCATATTATTTTATTCCGTTTAAATATTTATGTATCTCTCCCGAAGCCATGTATTTAATTACTCACACTTTTAATTCTTTACCTTTCTTTATTTTTCTGTCAAAATCGGGTCCTGGTTTAATTTTGGCGATGTGGACCCGCGCCATTTGTAATAGCTTAGAATTTACTTTTCCCGCAATATTTTAACTGTTAAATCAAAGCATGAAAGAATGTATGGACAAAAATAAAAACAAACGCTAGAACACCAATAACATGACAAGATAAATGCAAATGAAAACGACACACGAATCGCACACACCACCCCTAGGGTACGCCTCACTGTTGCCTTGCCTCGAAAGGTGATCGTCGAGTAGAGGACGTCTTAGTAAGTCCTCATGATCCGGGAACCTGGCATGAGGGTAGCTTCTAAGGTATCTTCCCATTGCTCTGGTGATCACCATGTCCCGAACCTCGAATTGACCCGAACACCTCCAACGGTGGTGCTACCTACCTCTCAATGGTGGGATGGCACTACTTTAAAGAACATATACACAGACGAATTCCTTAGGGTAGGTAGACGACTCTAGATACTTGCTCTAATTTCAAAAACAAATCAAAAAATACTTTTCACACCGACACCTTTTCAAAAAGCTTTCGAAAGCAATTTTTCAAACACTCTTGAGGACCGATACAAGAGTCGAACTGAAATTTTCAAAGAAACTTTTTAAAACCCACAGTTGAAAAGCAAACAAACCATTTTTGAAAACACAATGAGCAAGTATCTAAGAGCCCATGGATAACCATGGATAGAAAGGGTGCTAACACCTTCCCTTTCTATAATCTACCTCCCGAACCGAGAGCAATCTCTTTAAGGAATTTTTCTGTGCTTTTGTCCTTTCCATTTGGAGAAAATAAAAGACGGTGGCGACTCTTGCTTCCGCGACATTTCGCGAACCAGCGTTAAACAGTCAGTTCCAGATCCACCGATCACAGAACTGGCGACTCTGCTGGGGAATAAAACTTAAAGTGAGGTGTACCTTAGGGTTAGTTCATAACTGTGTTTTCAATTGTATTGACTTGCTTGCTTTAAAATTGTGGGTTGCTTGGGAGTTCTATAGATCCTAACTCGGATCTGGGGATACCTTCTTAGAAAGTAGCAACAAGGCTGTGAGGGAACTGTGCGGGGTATACCGACATGGTTGAAACAGTCTGCTACGTTGATGTGGCACTTTGGTGTGTACCGGTAACCCTTGAGTTCAGTCAAGGAGAGTACGGGGCCTCCGCGTAGTGTCGTGAAGCATCAACAGACCTTAGGAACCTTAATTGAACTATCTTGGCCTCTTTAGGGTAGTGAGATAACTGACTTTGGTGCAGTCCGAGGTTGGTTGATACTCGATACTACACCCAATTGAGGGTTGCTTTCCTGGAATATTTCGGTCGCCAGTTCAGTGGCTAAATCGAAACGATGAACAATGAAAGCAATCCAGTGATATTGGGACCCTTAGAACCCGGTTACTTCTAATAGGACAGGTTGAGCCCACCAACTTCAAAAGGGTAATACCCAGACCCCATGCTGGCCTAAACTCTAAGGGTTTCTCTTGTGTGACTTGTGTGCCTTCGTACTTGACTATTTGCATGCTTGTTGTCTGACACTTGAGCTTCTTGCAGGTTTTGTTTATAGTCCTTAACTAGGACTCATAACAGGGTTTACTGAATTTCCTGCAGGTTTTGTCCATAGTCCTTAACTAGGACTCTTAACCTGGCTTACTAAGTTTCCTGCAGGTTTTGTCCATAGTCCTTAACTAGGATTCTTAACCAGGCTTACTAAGTTTCTTGCAGGTTTTCGTTTTAGTCCTTAACCAGGACTCTTAACAAGGCTTACTAAGTTTCTTGCAGGTTTTTGTTTTAGTCCTTAACTAGGACTCATAACATGTTTTACCGAGTTTCTTGCAGGTTTTGGTTTGCAGTTCTCGATCAGGACTCATAACAGGGTTACCTACATTACCCCATGCATAGCATGACATCATACCATTGCATACATCCTAACCCATTTCAAAGATCTCAAGGGCTTGTGATGCAGGTCATGATGAATTGAACTGTCTAGCAAGGGGCAAAGAGGATTTATTTTCCTCTAGCCAAGGTTGTCAGGGGCTATGACCCACTGGATATGGTGAGCCTTTGACACTTGAAGAAGGACTCTCAGCAACATGAAGTTCCTTCAGTCAAGCTGCTGGATCCCAAATGCTAACAATCTTCTTGTTTACCCCGCGAGATCCTTGAAAACATTGCATGCATGTCATACACATCATTACATAACAGGTGTCTTTGTTGCAGGTCACTTACCTTTCTCGCTGTTTATTTCAGCAATGGCCTTCCAACTAGATAACCAGGACCTTCTCGCTCAAGAGACTCAGTTCAGGGAAATCCTCCTGAATCTATCCAAGGGGCAGGAGGAGCTAAGGACACTTCTCATGGAGACTTTTGTCAGGAATAGTGCTGAGGATGCAAGGCTGAAACACCTACAAGCTGAGGTGGATGTATTGAAGGTCAAGATGCTGGGGCAGGTGACTGCTATTCAAGGGTTAGCTCAAAGACAAGATGAGCTCTGGTTTCTCGTCAACCAATTGCTTCAGAGTAACCAACTGGGGCAAAAGCCTAAGGGTAAAAAGCCAGTCATCGTTTGACCACCTTTGAGACAAAGAGGCAAGGAGAGAGCTCCCCAAATGGCTCCAGTGTCACAAATTCAACATCACAACCAACAAAAGAGCGAGAGAAGGCAGTTCACTCGACTCAACATGACCTTATCCCAGATATTGCCACAGTTGCTGGAGACCAAGCTGGTAACTCTAAAAGAGGCTCCGAAGTTTCAAAATACAACGTCACCAAAGTATAACCCCAACGCTCGCTGCGCTTATCATTCTGATATCCCGGGGCATGCTACAGAGGATTGTTGGGCTTTGAAGAATAAGATTCAGGACCTGATTGATGAAGGGGCATTAGAGTTCACACAAGATGGTCAGGCTGAATTTTTCTACCATCCCTCCAAGACTCACCATTTGAAGTGACAAATCCTGGGACTGGAAAACTTTTGTTCATTCGAATGTTCAAGTTGCAATTCTCTTTTGTTCAAACATTTACTCATGTTGAATATTGTTATTTCATTAATGCATCGCATATGTCTGTTTTGAAGCAATATATTCGTATTCACTATGCGCAAATTATTTTCATATTTTTTCTGATGTCAACTCTCGATTAATAATTCTAAGCCTCTTGAGGGAGGATGACGAAAACGATACCACGATCTTTACAGTATGCTTTTGAACAGACCCCGCTGATGAGGTACAGGCATTATTTCAATTCCTAAACACTGGAGTTATAAGGAAGATAATCCCTCGTCAACCCCTCTGAGCCAAAGAAGTAGGAGTTTTTCTTTTCGAAATTTAAAACCCTTAATCATAACCTGGGGCAGGGTAGTCTCTCAGTTGATCCAAGTGCATAACGAATGGCACCAAAGAGGTCCTTACAAAACAAAAAACGGTGATGGTTCCGAATAATCAAGAAGGACAGGCAGTCATTATATCTCTCAAAATAAAAAAGCCCATTAAGTCAAAAACCATGAAGGAGACTTACAAAAATGGAGCATCCCGTTGACTGTAAATCCAAAAAAGGAAACAGTTCAGGAAAAAAAAATAGGGATAACAAAGTCAAAAAAGAAAGAGGTCTTACAAACCCTCGACAAAAGATGACTGCCTATTCAAAAGAAATCATCAATATCTGAACCATCATTGGAACATCAAAGCAAAGACTCAAGCAAGGTCTAACGCATGATCAACTGAGTTTAGGTTTGGAGAACATCACGAAGAGCGGGTGGGTACAAATAATTTGAGCCTTTATCCTTTGTTTCTTAAACCGTGAACCAAGCCACGTTATAACCCTTAAAAGTCCTAGCTGAAGCATGGGTTAATTCGAAAGCATACTGTTACGAAAGGTATCCTGACTCCTTAAGGCCTATGGTAAATATGGAGTTGACATCACGTTTTACAAACATTCACTTGTTTTATGAAAAAGAATGCATTTTCAAAATCTTCAAGACAGACATAAGCTTTGCATTTTTGACATAACTTTGTTTGCATATGACTTTTTGTTCGAACAACAGGAAAATTCGCACGATGAATGCCTAATGAACAGAAGTACTTCCAATCAAGGGGCACGACATGATCATGGTCCAATCATCTGGGGCAATCCAATCAAGATTCGGAGAATCTCTTAAAAGGCCAAATAGCTTGGGGCAAATCTCCACCTGAGTCACTTGGGGCATTTCAACAACGAATCTGGCCTAATCAAACACCTTCTGGTGGCATGACAAAACACTTCTAAATAGTGACAATTCCCTACTTTCTGAGAACGGACATAGTCGAAAAAATACTACGTACAATCAAAGACCCGCTAGGTTGACATACCTAGGCAAAAATAAGGGCTTCCCGGCGAACCAAAAGGGTTCGGGCAAAATGAGGGATGAAATGAAAAAAATCTGTACACCCGGCAAGTCGAAAACCTGAAAAGGCGGCTTGGGCAAAAATGGGTATCCCGGTGGACTGAAAACCCGAAAGGGCGGCCCAGGAAAAAGTTAGGGATCAAAGCGTACGACTATGTCCTGTCATCTTGTCACCTGCCTACCAGAAGAAGGTTTGACCCTCAACAATGATCAGCACCCCACAGGTGCCTCCCACCTCAGAAACAGGGGCAATAATAAGTGGTCTAAGTGATCTAATTGTTCTATCCTCCAAGGTATCCAGGTAGGTTCAGCTGAAGAACATAACCAGATATCTTAATTCCCCAGAGAGTAAGTCAGCAAGACAGTGTACTCTCCTCAAGCCAAGCTATATTATCAAACCTTAAAGAAGTCGGGTATCCTCCAGCAGATCTCAACATTCCCCAGCAGCATACAGTCTTAACAAGCATCCCCGACAGTCTTGATTTAAGATTGTTCCCCGGCGTTCTATCAACATGCAAAGGAATCACTTCCCCAGCATATCAAAACTTCCCCAGGAAAGTCCAATCTAGTTCCCCAGGAAAATTGGGATTCATATCCCCAAGCAGTAAGCTTATCCCCAGTAGATTCTGGAAGCTTATCCCCTCGCAGAGCACGAACGCGTCGTCCGGCTTTATTCAAAGAGTTATTTCCTTAACAGGATATAACTGGGTTATCCTCAGCCAAAAGCCATGGAAAGGTCGTCGTCGACGAATCTTCTTATCCCCAGCAAAGTCTATCAGCACTTCCAACACAAACAAGGATATCCTCAGCAAGTCATTCTCAACAATTCAGCAAAGTATCTCTCTCCCCACAGAGTATTGCTCCCCAGCAAGATCGTCAGAGTACTTTTCTCCCCGCAAAATATTCCATTCGCCAAGTTTATTCCCCAACGGAGTCATCGTCTCCTACCGGTATTCTTGCAGTTATCATCCCCAGCAGGAGTAAAAGCTTATTCTTCAATATCAGCCCAGGAGTGACTTCCCGGCACCCGTCAAGGATTTACTTTCCTAGACGAAAAAACACATTCATAAAACATCACATACATCATTATAGCATGCATAGACGCATCATATCCTACATATCTCATTTATGTTGAGAACATCATTGCTTGGTTCATATCATGCATTGCATATGACTGACCTTTACCTTTCAGGAAAGATACAGTTAAATTCTCAAATCACATTTCAAGACCTAGACCGGTTCAGTTAATCGACTCCAAAGATTTCTTATCCAGTCCAAGGCCTTCTCTAGTCCAGCTAAATCGACTCCCAACAGATTTTTCTGATGAAGGCTCAGTAGAAGTTATCAGGTTATAACTTCCTATGGTTCCCTCCCCGACGGTGCGTGAGGTGATAATCCCATTTCAGGTTATAATTTCCTATGGTTCTCTCCCCGACGGTGCGTGAGATGTAATTCCCTTTCAGGTTATAATTTCCTATGGTTCTCTCCTCGACGGTGCGTGAGATGTAATTCCCTTTCAGGTTATAATTTCCTATGGTTCTCTCCTCGACGGTGCGTGAGATGTAATTCCCTTTCAGGTTATAATTTCCTATGGTTCTCTCCCCGACAGTGCGTGAGATGTAATTCCCTTTCAGGTTATAATTTCCTATGGTTCTCTCCCCGACGGTGCGTGAGATGTAATTCCCTTTCAGGTTATAATTTCCTATGGTTCTCTCCCCGACGGTGCGTGAGATGTAATTCCCTTTCAGGTTATAATTTCCTATGGTTCTCTCCCCGACGGTGCGTGAGATGTAATTCCCTTTCAGGTTACAATTTCCTATGGTTCTCTCCCCGACGGTGCGTGAGATGATAATTCCATTTAAGATTACAATTTCCTATGGTTCTCTCCCCGACGGTGCGTGAGATGTAATTCCCTTTCAGGTTACAATTTCCTATGGTTCTCTCCCCGACGGTGCGTGAGGTGATAATTCCGTTTTAGGTTTCTCAGACGTCCGCTTTCAGATTATAATTGCCTATTGGTTCTCTTCCCGATACTGCGAAGATGGTAATTCCCACCAAGGTTTTTCTCAGCGAGCGTTGTTGAGGTTAAAGTCACCCAAGGTTCTCTTACCGTTCATGCTAAGGTAGTAACCATCCCTGGTTCATTCATCATCGTTTGAAGCTCCAGATCCAGCTCCTGTAACCAGGCAGGACGCATCTATACCAAGCATCTGAAAATAGCTCCTGCAACATGTCAGGTACTCATTTTCTGTTTTGCAGGTACGCAAGTTCTCGCTAAGGAATCTCTTACGCGATCAACATCCAGATGGCATCTATAAGCCCATCATCCTATTCATCAACCTCTAAATGGCATCTATAAGCCCATTCCATCATCACACTGCTACTATGTGAGCGCAAATTTCTGGGCACTTTAGTGTTCAATCATCTTCCACCCTCGGATTACGAAAGGCATGTCAGCCAATCTGCATCCTCAAGTCTAAGAAGATTGAACAGGGGCAACTGTTGTACCCCAAAATTTGCCCTCCCATATTCTTCAAGAAATTGCCAAGTCAAGCTTCAAATCTCCCCAAGGGTTGCACAGTTCAAGGGCCTCCTAAGCAGTCAAAACTAGGGTTTTTATTCTGATCAAGAAGTTGAAGTTTCCAAAGGTCCAATCAAGTCTCACATGCCTACAAATATGGTCAAGCATCCTCATACAAAGTTTCAAGACTTTCAGCACAAGATTGCACAGTCAAAAACCCTAATTGCACTACAGTCAACTGTAAGGGCAAAATGGTCATTTGGCAGTCAAAAGTTCAGTTTTTTGGTCAACATATCATTTTGAAGCCACAAACATCATTTGATCAATACTTGATCATGATTCTCAAAGTTTAGCTCAAAAATCATCAAGATGCAAAAGTTTCCTTATTTGGACAGCTGAAAAAGTCAACTGTAAATTAACCAGGGCATAACTTTCACATGGATTAACAGAAAAATTCCATCCAAAGCTCATTTTGAAGAGAAATACATTTCCTACAACTCATATTCATACTTCAAGTCCAAGAAATGCTCTCACAAAAAGTTATCAATTTCAACATTATAGGTCATTTTCAAAAGTCAACAAAAAGGGACTTTAAGTCAAAGGCCATAATTTGAGAGTGGTAAATCAAAATGACATGGGACCAAAGGCATTGGTTAGAGGACTCAAAGACCTTTCCAAAATGTCCAAGAACATGAGAAAAGCTTAAACATTGAGCAAGTTATGCCTTGTGGAAGTTGGGAAATTTTTGGATATTTTGAAAAGTCAACATTGATTCAAATGACCTAAAATTGCTAATGGGCCCATTTTTCTTCCATAATTCATCATCCATGGCATGTGCACGACCACTTGGCCCAAAGGGAAGTATTTCTTCATTTTTTATTTATTTATTTGAATTTTTATTTATAATAATTCATTTAAATCAAATTAAATACATGAAAAATATTTAACCTAGGTTTTACAATCTTTTTGTGCACAAAATCTACTCAATAATTCGTATGAAATTAAATAGGGAAAGATTTGGAGAGAATTGATCTTAATTTGTACAAAAACACATGGAAAATATTTGAAAAAGATCTTGAAAATCAAATCTTTCAAAGTCATGAATGCCAAGCTTTTTGGATCAAATTTCTTAACCTAATTGTTCCACACATATATACAAAGCAAACCCTCATGCTTGGAACCATTAAGCTGCGCTAGAAACCGTTCATCCAACTTGGAATTTTTTTGCAAAAAACTCATAACTGAAAACATCTTTGCAGGACGATTCAAGGCGAAATTATCATCCCATTGCACTCCTAAGGCCTCAAGCAATCTTCATGGATCAAAAACATCAGACATAACCTCTTGAATCGTTGTACAGAAGCTAACTTTTCTCACTTTTTTTTCATAATCGTGCATTCCAATTCATGCGCATTTAGCCTTTTTTAATGTTTGATTCATGTTCCTTGTATGGTTCTAAAGCTGACCATGTGATTTGATTGAATTATTATGCATTGTATACGATTCTACCATTGTCAATTTTTAGGGTTTACAGGATTCCAAATTAGGGATTTCGAAACAAGGAAAAATTGGAGCACAAGACCTAGGCTATCCTAACCAGGACCTCCATACGAACTCATTGATAGGGTCGCGCTCAATTTATGAGCGTCCAGTGGCTAATCGTTATTTTCTTGTATGGTGTCTACAGCCACGCTTAAAAACCGTTGCTCATTGTTTGTGTATTTCAGGAAAAAGAAAATCAACGAAGGAGATGATGAAGTGGCGAGATGTGATAGGGTCATTTAAATTTCGCGCGCAGAGTCCACTAACACATTTGTTTTCTTTTATATTATTTGTTCGTTATTATATATTAACACGCGTGAATTGGTTCAGTTGGTAGAAGGCTTTGTTGATAACGCTCATGACCTGGGTTCGAGCCCCAGGTCTTCATTATTCCCATATTGTTTTTCAATTAAAATTCATATGCAGGCTCAGTGTTGTGATCCACGATACACTCTCAAAATCAAACCATTCACAAAGCCAGGGAGATCAAATCAAAGGCTCAGATCTAAGGAACACAATGCACCCTAGTCAACGCGCCAGCATGCTCCCTGGAGAAAGTCAAACAGGCCAAGATTAATGGGCCAGATTACTAAACTTTAACCTCCATGTTGGGGACTACAACCCCCCTAGGTTTGCAATGTTATTTTTATTTTATTAATTCTATTTTTTTTTAATCATTATTTGTTTAATTAATTAATTATTTTCACAAAAAAAAACACAAAACAATTAAAAAAATCAGAAAAGAATTAAAATAATAAATATTTTTATTTCTAGTATTTTCATAAATAAATTTGCATGTAATTAAATTTAGTTTTAAATTAAGTTTTAATTTTAATTCTTTTAACAAAAATCTAAAAAATATAGAAATAGGGTTAATTAATTAATTTTTCATCATTTTTATTTTTCTTTCATAATAATCAAATATTTAATATTATTTATTTTATTTATTTTGATAATTAAATTTGTATATAAAAATTAGGGTTAAATTAGGTTAAAATTCAATGTTTTTCTTAATAAATTAAAAGCCATTAGAATTAGGGTTAGTATTTATTTTAATTAATTCTTTTTTTCATATTAAATCCTAAAATACTAAAAAATACCAAAAAAAACAAGTTCTTTCTTTCTTTTAATTTTAATTAATTCCTCATTATTTTAACTTTGCAAAAAGGGTCCAACGCCCTCGTTTCGATTTAATTATTAATTCACATATTATTTTATTCCGTTTAAATATTTATGTATCTCTCCCGAAGCCATGTATTTAATTACTCGCACTTTTAATTCTTTACCTTTCTTTATTTTTCTGTCAAAATCGGGTCCTGGTTTAATTTTGGCGATGTGGACCCGCGCCATTTGTAATAGCTTAGAATTTACTTTTCCCGCAATATTTTAACTGTTAAATCAAAGCATGAAAGAATGTATGGAAAAAAATAAAAACAAACGCTAGAACACCAATAACATGACAAGATAAATGCAAATGAAAACGACACACGAATCGCACACACCACCCCTAGGGTACGCCTCACTGTTGCCTTGCCTCGAAAGGTGATCGTCGAGTAGAGGACGTCTTAGTAAGTCCTCATGATCCGGGAACCTGGCATGAGGGTAGCTTCTAAGGTATCTTCCCATTGCTCTGGTGATCACCATGTCCCGAACCTCGAATTGACCCGAACACCTCCAACGGTGGTGCTACCTACCTCTCAATGGTGGGATGGCACTACTTTAAAGGACATATACACAGACGAATTCCTTAGGGTAGGTAGACGACTCTAGATACTTGCTCTAATTTCAAAAACAAATCAAAAAATACTTTTCACACCGACACCTTTTCAAAAAGCTTTCGAAAGCAATTTTTCAAACACTCTTGAGGACCGATACAAGAGTCGAACTGAAATTTTCAAAGAAACTTTTTAAAACCCACAGTTGAAAAGCAAACAAACCATTTTTGAAAACACAATGAGCAAGTATCTAAGAGCCCATGGATAACCATGGATAGAAAGGGTGCTAACACCTTCCCTTTCTATAATCTACCTCCCGAACCGAGAGCAATCTCTTTAAGGAATTTTTCTGTGCTTTTGTCCTTTCCATTTGGAGAAAATAAAAGACGGTGGCGACTCTTGCTTCCGCGACATTTCGCGAACCAGCGTTAAACAGTCAGTTCCAGATCCACCGATCACACACTCCATATGCAATCTCTGAAAGTCAAAAAAGGCTTTGCATTATTGGGCCAAAATGCTTCAACAAACCTCCCAAATTGGGTCAGACACCCCCATTGTTTGTATTCTTTTTTTTCTCCTTTTCTTTTCTTTTAATTATTTTAATTGTTTTCTTTTAATTCACAAAATATAATTTTCATAATAAAAATCAGACATCAAAATATGTTAATTAATTTATTCATTAAATATTTTTGTAAATAAATTTTTAATAATCAATTTAGTAAAATTAGGTTTTAATTTTAATCTTTTCTTAAATAACTAAAATATGTAGAAATTAGGTTTTTAGCATTTTTATCCTTTTTCTTAATAAATAATTTTTTCTTATTATCATTATTATTAATTATTGATTTATTTTGTAAATACCCATGGAATTAATTAATTAGTGTGAATTAGGTTAAACTTGAATATTTTTCATAAATAATTAAAAACAACTTAGAACTAGGGTTTCATTTAACTTCTAATTTTTAATTAATTTTCTTTATTCTCATTAAATACAAAAAAAACATAAAAACATTTCTTTTCTTAATTAAATAACTAATTAGTCTTAATTTTAATTTAATTTCAAAAGGGTCCAACGCCCTCGAACATTCGATTCTAATTTCCTTTCGCGCATTTATTCTTATTTATTTTCTTTCAAATATTATGTAATTGCTCAAGCCTTGTAATAGTAACTAGGTTTTTACTTTCAGCATTTTTTTATTCAAAACGGGTCTTTGTTAATTTGGCAATGTATAGACCCGCGCCTTGTAATAGCGTAGGACTTTTATTTTCCGCATTTTACTTTCCGCACTTTAATTTCCGCACTTTTTAAACTGCTAAACTTTGCATGAAAGAATGTATGGCCAAAAATAAAAACAACGCGTAGCTCACGATACAATGATCAAAGATAATGGTTAAACTGAAAATAACACACAAATTCACACACCACTCTTAGGGTACGCCTCACTGTTGCCTTGCCCTCGAAGCGTAGTCGTCGAGTATAGGATGTTTTAGTAAGTCCTTATGTCCATGATCTATGGCATAGGGGTAGCTTCTAAGGTGTCCTACTGTTGCTCTGGTGACCACACTGTCCCTAAACTCGAATTGACCCGAACACCTCCAACGGTGGTGCTACCTATCTCTCAATGGTGGGATGGCATTATCTTAAGGACATTTACACAGCCTAATTCCTTAGGGTAGGTGGATGACTCATAGATACTTGCTCTATTCAAAACAAACAAAACTCTTTTCACACCGACACTTTTCAAAAAGCTTTCAAAACAATTTTTCAAACACTCTTGAGGACTGATACAAGAGTCGATCTGAAATCTTTTAACGAAACTTTTTCAAACTCACTCACACTTGAAAAGCAAACACTTTTGAAAACACAAATGAGCAAGTATCTAAGAGCCCATGGATAACCATGGATAGAAAGGGTGCTAATACCTTCCCTTTCTATAAATCTACCTCCCGAACCGAGAAACTATCTCATAAGGAATTTTGCTGTGCTTTTGTCCTGTCCATGTTGGAGAAAATAAAAGACGGTGGCAACTCTTGCTTCCGCGACATTTCGCGAACCAGCGTTAAACAGTCAGTTCCAGATCCACCGATCACAGAACTGGCGACTCTGCTGGGGAATCTTATAAAGTGAGGTGTACCTTAGGACTAAGATCACTTGTGTTTTCAATTGTTGTGCTTGTTTGCTTTATTATTGTGGGACTGTCTTGGGAGTTCTATAGATCCTAACCCGGATCTGGGGATACCTTCTTAGAAAGTAGCAACAAGGCTGTGAGGGAACTGTGCGGGGTATACCGACATGGTTGAAGCAGTCTGCTACGTTGATGTGGCACTTTGGTGTGTACCGGTAACCCTTGAGTTCAGTCAAGGAGAGTACGGGGCCTCCGCGTGGTGTCGTGAAGCATCAACTAACCTTAGGAACCTTAATTGAACCATCTTGGCCTCTTTAGGGTAGTGAGATAACTGACTTTGGTGCAGTCCGAGGTTGGTTGATACTCGATACTACACTCAATTGAGGGTTGTTTTCTTGGAATATTTCGGTCGCCAGTTCAGTGGCTAAATCGAAACGATGAACAATGAAAGCAATCCAGTGATATTGGGACCCTTAGAACCCGGTTACTTCTGATAGGACAGGTTGAGCCCACCAACTTCAAGAGGGTAATACCCAGACCCCATGCTGGCCTAAACTCTAAGGGTTGTGGTGTGACTTGTGTGCCTTATCATGTTTGCTGCTTGTGAATATTTGTGGTGTGTTTAATCATAGCATCATGACATCATACAGCATCATATGCATTGACTAACCATTTCAGGTGTTCGAATCTTCATCTTTGTTCTTGTTTTATAGGACATGGAAACTGTTCGCAGAAAGGCAATTCAGATCAGCCTTGTAAGGATCCCTCCTCAGCTTAAGGAACTTATATCCAGGACTCCCGAGAGTTCTTCTTTCAGTGAGAGGCATGGAAGACTCATCAGCTTGGTTAACACCAATATTGAGGAAGATATGATAAAGGTCCTCTTCCAGTTCTTTGACCCTCTGCACCACTGCTTTACTTTCCTGGATTATCAACTGGTGCCTACATTGGAAGAGTTCTCCCGGCTTCTGAAGATCCCTATCCTTGATCAACTACCCTACAACGGTACGGAAAAGGAACCCAAACTTGAAGAGATTGCTAAAGCCTTGCACTTACAACCATCTGACATCAAGGGACATTGGGAAGTTAGGAGTGGTATCAAAGGGTTCTTAGCCAGGTTTCTGTTTGAGAAGGCCCAAGAATGTTGGAACTCCCTTGACCTGCAGGCTTTTGAAGAAGTGGTGGCCCTCCTTGTCTATGGATTGGTGTTGTTCCCGAATCCCGATCAGCTTATAGATATCAATGCTGTCAAGATCTTCATGTCTAGGAATCCTATACCTACGTTGCTTGGGGACATCCTTCACTCATGTTACACTCGAACCATGAGAAAAAGAAGTGTTCTTATGTGTTGTACCCCCCTCTTGGGAAGGTGGTTTATTTTGCACCTTCCACAATCAGTTTTGAAGAATGGGCGGGGTTTGAGATGGTCACAACGATTGATGACTCTTACACATGCAGATATACATTGGTGTTCTCGGTCCAGAGAAGATGTCACTATCATTGATCGTTGCGGGGAGTACCCTAATGTTCCTTTACTTGGAATCAGAGGAGGTATTACTTACAACCCGTGTCTGGCTTGGAGACAGTTTGGTTATGCTCGGAGGGACGGCCCTCATGACATGTTAATTCCTGACATAGTTTTTGACTTCGACAATGATGCACAAGGACTTCGCCAGAGATTTATCAGAGCTTGGAGGATGCCTAACAAGATAGACAGCAAGACACTGGGGCATAGGAACTCCATCCCGTTGGAGCCTTATCTCAAGTGGGTACGAGCCCGCTCCCAGAAGTTAGTGATGCCTTATCCTCATGTTCTCCCCGTGATCAAAGAGCCAGTTTTGGAAGGAGAGGTGTCCTACACCATTCAACATCCTGACATGCCCACATCCTGGGAAGAAATGCAGAAGAGTTGGATCCAGCTTAAGGAAGAACGAAATTCTCTTGAGTCCAGTCAACATGCTAGTGAGAAGAAGGTCTTGGAGCTAACCCGCCTACTGCACGAGGAAAGGAATCTCAACACCTACATTGCTCCAAAGAGGATGCGCAGTGTCTTTTGGGATTGATTTGCTTTTGTAATGTTTGCCCATGAGGCTTTGATGTACCAAACAATTATTTTCTTAATGATCACGTGTGTTCCTTTTCGTCTACAACAAATTTGAACTTTCGAACCCTTGAATGCATTGCATAAACACATATCATGCATCATGTGCATAGCAGGTACTTTTCTTTTCAGGTTGCTTAATGTTCTTCGCTGTTTATTTCAGCATCATGAACCCTGAATCATCTACCGAGCAGTCTATCAAGGCCCTTCAGGCTCAGAACGCCCAATTTCAAGAGCTGATCATGAGTCTGGCCCAAGGTCAAGAGGAGTTGAAGGCTCTGCTGGTTAAGAAGAAGAAGAAGAAGAGAACTGTTCTATTCAACACGGGTCGGAGGTTTGGTAACACACTGTAGAATGAGGAAGTTGGTTCTTCTGTAGGCAAAGGCAGTCCCCAGGGGGAAGGGCTCCTAGTCCGGTGGTCTCTGACAACGAGACTGATTTTAATGAGGAGCAGTATCCTCCAACTGAAGACAGGTACAAGCAGTTGGAAGACCGTCTGAATGCCATGGAAATTCAACAAGTGCCTGGTTTGGATTTCGGAGACTTGGGTCTATCTTCTGGTGTGGTCATCCCACACAAGTTCAAAGCACCATCTTTCGCAAAGTATGACGGGGCGTCCTTCCCTAAGCTACATCTCAGATCTTATGTGCGGAAGATTCAGCCATACACTGTGGACAAGAACTTGTGGATCCACTTCTTCCAGGAGAGTCTTTCAGGGACTCATCTCGAATGGTTCTATCAGCTGGATGGAACCAAGGTCCGTAACTGGGAGGAGTTGGCTACTGCTTTTTACAAGCAGTATCAATATAATTCCGACCTCGCTCCTACACGTACCCAACTCCAGGGTATGTCGCTAGGATCGGGAGAAGGTTTTAAAGAGTATGCGCAGAAGTGGAGGGATCTGGCTGGCAGGGTGCAGCCACCATTAACAGACCGTGAGCTAGTGGATATGTTCTTGGGGACCCTATCTGGGCCGTTCTTCAATCATCTCATTGGCAATTCATCTGCAGGGTTCACAGACCTCATTCTGACTGGGGAAAGGATAGAGGCTGGTATGAAATCAGGAAAGATTCAGAAAGGTGCGTCCTCAAGTTCTGAGAAGAAGCCTTTCAAAAAGGAGGCCAGTGTTGTGTATGGGCCTAGGAGGTAAGACAAACCAGAGCGCTGCCAAACTGTCAACGCGGTGGTGATTGCTAAGCCTGCTGTCGCTCCTCGGCAACCTAATCAACCAAGGGGTGAGAGACCCAGAAGAGAATTCACTCGGCTGAGTATGACCTTGTCACAAATCTTGCCGCAACTGCTATCGACCAATTTGGTGACCATCAGAGAGGCTCCGAAGGTTGTGAATACTGCATTTCCTAAGTATAATCCAAATGCCCGCTGTGCTTATCACTCTGATAGCCCGGGGCATTCTACTGATGACTGCTGGGCCCTAAGGAATAAGGTTCAAGACCTTATTGATGCGAAGGAAATACAATTCGAGGCGCCCGAGAGGCCAAATGTTGTGACTGCTCCTATGCCTCAGCATGGAGTAAATGTTGTTGATGAAGATTTGTATGCAGTTTCTGTGAGTGATGTAGCTACTCCTCTGTTGACTGTTAAGAGGAACCTGCTGCTGGCCGGTTTATTTCCGGGTTGTAGCGAGGGTTGCCTTCTCTGTGCTGTTTACCCTACTGGTTGTCCGTTGCTGAAGTTAGGCATCCAAAGCCTGATGGATAGCAAGGAAATTCTGTTCAAGAAGACCGTTGTTCCTTTTGTTCCCGCCGAAGAAGTATCTGTCGTCACAATTTTCAATAATCCAACCAAGGCTCCCCCGAGGAAGCCAGTCAAAATCATGTTCGTTGCACCCATCATTATTACTGTTCCGGGGCCCCTCCCCTATGAATCTGACAAGGCTGTCCCATGGCACTATGGGGCAGATGTGTATGTGCTTGGAGTGAAGCAGGAGTTCAATACCGGTACCAGTATCAGCAATATCACTGGTCCAGCTAAAGTAACTCGCAGTGGCAGGCTCTTCTTGCCTGACATTGCTCCACCAGTTATTCGAAGACCTCTCATAATTACGCCTGCAAGTGCGCCTGTTCCCACTTTTGATCCAGTTCCTACCCCTGCTGCCGAGTCATCTAATACTCTGGGCAAAGGGATTGATGATGTGCCTGCCCGGATGGAGGCACCAAAGACTGTGAATGTTGAAGCCTCCCAGCAAGAGATGGAGGAAATTCTTAGGATAATCAAGAAGAGTGACTTTAATGTCGTTGAACAGCTGGGGCATACCCCCTCCAAGATCTCTATGCTATCATTGTTGTTGTGCTCAGAGCCCCATGCTAAGGCCCTGATTTCATTTCTGAAGACGGCCCATGTGCCACAAGAGACCTCTGCAGATCAATTCACTGACTGTGTGGCTAATTTGACAGCTGACAATGGTTTGGGTTTCTCGGATGCTGATCTTACCGCCAAGGGAAAGAACCACAATGATGCCCTGCATGTCTCCATAGAATGCAGGGGCACTACTCTCGCACACGTGTTGGTGGACACCGGTTCTTCCCTGAATGTATTGCCCAAGAAGGCCTTAGACCGGTTGGATTGTGAGGGTCTAGAGTTGAAGCCTAGTAACATCATTGTTAGAGCCTTTGACGGGTCGAAGAGGATGGTTCATGGTGAGGTAGACATTCCTATTCGTGTGGGTTCTCAAGTATTTGACTCAACGTTCTATGTGATGGACATTCGTCCATCTTATTCCTGTTTGCTGGGTCGACCTTGGATTCATAAAGCTGGGGCAGTGACCTCCACTATACACCAGAAACTCAAATACCCTGTCAGAGGGAAGATTGTTACTGTGCAGGGGGAGGAAGAATATATGGTTAGTCATCTGAATTCCTTCCGGTATATTGAGATGGACGGGGAGTTTATTGAAACCCCCCTTCAAAATTTTGAAGAGGTACCTCCAACATTGGCGTCAGCTGAGACGGTAATTGAAGAAGACTTTCCTTTGAAGATGGCTTCCTTGAAGGACGCCCGGGCTATAATCGAGAAAGGTGAATGTGCTAACTGGGGCAGGCTCCCTGATTTCACTCCTAAAACTGACAAGTTTGGACTAGGTTTTACTGCAGAGGCTCAGAGGGCTGTGTGCAAAGCTAGGATCGGAAGACCTCCTGTGCTCATCACCAATCCATGAGTGAATGCTATTGGGGATGAAGACGAAGTGGAAGAATCGGAGTTCGATAGCTGGATCTACCCGACGACTGACGGTGGACTGACCAATTGGACCGCAAAAGATCACATACCTGTTACTTTTGTTATGCAGTAATGAATTCCTTTGTTTTTTAATTTGTAATAAACAATAAATTGAAACTTTATGGCCCGGTGTCTTACCCGGGGCACCGATGGCTTCATTTGTGAGGGCTTATTAACTGTCATTTCCATATATCATGAATAAAGACATTGGACGTTTTTCGCATTTCAAATCTTGTGCTCCCTTTCTTTCTTTCCTTCTTTATATATTGTAAAACAGCTATATTTACACACACTCACTCATACAGGTTTCAATCCACTCTGGATCTCACTGGTAACGACTCTGCTACTGCCAGTTATGACTTCGAAAATCCGATCAACTTAGCCGAAGACGAAGGTGAAGATGATTGCGAAGTGCCTGGCGAGCTTGCAAGACTGTTACTCCAGGAAGAGAGGGCCATTCAGCCACATGAAGAGCCAGTGGAAACGATAAATCTGGGTACTGAGACAGATAGAAAGGAAGTTAAGATTGGTGCTAATCTGGAGCTCAGCGTAAAACAACGGTTGACTCAGATGTTACATGATTATGTGGAGATCTTTGCCTGGTCCTACGAAGACATGCCTGGGTTGGATACCGACATTGTGGTCCATCACTTGCCTACCAAGGAAGACTGCCCTCCGGTTAAGCAAAAGGTCCGCCGTATGCGTCCAGAGATGTCCGAGAAGATCAAAGCTGAGGTTATGAAGCAATTCGATGTCGGGTTTCTAGCAGTGACTTCTTACCCTCAGTGGGTTGCCAACGTGGTGCTGGTACCTAAGAAAGATGGTAAGGTCAGAATGTGTGTCGATTACAGGGATTTGAATAGGGCCAGCCCCAAAGATGATTTCCCTCTACCTCATATCGACGTCCTGGTTGACAATACTGCTCAACACAAGGTGTTCTCCTTCATGGATGGTTTTTCAGGTTATAATCAGATCAAGATGGCTCCTGAAGATTTGGAAAAGACTACCTTCGTTACTCAGTGGGGCACCTTCTGCTACAAGGTCATGCCATTCGGGTTGAAAAATGTTGGGGCAACCTACCAACGTGCCATGGTTGCTTTATTTCATGACATGATCCATCATGAGATTGAAGTGTATGTCGACGACATGATTGCAAGGTCCCAAACTGAGGAGGAACACCTTGACCATCTGCAGAAACTGTTCGACCATCTGAAGTTGTACAAGCTGAGGTTGAACCCGAACAAGTGCACCTTCGGGGTAAGATCTGGAAAGTTGCTAGGCTTCGTCGTAAGTGACAAGGGTATTCAAGTGGACCCTGCCAAGGTTAAAGCCATACAAGAGATGCCAGTTCCCAAGACAGAGAAAGAAGTCAGAGGCTTTCTAGGACGTCTGAATTACATTGCCCGATTCATCTCGCACCTAACTGCTACCTGTGAACCAATCTTCAAGCTGCTGAAGAAAGATCAAGTAGTACGTTGGAATGATGAATGTCAGGCCGCTTTTGACAGGATCAAAGAGTATCTCCAAGAACCACCCATTCTTATGCCACCGGTTGAAGGGAGACCTCTGATACTATACCTGACAGTACTTGACAGCTCAATGGGGTGTGTGCTGGGGCAGCATGACGAGTCTGGCCGAAAAGAGCACGCCATTTATTACCTTAGCAAAAAGTTTACTGACTGTGAGACCCGATACTCACTGCTCGAGAAAACTTGCTGCACTTTGGTATGGGCTGCTCGCCGGCTGAGACAGTATATGCTGACTCACACTACCTTGTTGATCTCAAAGATGGATCCAATAAAGTACATATTCGAAAAGCCTGCTCTGTCTGGGAGAATAGCAAGATGGCAAATGATCTTGACGGAATACGACATCCAGTACACGACTCAGAAATCTATCAAGGGAAGTGTATTGGCAGACCACTTGGCACACCAGGCAGTGGACGACTATCAGTCAATGAACTTTGAATTTCCTGATGAGAGCATCATGATAGTGACTGATTGTGAAGTACCTGGACCGGATAAAGGACCTGAGGAAGGATCCCGATGGTCTATGCACTTTGATGGAGCCTCCAACGCTTTAGGTAATGGTATCGGCGCTGTAATCATATCCCCTCAAGGCACTCATACTCACCTCACTGCCCGGCTATGTTTCAACTGCACCAACAACATGGCGGAGTATGAGGCATGCATCATGGGTCTTCAAGCTGCGATTGACTTAAGGATCAAGTTTCTGAGTGTCTTCGGAGATTCCGCTCTCGTGATCAATCAGATCAAAGGCGAGTGGGATACGAAACATCCGAATCTTATTCCTTACAGAGAATGTGTGTTGACATTGATCCCCCATTTCACAGAGATAACTTTTGAACACTTTCCGAGAGAGGAGAATCAGTTGGCGGACGCGTTAGCTACGATGTCTTCCATGTTCAAAGTCAAGTGGGACAATGAGGCTCCCCGGATTATCATCTGGAAACTGGACGAACCTGCATATTATTGTGATCTTGAGGCTGAAACAGTGACTGAAAAACCCTGGTACTATGAAGTGAAGAGGTACCTGGAGGCTCAAGAATACCCTGAAGGCGCATCCATCAATGATAAAAAGTTTCTGAGAAGGTTCGCAGCGAAGTTCTTCCTTAGCAACGACATTCTGTACAAGCGGAACCATGATTCGACCTTACTGCGTTGTATGGATAAGACTGAAGCAGAAAAGATCATGGCAGAACTGCATGAAGGTACCTTTGGGACACATTCCAGTGGACACACCATGGCAAAGAAGATCCTTCGGGCAGGATATTTCTGGTCCACAATGGAAGCTGATTGTTACCAACATTCTCGGACATGTCATAAGTGCCAGATATATGCTGATAAGGTGCACGTTCCTCCAGTTCCTCTGAACGTCCTGACCGCACCTTGGCCTTTTGCAATGTGGGGCATAGATATGATCGGCGAGATTAAACCTACGGCATCCAATGGGCATCGCTTCATCCTGGTAGCGATCAATTATTTTACAAAGTGGGTTGAAGTAGCTTCCTATGCCACTGTAACCAAGAATTTCATGGCACGGTTCATTCGGCACAACCTGATCTGTCAATACGGCGTTCCGGAAAGGATCATTACAGACAACGGTACCAATCTTAATAACAAGATGATCACTGAGCTCTGCGAGCAATTTAAGATACAGTACCACAACTCTTCTCCTTACCGGTCGAAGATGAATGGGGCTGTAGAAGCAGCGAATAAGAATATCAAGAAGATTGTGCAGAAGATGACAGTGACCTATAAAGATTGGCATGAGATGTTACCATTCGCTCTTCATGGGTACCGTACCTCAGCAAGGACATCAACTGAGGCAACTCCTTTTTCCTTGGTCTACGGCATGGAGGCAGTCTTACCGATTGAAGTGCAGATACCCTCTCTCCGGATAATGAAGGATGCAGATCTGAGCGAAGATGACTGGATCCATACCCGACTTGATCAATTAAATCTAATTGACGAAAAGAGACTTGCTGCTATTTGTCATGGTCAGACGTACCAAAAACGGATGATCAGGGCATTTAACAAGAAGGTCAGACCACAAGAGTATCAAGTTGGGGATCTGGTAATCAAACGCATCATCCTTCCTCAGAGTGATCCCAGGGGCAAATGGACCCCTACGTATGAAGGGCCTTTTGTGGTTAAACATGTGTTCTCAGGAGGAGCCATGATTCTAACCACCATGGATGGTGACGACCTTCCTCACCCCGCCAATGCAGACATAGTAAAAAGATACTACGCATGATAAAAGACCCGCTAGGTTGACATACCTAGGCAAAAATTAGGGCTTCCCGGCGAACCAAAAGGGTTCGGGCAAAATGAGGGATGAAATGAAAAAATCTGTACACCCGGCAAGTCGAAAACCTGAAAAGGCGGCTTGGGCAAAAATGGGTATCCCGGTGGACTGAAAACCCGAAAGGGCGGTCCAGGCAAAAATTAGGGATTAAAGCGTAATACTATGTCTCCTTGGATCACCTTGCATCCAGAATCCGGTATCAACCTCAAGTTCAGACGGCATCGATCAATCAGCTTCATCTTCAACCGAGCAGCAAAGTGATGAGACGCTCGAAGACATAAAGGCGATAGCAGAGTTGGAACCCAGTGGGATTATCATTTTCACATAGTTGTTTTGTTTTCCCTTTTTCACAAAATTGTATAAACTCTGTTGTTCGGCGACGTTCTCTTACTAGGACGTCAGCCTCCTGTACATAAATGCCTATTTACAGGCAATTCAAAAAATCAATACAAAATCACTTTTCAGATCAATTGCCAATTGTTTTTCCTTTTTCTGTTTTGTTTTGCGAAGAACGTCCAATGTTCAAATTGTGATATATACATTTGACACTAATTGCTAACTCATAAATATTTGCATACGAAACAAAGGATTAATTACAGGTAACATTAGAAACAGGGGCAATAATGAGTTGTCTGAGCGATCTAATTGTTCTGTCCACCAAGGTACCAAGGTAAGTTCGGCTGAAGAACGTAACCAAGATATCTCATTTCCCCAGAGGGTGAGCCAACAAGTCAGCAATACTCTCCCCAAGCAGAGTTATACTGTCAGCCTTATGGAAGTTGGTCATCCCCAGCAGATCTCAACATTCCTCAGTGCAGTATTCAAACATTCTTAACAAGCATCCCCGACAGTCTTGATCTAAGATTGTTCCCCGACGGTATACAGACATTCAATGGAGCCACTTCCCCAGTATATTTCAAAAAATTCCCCAGGAGAGTCCAGTGCAATCTGAAAAGCTTCCCCAGGAAAGTGGAATCCATCTCCCCAGCAGGAAGCTTATCCCCAGTAGATTCTGGAAGCTTATCCATCGCAAAGCACGAACGCGTCTCCCGGTTTTTATTCAAAGGTTATTTCCCCACCAGGATATAACTGGGTTATCCTCAGCCAGTAACCATGGAAAGATCGTCCCCGACGAAGTCTTCCTATCCCCCAGCGGAGTTCATCAATTCCTTCAACATAACTCAACAATGGTATCCTCAGCGGAGTTATCATCAACATCTCAAAGAGCCTCTCTTTCCCCACAGAGTTATCTCCCCGCAGAGTATTCTATTCACCAAGTTTATTCCCCAACGGAGTCATCTTCTCCTACCGTTATTCTTGCAACAATCATCCCCAGCGGAAACAAAGAACGCTACTCTATTCCACATCAGCCCAGGATTTAATTTCCCGGCACCCGTCAAGGATCTATTTTCCTAAGACAAAAAACACATTTCATAAACATCACATCTTCATACATTATAGCATGCACATACGCATCATAAATATACAATCTCATCACGCATGTCATACATCATGGCATCACATACAACTAACGTTTTGTCTTTTCAGGACAAAAGTTAATACAAAGATGATTGCTATCAATAGTCGTAATTCCAGATCTGATTCCTGTATCTCGCCAGGGTGTATCTGTTGACGACCAACATTACCAGACTCGATTCCTATATCTTGCCAGGGCACGTCTGAAGGGTTCGAAGATCCGATTCCTGTATCTCGCCAGGGTGTATCTGTTGACGACCAACATTACCAGACTCGATTCCTAAATCTCGCCAGGGCACGTCTGAAGAGTTTGAGGATCTGATTCCTGTATCTTGCCAGGGCGTATCCGTTGACGACTAACATTACTAGACTCGATTCCTGTATCCTGCTAGGGCACGTCTGAAGAGTCCGAAGATCCGATTCCTGTATCTTGCCAGGGTGTATCTGTTGACGACTAACATTACCAGACTCGATTCCTGTATCCTGCCAGGGCACGTCTGAAGAGTTTGAGGATCTGATTCTTGTATCTTGCCAGGGTGTATTCATTGACGACTAACAGTACCAGACTCGATTCCTGTATCTTGCCAGGGCACGTCTGAAGAGTTCGAAGATCCGATTCCTGTATCTTGCCAGGGTGTATCTGTTGACGACTAACATTACCAGACTCGATTCCTGTATCCTGCTAGGGCACGTCTGAAGAGTTTGAGGATCTGATTCCTGTATCTTGCCAGGGTGTATTTGTTGACGACTAACAGTACCAGACTCGATTCCTGTATCTCGCCAGGGCACGTTTGAAGAGTTTGAGGATCTGATTCCTGTATCTTGCCAGGGTGTATCTGTTGACGACTAACAGTACCAGACTCGATTCCTATATCTTGCCAGGGCACGTCTGAAGAGTTCGAAGATCCGATTCCTGTATCTCGCCAGGGTGTATCTGTTGACGACTATATTCTCCAGACTCGATTCCTATATCTTGCCAGGGCACGTCTGAAGGGTTTAAAGATTCGATTCCTGTAACTAGCCAGGGCACATCTACACAAAGAGTTTGAAGATCAACTCCTGTAACAAGCCAGGTAACTATCCTTCTTTTTTCAGGTACGCAAATTCTCGCTAAGGAATCTCTTACGCGATCGACAACCTCCCGATGGCATCTATAAGCCCATCTCCACAACTATCCATGACAGTCTCCAAATGGCATCTGTAAGCCTATTCCCACCATCACACTGCTGACACTCGACTATGTGAGTGCAAATTTCTGGGCACTCTAGTGTTCAATCATCTTCCACCCTCGGATTACGAAAGGCACGCCAGCCAATCTACATCCTCAGGTCTAAGAAGATTGAACAGGGGCAACTGTTGTACCCCAAAATTTTCCCTCCCATATTCTTCAAGATTTGCCAAGATCAAGGTTCAAAATCTCTCAAAGGTTGCACAGTCCAAATGCCTCCTAACACAGTCAAAATTAGGGTTTTGGTTCTGGCAAAGAAAATGAGGTTTCCAAGGGTCCAATCAAGTCCCACATGCCTACATACATTGTCAAGCATCCATATGTCAAATTTCAAGACTCACAGCATCAAATTGCACAGTAAAAAAAACCCTAATTGCTTCACAGCCAACTGCAGGGGCAAAATGGTCATTTGACAGTCAAAAGTCAAAAAATTTGGTCAACATCTCATTTTGAAGCCACAAACATCATTTTATCAATTCTTGATCATGATTCTCAAAGCATGGCTCAAAAGGTCTCAAGATGCAAAAGTTTCCATTTTTGGACAGCTGAAAAAGTCAACTGCAAATTGACCAGGGCATAACTTCTTCATGGTTTATCAGAAAAATCCCATCCAAAGCTCATTTTGAAGAGAATGAAATTTCCTACAACTCATATTCACACTTCAAGTCCAAGAAATTCTCTCACAAAAAGTTATCAATTTCAACATTATAGGTCATTTTCAAAAGTCAACAAAAAGGAACTTTAAGTCAAAGACCATAACTTGAGATTGGTAAATCAAAATGACATGGGACCAAAGACATTGGTTAGAGGACTTCAATACCTTTCCAAAATGTCCAAGAACATGATCATATCTTCCAAATTGAGCAAGATATGCCTTGTAGAAGTTGGGAAATTTTTGGGAATTTTGAAAAGTCAACTTTGCTTCAAATGCCTCAAAATTGCTAATGGGCCTCAATTTCTTCCATGAATCATTACCCAAAGGCTATGCACGACCCATTAAGCTAAAAGGGAGTTATTTTCTTATTTTTAATTAATTAATTGAATTTTTAATCTTATTAACTCATTTAATTAAATTTAATTATGAGGAAAATACTAAACAATGGTTTTAAATCTCTTTTGTGCAGCAAATCCTTCCATTATGAGCTAAATATTTCGTATACCTTCTCAAGAGACAAAATCTTCCACAATTGGCATGAAAGAGATTGAAAAAGATTGGATTTTATATGATTGGAAATCAAATATCAAAATCATAAATGGATGGACTTTGGGCTGGTTTCTTGACCTAATTCTATTCACTTACTTATGCACAATTGAAACCTAAGGCATAAAACACAAAAGCTGCGCTCAAAACCATAGAACAACATTGCATTTTTTTCACAAAATATTGAAAACTGAAAACCTAGTTAGAAGGCGTTTCAAAGCTTCAAAAGTATTCCAAAACCTTGCCAAGACATCCAGGAAGCATTTGCAATCGAAACCAAGCCTCCACGCACAGAGAATTGGTAGAACAGAATTGCTTTCTTTTCAAAATTGTCCATAATCGTGTTTTAATTTTCAGACATTGTTCATGCATTCTAATGGTTGATTTATACTAATATGGATGTTCTGAAGCTAATGGTACCCTTTGATTGAACTAACAATGCCTGTATAGAGATTTGCCATGAACGCTTGCTAGGGTTTCAGAAGCTTGGAATTGGGGGTTTATACATATGGAAAAATTAGGCCTTAAAACCTATACCAATGGATTCGTAACATCCAAACGAAGCAAATCCACACCTCGCGCCCTTTTTATATTTGCTTATATGCTAATCGCTATTTTTTCTGTTTGAGTTTAGTGGGGGTTTAAAACCCCCGCTATTTGCTTTTATTTACAGGTACAAAAGGAAGAAGAAGGTAGCGTGTCTGAGTGTGGTTGGTCAGTTTGAATACTGGCGCGTTTTTTGATTGCTTCAGCGTAATATTGTTTTTTCACATATATTATTCATGCTCCATTTAATTGACAAAGAGACTCAATGGCTCAGTTGGTTGGTGTGCTGTCCTACAGGCATTGGGACCTGGGTTCGATTCTCAGGTCCCCCTCTTATATTTCATATTTTTCTCCATAACATGTTTCCACGCAGCGCTTCATCCAAAGACCATCATGCATCCTCATATGCTTGCTTGCCACGCGCCCATGAGATCTCATCCAAAGGCCATAACGTGGATTCCACCGTGCACCTCAGTCAACCACTCCATATGCAATCTCTGAAAGTCAAAAAAGGCTTTGCATTATTGGGCCAAAATGCTTCAACAAACCTCCCAAATTGGGTCAGACACCCCCATTGTTTGTATTCTTTTTTTTTCTCCTTTTCTTTTCTTTTAATTATTTTAATTGTTTTCTTTTAATTCACAAAATATAATTTTCATAATAAAAATCAGACATCAAAATATGTTAATTAATTTATTCATTAAATATTTTTGTAAATAAATTTTTAATAATCAATTTAGTAAAATTAGGTTTTAATTTTAATCTTTTCTTAAATAACTAAAATATGTAGAAATTAGGTTTTTAGCATTTTTATCCTTTTTCTTAATAAATAATTTTTTCTTATTATCATTATTATTAATTATTGATTTATTTTGTAAATACCCATGGAATTAATTAATTAGTGTGAATTAGGTTAAACTTGAATATTTTTCATAAATAATTAAAAAATAACTTAGAACTAGGGTTTCATTTAACTTCTAATTTTTAATTAATTTTCTTTATTCTCATTAAATACAAAAAAAAACATAAAAACATTTCTTTTCTTAATTAAATAACTAATTAGTCTTAATTTTAATTTAATTTCAAAAGGGTCCAACGCCCTCGAACATTCGATTCTAATTTCCTTTCGCGCATTTATTCTTATTTATTTTCTTTCAAATATTATGTAATTGCTCAAGCCTTGTAATAGTAACTAGGTTTTTACTTTCCGCATTTTTTTATTCAAAACGGGTCTTTGTTAATTTGGCGATGTATAGACCCGCACCTTGTAATAGCGTAGGACTTTTATTTTCCGCATTTTACTTTCCGCACTTTAATTTCCGCACTTTTTAAACTGCTAAACTTTGCATGAAAGAATGTATGGCCAAAAATAAAAACAACGCGTAGCTCACGATACAATGATCAAAGATAATGGTTAAACTGAAAATAACACACAAATTCACACACCACTCTTAGGGTACGCCTCATTGTTGCCTTGCCCTCGAAACGTGGTCGTCGAGTATAGGATGTTTTAGTAAGTCCTTATGTCCATGATCTATGGCATAGGGGTAGCTTCTAAGGTGTCCTACTGTTGCTCTGGTGACCACACTGTCCCTAAACTCGAATTGACCCGAACACCTCCAACGGTGGTGCTACCTATCTCTCAATGGTGGGATGGCATTATCTTAAGGACATTTACACAGCCTAATTCCTTAGGGTAGGTGGATGACTCATAGATACTTGCTCTATTTAAAACAAACAAAACTCTTTTCACACCGACACTTTTCAAAAAGCTTTCAAAACAATTTTTCAAACACTCTTGAGGACTGATACAAGAGTCGATCTGAAATCTTTTAATGAAACTTTTTCAAACTCACTCACACTTGAAAAGCAAACACTTTTGAAAACACAAATGAGCAAGTATCTAAGAGCCCATGGATAACCATGGATAGAAAGGGTGCTAATACCTTCCCTTTCTATAAATCTACCTCCCGAACCGAGAAACTATCTCATAAGGAATTTTGCTGTGCTTTTGTCCTGTCCATGTTGGAGAAAATAAAAGACGGTGGCGACTCTTGCTTCCGCGACATTTCGCGAACCAGCGTTAAACAGTCAGTTCCAGATCCACCGATCACACCGGTTATCTCACTACTTCCTAATGGTTAGGATGAGTCAATTAAAAGGTTCTAAAGGTCAATTAGCGCTTAGTGACACTATGAGGAAGCCTAATGTTATCCTTAACTTACTCAAGGAACATCAGTATAATCCAAAGCACCACGCTAACGTAGCCACCACTTCGTCTGTATCGGTCTACACCGTACAACCTCCATGATTTATTGCTACTTACCTAATAAGGTGCCCTAGATCCGGGTGTAAGATCTTTTAGTAACAACCCAAGCAAACCCTTAAAGATAAATCAAGCAAACACACAATGTAAAGCATATAAAATGATGAACTAAAACTTTAAGGTAACCCCATTTTTATTCTCCTCATCAGAGTCTCCAGTTCTGTGATACGGTGGCAGAACCGACTATTATATACTATTTTTTTTTGCATTTTTTGTTCACAAATGTGCGGTAAGCAAGAGTCGCCACCGTCTTTTCTTTTATCCAACAAAGGAAAGGGTGAAAAGAACAGAAAAAGACCTTTTTGAGATGTTTTCTAAGTAAGGGGGTAAATTATGGAAAGGGAAGGTGTTAGCACCCTTTCCATCCGTGGTTTTCCACGGGCTCTTAGAGGTTTTCTCATTTTTCAAGATGCTTTTTTGCTTTGTGTTTGAAAATGTTTTGAAACTGCCTTAGTACGATGAACTTTGTAATGTTTCTCAAAATAGTAGAGAACGTATACAAAGTGTTTCGAAATTGTTTTTGAAAAGTAGTTTTTTGTGTAAGTGCAAAAAGTAGTTTGAGCAAACTTCTAACAGCTATCTACTTTTGTACTCGAAAAGGTTGTTCTTTTCCTCTTTTCCTTTAGATAGTGTTATCCTACTATTAGTGAGTAGGTATCCCTATCGTTAGATGTTGAGGGACAATCAAAGGGACGTTACAGTCACGAAGGAATTTTATGGAGATGCTTTAGCAATTCTGTTTTAGGGACTAGATCATTTACCGAAAGGCAACACTGTAAGGGTCATCGAGGGACTATGATCTTTTGATTCACGGGTCTTTGCTAAAGCATTCCTGCCCCATGATTGTTTTATTGAAGACAACCAAAGTGGGTGTACCTTAGAGGTGCTTGTGTGAAATTGTGTTGTGTTTCAGTTATTTTATCTTTAAACATTTAGTGTTCTACCGTTTGTTATCAGATCTTGTCATATAATCCTAGTTAACATACATCTAAGCAGTTAATATATGTATAGGAATTTAAAGTGCGGGAATGTAAATCTACGCTATTGCAATGCTTCGGGGAAGGGATTTACATTATACAAGGATAAAGGGGGATAAAGCAGTAAATATCCTAATTTTAATCTATTACATCCGGTAGGCAGATACAATAATAGTAAAATACGGAATTAAATAAACACGCATGAAATAGAAAAGACGTCTAAAAATCCTAAAGAAAAGAAATTTTTTTGTTGTTTTTGTTATAAAAGAAAATAAAGCCTAAGTCTATTAATTTTAATTTTAAGAAAAAGATGTTAAAATAATTAATTAATTAATTAATTGACAAAATTACTTTAATGTAAAAAAGTCAAGCCTAATGTTTTTTTTAGTGATTTTTTATTTTAATATTAAAATAAAAAGAAGTCAATAGAGAAATGAACAAAACGTAAAAATACAAATGGAGGCACCCTTCGATTGCAGGGAAAGGTGGGGGCTTCGTTTCAGAGAATGTTGACTTTCGATTTGGAGATAGATGGAGTTTTTGATCTGGGAGGGATGGGTATCCTTCGACCCAGTGAGAGATGATTGTCTTTCGATCTAGGGATGGATGCTGTGAGGATAATGAATCTGTAAAAGTATGCTAGCGAAAACGAAAAGCATGACCTGGGTGCTAAGCCCAGGTCTTTCGATCCTGCATGTTGTGGCCTTATTTATGCTGGATCTACAACAGGTGTTCGAAGCAAAAGAAAACCAATACGGGCCTAGGTACCACACCCAGACCATTCGATCATGAACGAAAAATCAAATGATTGTAATGTGCAAAGAAGGTATAAAATTTGATTCCTTACATTTCCCTTACCAACAGTGGTGTATGAGTCTATGGTGATGGGTGTGGATTCAAATCTGGTATTCTTTTGGAATAGGGATGCCTACAAAAAATGTATTTCGATTGGGAGCACTCTGGATGTGGGCACCTTCGATCTAGAACTTCTGGGCTTGGATATTTTCGTTGAAGGGTGGCTTTGGCTTGGAAAATTCTGACAACCTTTGATGGATTTTGTGGGCAGCGTCTCTCCAATCTTTTTTTCATTCTCTCTTTTGCAACACTTGTGATCTCTTTATATAGAGGGGGTAGAGGGGACAAGAAGGCAGTGGTTTAAACAACCTTAATTATGTGTTTGAAAGCCATGAATGAGAATTTGTAACATTGGCCAAACACAGGGGATCTTGTCCCTTTTTTTGAATTTTGAATGATATGCAACTGGCTTTCGAATGTTCTCTTTCGAAGGGGCTGATGGCTTCTTCGAATGGACCTTTACATGTCCTTCGAGTGGACCCTTTAAAAGCTTCTTCGAATGGACCTTTGCATGTTCTTAGAATGGACCCTTTGAAAGCTTCTTCGAATGGACCTTTTGGAATGCCAGTCGAATGGCCTTTGTCCATACTAATCGAAGGCCTTATTGACATGCCAATCGAAGGACATTGTTACCATGCATGTCGAAGCTGCCTTGACACAATGCCAAATCGAAGGATCCCTTGCCATGCCAATCGAAAGGCTTGGCCCAGGGAGTCAAATGAAAGAGTCTTTCAGAATGCCAATCGAAGGCCTTGACACAATGCCAATCAAAAGGCTTGTCATGAGGCCAATTGAAAGGCCTTGTATCCATGCCAATCGAAGGGCTTGGCCACCATGCCAATCGAAGAATTTGGAATGTCAATCGAAAGGCTTGGCTACAATGCTAATCGAAGAGCATTGTCCATGCCAATCGAAAGGCTCCTTCAGAATACCAATCGAAGGGTCTTTCAGAATGCCAATCGAAAGGTATTTAAAACACCACTTAAAAATTTTCTTTCTTAGGCAAGGGTTTGTGGTCAATCATGTAGGGGAAGACCTTGGAAAACATGAGAGGTCAAATTTTGGGGTACAACATATGGCTTCCTCTTGGACCCTTCCACACTGAAACACATGCATACACGCACACATTCATAGCTTAATCCTGGGCTTTCCTACAGTTAGACCTAGTTGATTAATTGTTCCAATTAGTCATCTAGAAGACTAGCCTAGCCCACTTTGCTAGTGCACTTAGAGATTATAACTCATCCGTTTTGCTTTATCCTCTTTATTTGTGTGGACCACCTTCTATAGTGTGCCTTACTTGTGTATTATCATTAAACATGTGTATACCCCCTTTTTTGACGTGTAATAGCTTAATAATTTTATTTTGCTTTTATTCGCTTATTTACTATTATACATGTAATTAAATCAATTGAACCTATGCAATCTTGGTGCACATATAAAGCTCATAACCAATTAGATATGTCGAGTATGCTTTGGCAATCGCAATCAACAACCCCATGCATGCTTGGTCCATATACCAAGCCCCCGACCAATTTGATAAGTGGAGTTTTCTTTTGCAATCGCAATCAACCACCCCGTGCATGCTTGATCCATTTACCAAGCCCCCAACCAATTTGATAAGTCGAGTTTGCTTTGCAATCGTAATTGACTTTCTTTCATTCTCTATAACACTTTCATAATAAAGTTTCAAACCTCGATCCAACGTGGACTTGTATTTTCAAAAACATTTTCATAATAAATTATGAGTACTTAGATCGTTGGTTGTCAGACTAATTGTCTAAGACTCGTGCAAAAAACCTAATAAGCATGATCATTGTTTTGCTTCATCTTTTTCATAAGAAAAAAACTTTTGGGTTGAGAGACTACTCGTTAAGCTTCAATGCTCCTCTAGTTTCTTGTATTTGAATCGTAGGATGTTAATCAAATTGTTTGGTACTTATCAACCCACATAAAAACAACTTCAACTCATCAAACTTGTTTTTTTGCCCTTGTGCAACAAAAGACCTTTTCATAAAAGGAATGTGTTTTAGCCATTTCAATAGGAAATAGAACACAAAGACTTAGTTTCCCTGAACGAGCAAAACAAGTCGAAGTTCAAACGTTTGAAATGTCTAACGCATCATTCTTCTAAAATCAACCAATAGACCCTTGGTCTTTTTTAGAAGAACTACTCAGTTCTGACTTTCCCATTGCACGAGGGAGTATGTAGGCACATGATGTGAATCTTGTCGAACTCAACAAACTAAAAAACTAAACCCCTACTTCTTTCTCCTTTCTCGATTATTAAGTAGAAGATTGCAAACTATCACACTAACACTCGAACACACACACAAACCAAATGGTTCCCATCGAGTACGATGGATGTGATAAATGCTAATACCTTCCCATTGCATAACTGACTCTCGTACCCCCTCTTTGGTCTCGAAGACCGTCTTATCCTTTGTTTTTGGGTTTTATTCAAAAATTTCCCTTTCCTTCTTGAAATAAATAAATCTCGGTGGGGACTTCTTTGTTTTATATTTTCTCTTTCCCACTTTCCTTTTTTTGTTTGATATCATAAAAATACAAAAAACATGTGTTTATATAATTAATTAGCTTAAGCAATTTTATTTAACAATATCAGATAATTTAATAATTAATTTTATTAATTAAAATTATTTCATTTAATTAATTCTTTATTTGGTTCTATTTCATTTGTATTGCTTGATTTTAATCGAGATTTCTTGTGTTATTATTTTGGGGTGTTCCATCCATATTCAAAAGGTTGTGCCCCGTCCCCATGTGATTTAGTTAATCATTTAATTGTGCTTTATTGCTTTACCTTAATCATTTAAGTGTATACCCCCTTTTTGGACATGTAAAAGATTAACAGTTTTATTTTTCTTTTATTCGCTTATTCATTATTGTACATGTAATAAATCAATCAAACCCCTACGCTCTTGGTCCACATACGAAGCTCATAACCAATTTGATAAGTCGAGTATGCTTCGGCAATCACAATAAACCACCCCATGCATGCTTGGTCCATATACCAAGCCCCCAACCAATTTGATAAGTAGAGTTTGCTTTTGCAATCACAATCAACCACCCCATGCATGCTTGGTCCATTTACCATGCCCCTAACCAAATTGATAATTCAATTTTGCTTTTGCAATCCCAATCGACTTTTTCGCATTCTCTATCTAAAACACTTTCATAATAAAGTTTCAAACCTCGATCCAACATCGACTTGTATTTTTAAAAACATTTTCATAATAAATTTTGAGTATTTAGATCGTTGGTTGTCAGACCAATTGTCTAAGACTCGTGCAAAAAACCTAATAAGCGTGATCTTTGTTTCGCTTTATCTTTTTCATAAGAAAAAAACTTTTGGGTTGAGAGACTACTCGTTGAGCTTCATTGCTCCTCTAGTTTCTAGTATTTGAATCATATGACGTTAGTCATATTGTTAGGTACTTGTCACCCCACATAAAAACAACATCAACTCATCAAACTTGTTTCTTCTCCCTTGTGAGACATCACAAACCTTTTCATAAAAGGAATGTGTTTTATCCATTTAAATAGGAAAACGAACAGAAAGACTTAGTTTCCCTGAACGAGCAAAACAACTTGAAGTTCAAACGTTTGAAATGTCTAACGCATCATTCTTATAAAATCAACCAATAGACCCTTGATCTTTTTTAGAAGAACTGTAGAGTTCTGACTTTCCCATTGCACAATGGAGTACGTAGACACAAGATGCGAATCTTATAAAACTCAACAATCTAAAAAACAATAACCCTACTTCTTTCTCCTTTCTCGATTATTAAGTATAAGATTGCAAACCATCACACTACCACTCGAACACAGACAGACGGACCAAATGGTTCCCATCGAGTACGATGGATGTGAGAAGTTCTAATACCTTCCTCTTGAATAACCGACTGACGTACCCTCTCTTTGGTCTTGAAGACCATCTTATCCATTGTTTATGGGTTTTATTCAAAAATTCCCTTTCCTTCTTGAAATAAACAAATCTCGGTGGGGAGTTCATTGTTTTATATTTTCCCTTTCCCTTTCCTTTTTTTTTGTTTTATATCATAAAAATACAAAAAATATATGTTTAGATAATTAATTAGCTTAAGCAATTTTATTTAATAATATCAGTTAATTTAATAATTAATTTTATTAAATAAAATTCTTTCATTTAATTAATTATTTATTTGGTTCTATTTGGTCTGTATTGTTTGATTTTAATCGGCATTTTGTGTGTGGTTGTTTTGGGGTGTTCCCTCCCCATTCAAAAGGTTGTACCCCCATCCCCATGTGATGTAATAATCATTTAATTATGCTTTATTGCTTTACCTTAATCATTTATTATCATCATCATCCGTCAAACCTTTCAAAGAACATATTCTCGAATGCAAGCCAATTTTCCACCATAAGTCGATTTCTTTCTAAGCATTGCAAACGACCTGGCATGGCTTGCTCTTGGACCCCTCCACACCGAAACACATGCACACATTCATAGCTTAATCCGGGGCTTTCCTACAGTGAGAACAAATTGATTAATTGTACCAATTATTCAACTAGAAGACTAGCCCACTTTGCTAATGCACTTAGAGATTAGAATTAATTCGATTTGATTTATCCTTTTCATTTGTGTGGACCACCTTGTATGGCTTGTATGTTGCTTGTCTATCATAATTAAACAAGTGTATACTCCCATTTTGGTCATGTAATAGCTTAATATTTTATTTTTCTTTTATTCGCTTATTCACTATTGTACGTGTAATTTAATCAATCGAACCCATGCGCTCTTGGTCCACATAAGAAGCTCATAACCAATTTGATAAGTCAAGTATGCTTCGGCAATCGCAATCAACCACCCCATGCATGCTTGGTCCATTTACCAAGCCCCCAACCAATTTGATAAGTCGAGTTTGCTTTTGCAATTGCAATCGACTTTCTATCATTCTCTATCTAAAACACTTTCATAATAAAATTTCAAATCTCTATCCAACGTCGACTTGTATTTTCAAAAACATTTTCATATTAAATTCTGAGTATTTAGATCGTTGGTTGTCAGACCAATTGTTTAAGACTCATGCAAAAAACCTAGTAAGTGTAATCCTTGTTTCGCTTCATCTTTTTCAAAAGAAAAAAACTTTTGGGTTGAGACACTACTCGTTGAGCTTCATTGTTCTTCTAGTTTCTAGTATTTGAATCGTAGGATGTTAGTCATATTGTTCGGTACTTATCACCCCATATAAAAAAAACTTCAACTCATCAAACTTGTTTTTTCGCCCTTGTGCGACATCAAAAACCTTTTCATAAAAAAGGAATGTATTTTAGCCATTTGAATAGGAAAATGAACAAAAAGACTTAGTTTCCCTGAACGAGCAAAACAAGTCAAAGTTTAAACATTTGAAATGTCTAACGTATCATTCTTCTAAAATCGACCAATAAACCCTTAGTCTTTTTTAGAAGAACTACTGAGTTCTGACTTTCCCATTGCACGTGGGAGTACGTATGCACAAGATATGAATCTTGTCGAACTCAACAAACTAAAAAACAAAAACCCTACTTATTTTTCCTTTCTCGATTATTAAGTAGAAGATTGCAAACTATCAAACTACCACTCAAACACACACACGCATACCAAATGGTTGCCATCGAGTACGGTGGATGCGAGAAGTGTTAATACCTTCCCCTTGCATAACCGACTACCATACCCTCTTTTTGGTATCGAAGACCATCTTATCCTTAAATTGTGGGTTTTATTCGAAAATTTCCCATTCCTTCTTGAAATAAATAAATCTCGGTCGGGACTTCATTGCTTTATATTTTCCCTTTCCCTTTCCTTTTTTTTCTTTGTTTTATATCATAAAAATACAAAAAAACATGTGTATAGATGATTAATTAGATTAAGAAATTTTATTTCATAATATTAGTTAATATAATAATTAATTTTATTAAATAAAATTATTTTATTTAATTAATTCTTTATTTGGTTCTATTTGGTCTTTATTATTTGATTTTAATTGGGATTTCATGTTTGGTTGTTTTGGTTGGTTTCGTCCCCATTCAAAAGATTGTACCCCATCCCCATGTGGTGTAATAATAATTTAATTATGCTTCATTGCTTTACCTTAATCATTCATCATCATCATGCATCAAACCTTTCAATGAACTAATTCTCGAATGCGAGCCAATTTTCCACCATATGTCGATTTCTTTCTAAGCATTGCAAAAGACTTGGCATTGCAAAAGACTTGGCATTGCTTCCTCTTAGACTCCTCCATATTGAAACACATGCACACATGCACACATTCATATCTTAATCATGGGCTTTCCTACAGTGAGACCTAGTTGTTTAATTGTTACAATTAGCCGTCAAGAAGACTAGCCCACTTTGATAGTGCACTTAAAGATTAGAATTCATCTGTTTTGCTTTATCCTCTTCATTTGCGTGGGCCACTTTGTATGGGCTTGTGTGCTTTACATGTCTATCATCTTTAAACAAGTGTATCCCCCCTTTTTGGACGTGTAATTGCTTAATAGTTTTATTTTTCTTATTCGCTTATTCACTATTGTACATGTAATTGAATCAAACGAACCTCTGCACTCTTGGTCCACATACGAAGCTCAAAACCAATTTGATAAGTTGAGTATGCTTCGGCAATCGCGATCAACTACCCCATGCATGCTTGGTCCATACACCAAGCCCCCAACCAATTTGACAAGTCGAGTTTGCTTTTGCAATCGTAATCAACCACCCCATGCATGCTTAGTCCATTTACCAAGCCCCCAACCAATTTGATAAGTCGAGTTTGCTTTTGCAATCGCAATCTACTTTGTCTCATTTTCTCTCTAAAACACTTTCATAATAATGTTTCAAACCACGATCCAATGTCGACTTGTATTTTCAAACATTTTTAAAAAATATTCTAAGTATTTAGATTGTTGGTTGTCAGACCTATTGTCTAAGACTCGTGAAAAAAACCTAATAAGCGTGATCATTGTTTCATTTCATATT
Organism: Vicia faba; assembly: GCA_948472305.1. NCBI lineage: Eukaryota > Viridiplantae > Streptophyta > Magnoliopsida > Fabales > Fabaceae > Vicia > Vicia faba. Next base: position 48,381,845 of record OX451741.1, read on the forward strand.
TTTCATAAGATAAAAACTTTTGGGTTGAGAGACTACTAGTTGAGCTTCATTGCTCTCTAGTTTCTACTTTTTAAATCGTAGGATGTTAGTCATATTATTCGGTACTTATCACCCCATATAAAAACAACTTAAACTCGTCAAAGTTGTTTTTTCTCCCTTGTGCGACATCAAAAACTTTTTCATAAAAGGAATTTGTTTTAGCCATTTCAATAGGAAAACGAATACAAAGACTTAGTTTCCCTGGACGAGCAAAACAAGTCGAAGTTCAAACGTTTAAAATGTCTAACGCATCATTCTTCTAAAATCAACCAATAGACCCTTGCTCTTTTTTAGAACAAATATGGAGTTTTGAGTTTCCCATTACACAAGTGAATACGTAGGCACAAGATGCGAATCTTGTCGAACTCGACAAACTAAAAAACAAAAACCTTACTTCTTTCTCCTTCCTCGATTATTAAGTAGAAGATTGCAAACTATCACATTACCATTCGAATACACACACGGGGACCAAATGGTTCCCATCGAGTATGATGGAGTGAAAAGTGCTACTACCTTTCCATTGTATAACCGACTGTTGTACCCTCTCTTTGGTCTCGAAAACCATCTTAACTTTTGTATTTAGGTTTTATTCGAAAATTACCCTTTCCTTCATGAAATAAATAAATCTCGTTGGGGACTTCATTGTTTTCTATTTTCCCTTTCCCTTTCCTTTTCCTTTTTTTTTCATTTTATATCATAAAAATACAACAAAAAAATTATGTATTTAGTTAATTAATTATCTTAAGCAATTTTATTTAATAGTATTAGTTAATCTAATAGTTAATTTTTTTAAATAAAATAATTTTATTTATTTAGTTATTTATTTGGTTCTATTTGGTCTATATTGTTTGAGTTTAATTTGGATTTCGTGTGTGGTTGTTTTGGTTGGTTTCATCCTCATTCAAAAGGTTGTACCCCATCCCCATGTGATGTAATAATCATTTAATTATGCATTATTGCTTTACCTTAATCATTCATCATCAAGCATCAAACCTTTCAAAGAACTAATTCTCGAATGCGAGCCAATTTTCCTCCATAAGTCGATTTCTTTCTAAGCATCACAAATGACCTGGCATGGCTTCCTCTTGGACCCCCGCACACCAAAACACATGCACATATTCATAGCTTAATCCAGGGCTTTCCTACAGTGATACCTAGTTGATTAATTGTTCCAATTAGTCGTCTAGAAGACTAGCCAACTTTTCTAGTGCACTTAGAGATTAGAATGTATCTATTTTTCTCTATCCTTTTCGTTTGTGTGGGCCACTTTGTATAGGCTTTTGTGCTTTACTTGTCTATCTTCAATAAACAAGTGTATACCCCCATTTTGGACATGTAATAGCTTAATAGTTTTATTTTACTTTTATTCGCTTATTCACTATTGTACATGTAATAAATCAAACAAACCCCTACGCTCTTGGTCCACATACGAAGCTCATAACCAATTTGATAAGTCGAGTATGCTTCGGCAATCACAATATACCACCCCATGCATGCTTGGCCAATATACCAAGCCCCCAACCAATTTGATAAGTAGAGTTTGCTTTTGCAATCACAATCAACCACCCCACGCATGCTTGGTCCATTTACCAAGCCCCTAACCAAATTGATAATTCAATTTTGCTTTTGCAATCGCAATCAAATTTTTCGCATTCTCTATCTAAAACACTTTCATAATAAAGTTTTAAACCTTGATCCAACGTCAACTTGTATTTACAAAAACATTTTCATAATAAATTTTGAGTATTTAGATCGTTGGTTGTCATACCAATTATCTAAGACTCGTGCAAAAAACCTAATAAGCATGATCCTTGTTTTGCTTCATCTTTTTTATAAGAAAAAAACTTTTGGGTTGAGAGACTACTCGTTAAGCTTCATTGCTCCTCTAGTTTCTAGTATTTGAATCGTAGGATGTTAGTCATATTGTTAGGTACTTGTCACCCCACAAAAAACCAACTTCAACTCATCAAACTTGTTTCTTCGCCTTGTGAGACATCAAAAATCTTTTCATAAAAGGAATTTGTTTTAGCCATTTCAATAGGAAAACGAACAGAAAGACTTAGTTTCCCTGAATAACGTATCACTATTCTAAAATTATTCAATAGACCCTTGGTCTTTTTTAAAAGAACCACGAAGTTCTGACTTTTCCATTGCACGGGGGAGTACGTAGGCATAAGATGCGAATCTAGCCGAACACAACAAACTAAAACACAAAAACCCTATTTCTTTCTCCTTTGTCAATTAATAAGTAGAAGATTGCAAATTATCACACTACAACTCGAACACACTCACACGGACAAAATTGTTCCTGTTGAGTATGATGGATGTGAGGGGTGCTAATACCTTCCCCTTGCATAACCAACTCTCGTACCCTTTCTTTGGTATCGAATACTATCTTATCCTTTGTTTGTGGGTTTTATTCGAAAATTTCTCTTACCTTCTTGAAATAATTAAATCTCGGTGGGGACTTCATTGTTTTATATTTTCCCTTTCCCTTTCCTATTTTTTGGTTTATATCATAAAAATACAAAACACGTGTGTTTAGATCCTTAATTAGCTTAAGCAACATCATTTAACAATATTAATTAATTTAATAATTAATTTTATTAAATAAAATCATTTAATTTAATTAATTATTTATTTAGTTCTATTGGTCTGTATTATTTAATTTTAGTCGGGCTTTCGTGTGTGGTTGTTTTGGTTGGTTCCATCCCCACTCAAAAGTTTGTACCCCATCGCCATGTGATGTAATAATCATTTAATTATGCTTTATTACTTTACCTTGATCATTCATCATCCTTATGCATCAAACATTTCAAAGAACTAATTCTCGAATGCAAGTCAATTTTCCACCATAAGTCTTTCTAAACATCACACACGACCTCGCAAGGCTTCTTCTTGAACCCCTCCACACCGAAACACATGCACACTTTCAAACATTCATAGCTTAATCCTAGGCTTTCCTACGGTGAAACCTATGCGATTAAATGTTCCAATTAGTCATCTAGAAGGCTAGCCCACTTTGCTAGTGCACTTAGAGATTAGAATTCATCTGTTTTACTTTATCCTTGTCATTTGTGTGGGCCACCTTGTATAGGCTTGTGTGCTTTACTTGTCTTTCAAAATTAAACAAGTGTATCCCCCCATTTTGAATGTGTAATATCTTAATAGTTTTATTTTGCTTTTATTCGCTTATTCACTATTGTATGTGTAATTGAATCATATGAACCCCTACACTCTTGGTCCACATACGAAGCTCATAATCAATTTGATAAGTCGAGCATGCTTCGTTAATCACAATCAACTATCCCACGCATGCTTGGTAATTATACCGAGCCCCTAACTAGTTTGATAAGTCTAGTTTTCTTTTGCAATTGTAATCAACCACAACATGCATCCTTGGTCCATTTACCAAGCGCCCAACCAATTTGATAAGTCGAGTTTGCTTTTGCAATTGGAATCGAATTTCTCTCATTCTCTATCTAAAACACTTTCATAATAAAGTTTCAAACCTCGATCTAACGTCGACTTGTATTTTCAAAAACATTTTCATAACAAATTCTGAGTATTTAGATCGTTGGTTGTCAGACCAATTGTCTATGAGTCGTGCAAAAAATCTAATAAGTGTGATCATTTTTTCGCTTCATTTTTTTATAAGAAAAATACTTTTGGGTAAAGAGACTACTCGTTGAGCTTCATTGCTCCTCTATTTTCTAGTAATTGAATCGTAGGATGTTAGTCATATTGTTCGGTACTTAATAACCTACATAAAAACAATTTCCACTCATCAAACTTGTTTTTTCGCTCTTGTGCGACATCAAAAACCTTTTCATAAAAGGAATGTGTCTTAGCCATTTCAATAGCAAAATGAACACAAAGACTTAGTTTCCCTGAAGGAGCAAAACAAGTGGAAGTTCAAATGTTTGAAATGTCTAACGCATCATTATTCTAAAATCAACCATTAGACCCTTAGTATTTTTTAAAAGAACTAGAGTTCTGACTTTGCCATTGCACGAGGGAGTACGTATGCACAAGATGCGAATCTTGTCGAACTCAACAAACTAAAACACAAAAACCCTATTTCTTTCTCCTTTCTTAATTAATAAGTAGAAGATTGCAAATTATCACACTACAACTCGAACACACTCACACAGACCCAATGGTTCCTGTCGCGTATGATAAATGTGAGGGGCGCTAATACCTTCCCCTTGCATAACCAACACTCGTACCCTCTGTTTGGTATCGAGAACCATCTTATCCTTTGTTTGTGGGTTTTATTCGAAATTTTCCCTTTCCTTCTTGAAATGAATAAATCTCGGTGGGGACTTCATTGTTTTATATTTTCCCTTTCCCTTTCCTTTTTTTGGTTTATAACATCAAAATACAAAAAACGTGTGTTTAGATAATTAATTAGCTTAATAAATTTTATTTAATAATATTAATTAATTTTATAATTAATTTTATTAAATAAAATTATTTAATTCTAATTAATTATTTATTTAGTTCTATTGGTCTGTATTGTTTGATTTTAGTCGGGCTTTCGTGTGTGGTTGTTTTGGGTGGTTCCATCCCCATTCAAAAAATTGTACCCCAATCACATGTGATGTAATAATCATTTAATTGTGCTTTATTTCTTTACCTTGATCATTCATCATCATTATGCATCAAACCTTTCAAAGAAGTAATTCTCGAATGCGAGCCAATTTTCCGCCATAAGTCTTTCTAAGCATCGCAAACGACCTCGCATAGCTTCCTCTTGAACCCCTCCACACTGAAACACATGCACACTTGAACACATTCATAGCTTAATCCTAGGCTTTCAACAGTGACACCTATGTGATTAATTGTTCAAAATAGTCATCTAGAAGACTAGCCCACTTTGCTAGTGCACTTAGAGATTAGAATTCATCTGCTTTGCTTTATCCTTTTTCATTTGTGTGGGCCACCTTGTATGGGCTTATGTGCTTTACTTGTCTATAATCATTAAACAAGTGTATCCCCCCATTTTGGACGTGTAAGAGCTTAATAGTTTTATTTTGCTTCTATTCGCTTATTCACTATTGTAAGTGTAATTGAATCAAACGAACCCCTACAATCTTAGTCCACATACGACGAAGCTTATAACGAATATGATAAGTCGAGTATGCGTCAGCAATCGCAATCAATCACTCCATGCATGCTTGGTCCATATACCAAGCCCCTAAATAAATTGATAAGTCGAGTATGCTTTTGCAATCGCAATCAACCACCCCATGCATGCTTGTTCCATTTACCAAGCGCCCAACCAATTTGATAAGTGGAGTTTTCTTTTGCAATTGGAATCAACTTTCTCTCATTCTCTATCTAAAACACTTTCATAATAAAGTTTCAAACCTCGATCTAACGTTGGTTCTCAGACCAATTGTCTAAGACTCGTGCAAAAACCTAATAAGCGTGATCCTTTTTTCGCTTCATTTTATTATATGAAAAATACTTTTTGGTTGAGAGACTACTCGTCGAGCTTTATTGCTCCTATAGTTTATAGTAATTGAATCGTAGGATGTTAGTCATATTGTTCGATACCTAATACCCCATATAAAAACAACATCAACTCATCAAAGTTGTTTTTGGCCCATGTGAGACATCAAAATCCTTTTCACAAAAGGAATGTGTTTTAGCCATTTCAATAGGAAAACGAACACAAAGACTTAGTTTCCCTGAATAAGCAAAAAAAATCGAAGTTCAAACGTTTGAAATGTCTAACGTATCACTATTCTAAAATCATCCAATAGACCCTTGGCCTTTTTTAAAAGAACCACGGAGTTCTGACTTTTCTATTGCACGGGGGAGTACGTAGGCATAAGATGCGAATCTTGCCGAACACAACAAACTAAAACATAAAAACCCTATTTCTTTCTCCTTTGTCAATTAATAAGTTGAAGATTGCAAATTATCAAACTACAACTCGAACACACTCACACGGACCAAATGGTTCCAGTCGAGTATGATGGATGTGAGGGGTGCTAATAACTTCCCCTTGCATAACCAACACTTGTACCCTCTCTTTGGTATTGAATACTATCTTATCCTTTATTTGTGGGTTTTATTCGAAAATTACCCTTTCCTTCTTGAAATAAATAAATCTCGGTGGGAACTTCATTGTTTTATATTTTCCCTTTCCTTTTTTTTGGTTTATATCATAAAAATACAAAAATCGTGTGTTTAGATAATTAATTAGCTAAAGAAATTTTATTTAATAATATTAATTCATTTAATAATTAATTTTATTAAATAAAATTATTTAATTTAATTAATTATTTAGTTAGTTCTATTGGTCTGTATTGTTTTATTTTAGTCGGCCTTTCGTGTGTGGTTATTTTGGTTGGTTTCATCCCCATTCAAAAAATTGTACCCCAATCCCATGTGATGTAATAATCATTTCATTTTGCTTTATTGCTTTACCTTGATCATTCATCATCAGTATGCATCAAACCTTTCAAAGAACTAATACTCGAATGCGAGTCAATTTTCCATCATAAGCCTTTCTAAGCATCGCAGACGACCTCGCATGGCTTCCTCTTGAACCCCTCCACACCGAAACACGTGCACACTTGAACACATTCATAGCTTAATCCTAGGCTTTCCTACAGTGATACCTATGTGATTAATTGTTCAAATTAGTCATCTAGAAGACTAGCCCACTTTGCTAGTGCACTTAGAGATTAGAATTCATCTATTTTGCTTTATCCTTTTTATTTGTGTGGGCCACCTTGTATGGGCTTGTGTGCTTTACTTGTCTATCATCATTAAAAAAATGTATCCCCCCATTTTAGAAGTGTAATAGCTTAATAGTTTTATTTTGCTTCTATTCGCTTATTCATTATTATAGTGTAATAGAATCAAATGAACCCCTAAAATCTTGGTCCACATACGAAGCTCATAACCAATTTGATAAATCTAGTATGCTTCGGCAATCGCAATCAACTACCCCATGCATGCTTGGTCCATTTACCAAGCACCCAACCAGTTTGATAATTCGAGTATGCTTTTGCAATCGCAATCAACCACCCCATGTATCCATTTACCAAACGCCCAACCAATTTGATAAGTCGAGTTTGCTTTTGCAATCAAAATCGACTTTCTCTCATTCTCTATCTAAAACACTTTCATAATAAAGTTTCAAACCTCGATCTAACGTTGGTTCTCAGACCAATTGTCTAAGACTCGTGCAGAAACCTAATAAGCGTGATCCTTTTTTCGCTTCATTTTATTATAGGAAAAATACTTTTGGGTTGAGAGACTACTCGTCGAGCTTTATTGCTCCTCTAGTTTCTATTAATTGAATCGTAGGATGTTAGTCCTATTGTTCGGTACCTAATACCCCACATAAAAACAAAATTAACTAATCAAAGTTGTTTTCTCGCCCTTGTGAGACATCAAAAACCTTTTCACAAAAGGAATGTGTTTTAGCCATTTCAATACGAAAACAAACACAAAGACTTAGTTTCCATGAATAAGCAAAAAAAATTGAAGTTCAGACGTTTGAAATGTCTAACGTGTCACTATTCTAAAATCATCCAATAGACCCTTGGTCTTTTTAAAAAGAACCATAGAGTTCTGACTTTTCCATTGCACGGGGGAGTACGTAGGCATAAGATGCGAATCTTGCCGAACACAACAAACTAAAACACAAAAACCCTATTTATTTCTCCTTTGTCAATTAATAAGTTGAAGATTGCAAATTATCACACTACAACTCGAACACACTCACACGGACCAAATGGTTCCTGTCGAGTATGTTGGATGTGAGGGATGCTAATAACTTCCACTTGCATAACCAACTCTCGTACCCTCTCTTTGGTATCGAATACTATCTTATCCTTTGTTTGTGGGTTTTATTAGAAAATTACCCTTTCCTTCTTGAAATAAATAAATCTCGGTGGGGAATTCATTTTTTTATATTTTCCCTTTCCCTTTCCTTTTTTTTGGTATATATCATAAAAATACAAAAAAACATGTGTTTAGATAATTAATTAGCTTAAGCAACTTCAATTAAAAATGTTAATTAATTTAATAATAAATTTTATTAAATAAAATCATTTAATTTAATTAATTATTTATTTAGTTCTATTGGTCTATATTATTTGATTTTAGTAGGGCTTTCGTGTGTGGTTGTTTTGGTTGGTTCCATCCCCACTTAAAAGGTTGTACCCCCTCCCCATGTTATGTAATAATCATTTAATTATGCTTTATTGCTTTACCTTGATCATTCATCATCCTTATGCAGCAAACCTTTCAAAGAACTAATTCTCGAATGCAAGCCAATTTTCCACCATAAGTCTTTATAAACATCACACACGACCTCGCATGGCTTCCTCTTGAACCCCTCCACACCGAAACACATGCACAGTTGCACACATTCATAGCTTAATCCTAGGCTTTCCTACGGTGAAACCTATGCGATTAATTGTTCCAATTAGTCATCTAGAAGGCTAGCCCACTTTGCTAGTGCACTTAGAGATTAGAATTCATTTGTTTTGCTTTATCCTTGTCATTTGTGTGGGCCACCTTGTATGGGCTTGTGTGCTTTACTTGTCTATCAACATTAAACAAGTGTATCCCCCCATTTTTAACGTGTAATATCTTAATAGTTTTATTTTTCTTTTATTCGCTTATTCACTATTGTACGTGTAATTGAATCAGATGAACCCCTACACTCTTGGTCCACATACAAAGATCATAACCAATTTGATAAGTCGAGCATGCTTCGGCAATCACAATCAACCATCCCATGCATGCTTGGTCATTATATCAATCCCCTAACTAGTTTGATAAGTCGACTTTTCTTTTGCAATCGCAATCAACCACCGCATGCATCCTTGGTCCATTTATCAAGTGCCCAACCAATTTGATAAGTCAAGTTTACTTTTGCAATTGGAATCGATTTTCTTTCATTCTCTATCAAAAACACTTTCATAATAAAGTTTCAAACCTCGATCTAACTTCGACTTGTATTTCCAAAAACATTTTCATAACAAATTCTGAGTATTTAGATCGTTGGTTGTCAGACTAATTGTTAAGAGTCATGCCAAAAATCTAATAAGCGTGATCATTTTTTCGCTTTATTTTTAATAAGAAAAATACTTTTGGGTTAAGAGACTACTCGTTGAGCTTCATTGCTCCTCTATTTTCTAGTAATTGAATCGTAGGATGTTAGTCATATTGTTCGGTAGTTTATAACCTACATAATAACAACTTCCACTCATCAAACTTGTTTTTTCGCCCTTGTGTGACATCAAAAACCTTTTCATAAAAGGAATGTGTTTTAGCCATTTCAATAGGAAAATGAACACAAAGACTTAGTTTCCCTGAAGGAGCAAAACAAGTCGAAGTTCAAATGTTTGAAATTTCTAACACATCATTATTCTAAAATCAACTATTAGACCCTTGGTATTTTTTAGAAGAACTACATAGTTCTGACTTTGCCATTGCACGAGGGAGTGCATATGCACAAGATGCGAATCTTGTCGAACTCAACAAACTAAAACAAAAAAACCCTATTTCTTTCTCCTTTCTCAATTAATAAGTAGAAGATTGCAAATTGTCACACTATAACTCGAACACACTCACACAGGCCAAATGGTTCATGTCGAGTACGATGGATGTGAGGTGTGCTAATACCTTCCCCTTGCATAACCAACTCTCGTACCCTCTCTTTGGTGTCGAGGACCATCTTATCCTTTGTTTGTGGGATTTATTCGAAAATTTCCCTTTCCTTCTTGAAATGAATAAATCTCGGTAGGGACTTCATTGTTTTATATTTTCCCTTTCCCTTTCCTTTTTTTTGGTTTATATCATAAAAATACAAAAAAAGTGTGTTTAGATAATTAATTAGCTTAAGAAATTTTATTTAATAATATTAATTAATATAATAATTAATTTTATTAAATAAAATTATTTAATTTAATTAATTAATTATTTAGTTCTATTGGTCTGTATTGTTTTATTTTAGTCGGGCTTTCGTGTGTGGTTATGTTGGTTGGTTCCATCCCCATTCAAAAAATTGTACCCCAATCCCATGTGATGTAATAATCATTTAATTTCTCTTTATTGCTTTACCTTGATCATTCATCATCATTATGCATCAAACCTTTCAAAGAACTAATTCTCGAATGCGAGTCAATTTTCCACCATAAATCTTTCTAAGCATCGCAAACGACCTCGCATGGCTTCCTCTTGAACCCCTCCACACCGAAACACATGCACACTTGAACACATTCATAGCTTAATCATAGGCTTTCCTACAGTGAGACCTATGTGATTAATTGTTCAAATTAGTCATCTAGAAGACTCGCCCACTTTGCTATTGCACTTAGAGATTAGAATTCATCTGTTTTGCTTTATCCTTTTCATTTGTGTGAGCCACCTTGTATGGGCTTGTGTGCTTTACTTGTCTATCATCATTAAAAAAATGTATCCCCTCATTTTAGAAGTGTAATATATTAATAGTTCTATTTTGCTTCTATTCGCTTATTCACTATTATACGTGTAATTGAATCAAACGAACCCCTGAAATCTTGGTCCACATACGAAGCTCATAACCAATTTGATAAATCGAGTATGCTTCGGCAATCGCAATCAACTACCCCATGCATGCTTGGTCCATTTACCAAGCGCCCAACCAATTTGATAAGTCGAGTTTGCTTTTGCAATCGGAATCAACCACCCCATGTATACTTGGTCCACTTACCAAACGCCCAACCAATTTGATAAGTCGAGTTTGCTTTTGCAATCGGACTCGACTTTCTCTCATTCTCTATCTAAAACACTTTCATAATAAAGTTTCAAACCTCGATCTAACATTGGTTCTCAGACCAATTGTTTAAGACTCGTGCAGAAACCTAATAAGCGTGATCCTTTTTTCGCTTTATTTTATTATAGGAAAACTAGTTTTGGGTTGAGAGACTACCCGTCGAGCTTTATTGCTCCTCTAGTTTTTATTAATTGAATCGTAGGATGTTATTCATATTTTTCGGTACCTAATACGCCACATAAAAACAACATTAACTCATCAAAGTTGTTTTTTCGCCCTTGTGAGACATCAAAAACCTTTTCACAAAATGAATGTGTTTTAGCCATTTCAATAGGAAAACGAACACAAAGACATAGTTTCCCTGAATAAGCAAAAAAAATCGAAGTTTAAATGTTTGAAATGTCTAACGTATCACTATTCTAAAATCATCCAATAGACCCTTGGTCTTTTTTAAAAGAACCACGGAGTTCTGACTTTTCCATTGCACGGGGGAGTACGTAGGCATAAGATGCGAATGTTGCCGAACACAACAAACTAAAACACAAAAACCATATTTCTTTCTCCTTTGTCAATTAATAAGTTAAAGATTGCAAATTATCACACTACAACTCGAACACACTCATACGGACCAAATGGTTCTTGTCGAGTATGTTGGATGTGAGGGGTACTAATAACTTCCTCTTGCATAACCAACTCTCGTACCCTCTCTTTGGTATCGAATACTATCTTATCCTTTGTTTGTGGGTTTTATTCGAAAATTATCCTTTCCTTCTCAAAATAAATAAATCTCGGTGGGGACTTCATTGTTTTATATTTTCCCTTTCCCTTTCCTTTTTTTTGGTATATATCATAAAAATACAAAAAAAAATGTGTTTAGATAATTAATTAGCTCAAGCAACTTCAATTAACAATGTTAATTAATTTAATAATAAATTTTATTAAATAAAATCATTTAATTTAATTAATTATTTATTTAGTTCTATTGGTCTGTATTATTTGATTTTAGTCGGGCTTTCGTGTGTGGTTGTTTTGGTTGGTTCCATCCCCACTCAAAAGGTTGTACCCCCTCCCCATGTGATGTAATAATCATTTAATTATGCTTTATTGATTTACCTTGATCATTCATCATCCTTATGCAGCAAACATTTCAAAGAACTAATTATCGAATGCAAGCCAATTTTCCATCATAAGTCTTTTTAAACATCACACACGACCTCGCATGGCTTCCTCTTGAACCCCTCCACACCGAAACACATGCACACTTGCACACATTCATAGATTAATCCTAGGCTTTCCTACGGTGAAACCTATGCGATTAATTGTTCCAATTAGTCATCTAGAAGGCTAGCCCACTTTGCTAGTGCACTTAGAGATTAGAATTCATTTGTTTTGCTTTATCCTTTTCATTTGTGTGGGCCACCTTGTATGGGCTTGTGTGCTTTACTTGTCTATCAACATTAAACAAGTGTATCCCCCCATTTTAAACGTGTAATAGCTTAATAGTTTTATTTTTCTTTTATTCGCTTATTCACTATTGTACGTGTAATTGAATCAGATGAACCCCTACACTCTTGGTCCACATACGAAGCTCATAACCAATTTGATAAGTCGAGCATGATTCGGCAATCACAATCAACCATCCCATGCATGCTTGGTCATTATACCAATCCCCTAACTAGTTTGATAAGTCGAGTTTTCTTTTGCAATCGCAATCAACCACCGCATGCATCCTTGGTCCATTTATCAAGTGCCCAACCAATTTGATAAGTCAAGTTTACTTTTGCAATTGGAATCGATTTTCTCTCATTCTCTATCAAAAACACTTTCATAATAAAGTTTCAAACCTCGATCTAACTTCGACTTGTATTTCCAAAAACATTTTCATAACAAATTCTGAGTATTTACATCGTTGGTTGTCAGACCAATTGTCTCAGAGTCGTGCCAAATATCTAATAAGCGTGATCACTTTTTCGCTTTATTTTTTATAAGGAAAATACTTTTGGGTTAAGAGACTACTCGTTGAGCTTCATTGCTCCTCTATTTTCTAGTAATTCAATCGTAGGATGTTAGTCATATTGTTCGGTACTTAATAACCTACATAAAAACAACTTCCACTCATCAAACTTGTTTTTTCGCCCTTGTGTGACATCAAAAACCTTTTCATAAAAGGAATGTGTTTTAGCCATTTCAATAGGAAAATGAACACAGAGACTTAGTTACCCTGAAGGAGCAAAATAAGTCGAAGTTCAAACGTTTGAAATGTCTAATGTATCACTATTCGAAAATCATCCAATAGACCCTTGGCCTTTTTTAAAAGAACCACGGAGTTCTGACTTTTCCATTGCACGGGGGAGTACGTAGGCATAAGATGCGAATCTTGCCGAACACAACAAACTAAAACATAAAAACCCTATTTCTTTCTCCTTTATCAATTAATAAGTAGAAGATTGCAAATTATCACACTACAACTCGAACACACTTACACATACCAAATGGTTCACGTCGAGTACGATGGATGTGAGGGGTGCTAATACCTTCCCCTTGCATAACCAACTCTCGTACCCTCTCTTTGGTGTCGAGGACCATCTTATCCTTTGTTTGTGGGTATTATTCGAAAATTTCCCTTTCCTTCTTGAAATGAATAAATCTCGGTGGGGACTTCATTGTTTTATATTTTCCCTTTCCCTTTCCTTTTTTTGTGTTTATATCATAAAAATACAAAAACGTGTGTTTAGATAATTAATTAGCTTAAGAAATTTTATTTAATAATATTAATTAATATAATAATTAATTTTATTAAATAAAATTATTTAATTTAATTAATCATTTATTTAGTTCTATTGGTCTGTATTGTTTTATTTTAGTCGGGCTTTCGTGTGTGGTTATTTTGGTCGGTTCCATCCCCATTCAAAAAATTGTACCCCAATCCCATGTGATGTAATAATCATTTAATTTTGCTTTATTGCTTTACCTTGATCATTCATCACCATTATGCATCAAACCTTTCAAAGAACTAATTCTCGAATGCGAGTCAATTTTCCACCATAAATCTTTCTAAGCATCGCAAACGACCTCGCATGCACACTTGAACACTTGAACACTTGAACACATTCATAGCTTAATCCTAGGCTTTCCTACAGTGAGACCTATGTGATTAATTGTTCAAATTAGTCAGCTAGAAGACTAGCCCACTTTACTAGTGCACTTAAAGATTAGAATTCATCTGCTTTGCTTTATCCTTTTCATTTGTGTGGGCCACCTTGTATGGGCTTGTGTGCTTTACTTGTCTATCATCATTAAAAAAATGTATCCCCCCATTTTAGAAGTGTAATAGCTTAATAGTTCTATTTTGCTTCTATTCGCTTATTCACTATTATACGTGTAACTGAATCAAACGAACCCCTGAAATCTTGGTCCACATACGAAGCCCATAACCAATTTGATAAATCGAGTATGCTTCGGCAATCGCAATCAACTACCCCATGCATGCTTGGTCCATTTACCAAGCGCCCAACCAATTTGATAAGTCGAGTTTGCTTTTGTAATCGGAATCAACTTTCTCTCATTATCTATCTAAAACACTTTTACAATAGAGTTTCAAACGTCGATCTAACATTGACTTGTATTTTCAAAAACATTTTCATAACAAATTCCGAGTATTTAGATCGTTGGTTGTCAGACCAATTGTCTAAGACTCGTGCAAAAACCTAATAAGCGTGATCCTTTTTTCGCTTCATTTTTTTTTATAAAACAAATACTTTTGGGTTGAGAGACTACTCGTTGAGCTTCATTGCTCCTCTAGTTTCTAGTAATTGAATCGTAGGAAGTTAGTCATATTGTTCGGTACTTAATACCCCATATAAAAACAACTTTAACTCATCAAACTTGCTTTTTTGCCCTTGTGCGACATCAAAATCATTTTCATAAAAGGAATGTGTTTTAGCCATTTCAATAAGAAAACAAAAACAAAGACTTAGTTTCCCTGAACGAGCAAAACAAGTCGAAGTTCAAACGTTTGAAATGTATAACGCATCATTATTCTAAAATCAACCAATATACCCTTGGTCTTTTTTTGAAGAACTACGGAATTCTAACTTTTCCATTGCACGAGGGAGTACGTAGGCACAAGATACGAATCTTGTCGAACTCAATAAACTAAAACACAATAACCCTATTTATTTCTCCTTTCTCAATTAATAAGTAGAATATTGCAAATTATCACACTACAACTCGAACACACTCACACGGACCAAATGGTTCCTATCGAGTACGATGGATGTGAGGGGTGTTAATACCTTCCCCTTGCATAACCAACTCTCGTACTCTCTATTTGGTATTGAAGACCATCTTATCCTTTGTTTGAGGGTTTTATTTGGAAATTTCGCTTTCCTTCTTGAAATAAATAAATCTCGGCGGGTTCATTGTTTTATATTTTCGCTTTCCCTTTCCTTTTTTTGGTTTATAACATCAAAATACAAAAAAATGTGCTTAGATGACTAATTAGCTTAACAAATTTTATTTAATAATATTAATTAATTTAATAATTAATTTTATTAAATAAAATTATTTAATTTAATTAATTATTTATTTAGTTCTATTGGTCTGTATTGTTTGATTTTAGTCGGACTTTCGTGTGTGGTTGTTTTGGGTGGTTCCATCCTCCTTCAAAAAATTGTACCCCAATCCCATGTGATGTAATAATCATTTAATTGTGCTTTATTTCTTTACCTTGATCATTCATCATCATTATGCATCAAACCTTTCAAAGAAGTAATTCTCGAATGCGAGCCAATTTTCCGCCATAAGTCTTTCTGAGCATCGCAAACGACCTCGCATGGCTTCCTCTTGAACCCCTCCATACCAAAACACATGCACACTTGAACACATTCATAGCTTAATCCTAGACTTTCCTTTAGTACCTATGTGATTAATTATTCAAAATAGTCATTTAGAAGACTAGCCCACTTTGCTAGTGCACTTAGAGATTAGAATTCATCTGTTTTGCTTTATCCTTTTCATTTGTGTGGGCCACCTTATATGGGCTTGTGTGCTTTAATTTTCTATTATCATTAAACAAGTGTATCCCCCCATTTTGGATGTGTAATAGCTTAATAGTTTTATTTTGCTTCTATTCGCTTATTCACTATTGTACGTATAGTTGAATCAAACGAACCCCTACAATCTTAGTCCACATACGAAGCTCATAACCAATTTGATAAGTCGAGTATGCTTCAGCAATCGCAATCAATCACTCCATGCATGCTTGGTCCATATACCAAGCTCCTAAACAATTTGATAAGTCGAGTATGCTTTTGTAATCGCAATCAACCACCCAATGCATGCTTAGTCCATTTACCAAGCGCCCAACCAATTTGATAAGTCGAGTTTGCTTTTGCAATCAGAATCGACTTTCTCTCATTCTCTACCTAAAACAATTTCATAATAAAGTTTCAAACCTCGATCTAACGTCGACTTGTATTTTCAAAAATATTTTCATAACAAATTATGAGTATTTAGATCGTTGGTTGTCAGACCAATTTTCTAAGACTCCTCCAAAAACCTAATAAGCGTGATCCTTTTTTTGCTTCATTTTTTTATAAGAAAAATACTTTTGGGTTGAGAGACTACTCATTGAGCTTCATTTCTCCTCTAGTTTCTAGTAATTTAATCGTAGGATGTTAGTCATATTGTTCTTCACTTAATACCCCACATAAAAACAACTTCAACTCATCAAACTCTTTTTCGCCCTTGTGCGACATCAAAAACCTTTTCATAAAAGGAATGTGTTTTAGCCATTTCAATAGGAAAACGAACACAAAGACTTAGTTTCCCTGAACGAGCTAAACAAGTCAAAGTTCAAACGTTTGAAATGTCTAACGCGTCATTATTCTAAAATAAACCAATAGACCCTTGGTCTTTTTTAGAAGAATATGGAGTTCTGACTTTTCCATTGCACGTGAGAGTACGTAGGCACAAGATTCGAATCTTGTCGAACTCAACAAACTAAAACACAAAAACCCTAATTCTTTCTCCTTTCTCAATTCATAAGTAGAAGATTGCAAATTATCACACTACAACTCGAACACACTCACACGGGCCAAATGGTTCCTATCGAGTAAGAAGGATGTGATGGGTGTTAATACCTTCCTCTTGCATAACCAACTCTCGTACCCTCACTTTGGTATCGAAGACCATCTTATCCTTTGTTTGTGGGTTTTATTCGAAAATTTATCATAAAAATACAAAAAGCATGTGTTTAGATAATTAATTATCTTAAGGAATTTTATTTAATAATATTAATTAATTTTGTTAAATAAAATTAAATAATTTGATTAATTAATTATTTAGTTCTATTGGTCTGTATTGTTTGATTTTAGTCGGACTTTCATGTGTGGTTGTTTTGGTTGGTTCCATCCCTATTCAAAAGGTCGTACCCCATCCCCATGTGATGTAATAATCATTTAATTGTGCTTTATTGAATTACCTTGATCATTCATCATCATTATGCATTAAACCTTTCAAAGAACTAATTCTCGAATGCGAGCCAATTTTCTGTCATAAGTCTTTCTGAGCATCACAAACGACCTCGCATGGCTTCCTCTTAAACCCCTCCACACTGAAACACATGCACAATTGAACACATTCATAGCTTAATCCTAGGCTTTCCTACAGTGAGACCTATGCGATTAATTGTTTCAATTAGTCATCTAGAAGACTAGCCCACTTTGCTAGTGCACTTAGAGATTAGAATTCATCTATTTTGCTTTATCCTTTTCATTTGTGTCGGCCACCTTGTATGGGCTTGTTTGCTTTACTTGTCTATCATCATTAAACAAGTGTATCCCTCCATTTTGGATGTGTAATAGCTTAATAGATTTATTTTTATTTTTTCGCTTATTCATATTGTACATGTAATTGAATCAAACGAACCCTACACTCTTGGTCAACATACGAAGTTGATAACCAATTTGATAAGTCGAGTATGCTTCGGCAATCACAATCAACCACCCCATGCATTCTTGGTCCATATACCAAGCCCTAACCAATTTTAATAAGTCGAGTTTGCTTTTGCAATCGCAATCAACCACCCCAGGCATGCTTGGTCCGTTTACCAAGCGCCCAACCAATTTGATAAGTCGAGTTTGCTTTTGCAATCGGAATCGACTTTCTCTCATTCTCTATCTAAAACACTTTCATAATAAAGTTTCAAACCTCGATATAACGTTGACTTGTATTTTCAAAAACATTTTCATAATAAATTCTGAGTATTTAGATCGTTGGTTCTCAGACCAATTGTCTAAGACTCGTGCAAAATCCCAATAAGCGTGATCCTTTTTTCGCTTCATTTTATTATAGGAAAATTACTTTTCGGTTGAGAGACTACTCTTTGAGCTTTATTTCTCCTCTAGTTTCTAGTAATTGAATTGTAGGATGTTAGTCATATTGTTCGGTACTTAATACCCCACATAAGAACAACTTTAACTCATCAAAGTTGTTTTTTCGCCCTTGTGAGACATCAAAAACCTTTTCATGAAAGGAATGTGTTTAAGCCATTTCAATAGGAAAATGAACACAAAGACTTAGTTTCCCTGAACAAGAAAAAAAAGTCAAAGTTCAAACGTTTGAAATGTCTAACGTATCACTATTTTAAAATCATCCAATAGACCCTTGGTATTTTTGAAAAGAACCACGGATGTCTGACCTTTCCATTGCACGAGGGAGTACTTAGGCACAAGATGCGAATCTTGTCGAACTCAACAAACTAAAACACAAAAACCATATTTCTTTCTATTTTCTCTTTAATAAGTAGAAGATTACAAATTTTCACACTACAACTCGAACACACTCACACGAACCAAATGGTTCCTATCGAGTACGATGGATGTGAGGGGTGCTAACACCTTCCCCTTGCATAACCAACTCTCGTATCCTCTCTTTGGTATCGTAGACCATATTATCCTTTGTTTGTGGATTTTATTCGAAAATTTCCCTTTCCTTCTTGAAATAAATAAGTCTCGGTGGGGACTTCATTGTTTTATATTTTCCCTTTCCCTTTCCTTTTTTTTTTGTTTATATCATAAAAATATAAGAAACGTGTGTTTAGATAATTAATTAGCTTAAGCAAATTTATTTAATAATATTAATTAATTCAATAATTAATTTTATTAAATAAAATCATTTAATTTAATTAATTATTTATTTAGTTCTATTGGTCTGTATTATTTAATTTTAGTCGGGCTTTCGTGTGTGGTTGTTTTGGTTGGTTCCATCCCATGAGATGTAATAATCATTTAATTATGCTTTATTACTTTACCTTGATCATTCATCATTACTATGAATCAAACCTTTCAAAGAACTAATTCTCGAATGCGAGCCAATTTTCCACCATAAGTCTTTCTAAGCATCGCAAACGACCTCGCATGGCTTCCTCTTGAACCCCTCCACACCGAAACACATGCACACTTGCACACATTCATAACTTAATCCTAGGCCCTCCTACAGTGAGACCTTTGCGATTAATTGTTCCAATTAGTCATCTAGAAGACTGGTCCACTTTGCTAGTGCACTTAGAGATTAGAATTCATTTGTTTTGCTTTATCTTTTTCATTTGTATGGGCCACCTTGTATGGGCTTAAGTGCTTTACTTGTCTATCATTAAACAAGTGTATTCCCCCATTTTGGACATGTAATAGTTTAATAGTTTTATTTTTCTTTTATTTGCTTATTCACTATTGTACGTGTAATTGAATCAGACGAACCCTTGCACTCTTGTTCCACATACGAAGCTCATAACCAATTTGATAAGTCGAGTATGCTTCGACAATAGCAATCAACCACCATGCATGTGTGGTCCATATACCAAGCCCCTAACCAATTTGATAAGTTGAGTTTGCTTTTGCAATCGCAATCAACCATCGCATGTATGCTTGGTCCATTTACCAAGTGCCCAACCAATTTGATAAGTCGAGTTTTCTTTTGCAATCAGAATCGAATTTCTCTCGTTCTCTATCTAAAACACTATCATAATAAAGTTTCAAACCTCGATCTAACGTAGACTTGTATTTTTAAAAACATTTTCATAACAAATTCCGAGTATTTAGATCGTTGGTTGTCAGACCAGTTGTCTAAGACTCGTGCAAAAACCTAATAAGTGTGATCCTTTTTTTGCTTCATTTTTTTTATAAGAAAAATACTTTTGGGTTGAGACACTACTCGTTGAGCTTTATTGCTCCTCTAGTTTCTAGTAATTGAATCGTAGGATGTTAGTCATATTGTTCGGTACTTAATACCCCGCATAAAAACAACTTCAACTCATCAAACTTGTTTTTTCGCCCTTGTGAGACATCAAAAACCTTTTCATAAAAGGAATGTGTTTTAGCCATTTCAATAGTAAAACAAACACAAAGACTTAGTTTCCCTGAACGAGCAAAACAAGTCGAAGTTCAAACATTTGAAATGTCTAACGCATCATTATTCTAAAATCAACCAATAGACCCTTAGTCTTTTTAAAATAACCACAGAGTTCTGACCTTTCAATTGCACGAGGGAGTGCGTAGGCATAAGATGCGAATCTTGTCGAACTCAACAAACTAAAACACAAAAACCTATTTCTTTCTCCTTTCTCAATTAATAAGTAGAAGATTGTAAATTTTCACACTACAACTCGAACACACTCACACGGACCAAATGGTTCCTTTTGAATACGATGGATGTGAGGGGTGTTAATACCTCTCCCTTACATAACAAACTCTCGTACCCTCTCTTTGGTATCGGAGACCATCTTATCCTTTGTTTGTGGGTTTCCCTTTCCTTCTTGAAATAAAAAAATCTCGGTGGGGACTTCATTGTTTTATATTTTCCATTTCCCTTTCCTTTTTTTTGGTTTATATCATGAAAATACAAAAAAACTTGTGTTTTGATAATTAATTAGATTAATCAATTTTATTTAATAATATTAATTAATTTAATAATTTTTTTATTAAATAAAATTATTTTAATTTAAATAATTATTTATTTAGTTCTATTGGTATGTATTGTTTGATTTTAGTCGGGCTTTCGTGTGTGGTTGTTTTGGTTTGGTTCCATCCCCATGTAATGTAATAATCATTTAATTGTGCTTTATTTATTTACCTTGATCATTCATCATCATTATGCATCAAACCTTCCAAAGAACTAATTCTCGAATGCGAACCAATTTTCCACCATATGTCTTTCTAAGCATCACAAACGGTCTTACATGGCTTCCTCTTGAACCCCTCCACACCGAAACACGTGCACACTTGCACACATTCATAGCTTAATTCTGGGCCCTCCTACAGTGAGACCTATGTGATTAATTGTTCTAATTATTCATCTAGAAGACTAGCCCACTTTGCTAGTGCACTTAGAGATTAGAATTCATCCGTTTTGCTTTATCCTTTTCATTTGTGTGGGCAACCTTGTATGGGCTTGTGTGCTTTACATGTCTATCATCATTAAACAAGCGTATCCCCCCCATTTTGGGCGTGTAATAGCTTAATAGTTTTAATTTGTTTTTATTCGCTTATTCACTATTGTACGTGTAATTGAATCAAACGAACCCCTGCACTCTTGGTCTACATACGAAGCTCATAACCAATTTCATAAGTTGAGTATATTTCGGCAATCGCAATCAACCACCCAATGCATGCTTGGTTCATATACCAAGCCTCTAACCAATTTGATAAGTCGAGTTTGCTTTTGCAATCGCAATCAACCACCCCATGCATGCTTGGTCCATTTACCAAGCGCCCAACCAATTTTATAAGTCGAGTTTGCTTTTGCAATCACAATCGAATTTCTCTCATTCTCTATCTAAAAAATTTTCATAATAAAGTTTCAAACCTCGATCTAACGTCGACTTGTATTTTCAAAAACATTTTCATAATAAATTTCGAGTATTTAGATCGTTGGTTGTCAGACCAATTGTCTAAGACTCGTGCAAAAAACCTAATAAGCATGATCCTTTTTTCGTTTCATTTTTTTATAAGAAAAATACTTTTGGGTTGAGAGACTACTCGTTGAGCTTCATTTCCCCTCTAGTTTCTAGTAATTGAATCGTAGGATGTTAGTCATATTGTTCAGTACTTAATACCCCACATAAAAATAAATTCAACTCATCAAACTTGCTCTTTAGCCCTTGTGCGACATCAAAAACCTTTTCATAAAAGGAATGTGTTTTAACCATTTCAATAGGAAAACGAACACAAAGACTTAGTTTCACTGAACGAGCAAAACAAGTCGAAGTTCAAACGTTTGAAATGTCTAACACATCATTATACTAAAATCAACCAATAGACCATTGGTCTTTTTTAGAAGAATTATGGAGTTCTGTCTTTTCCACCTTTCACATAAAGCAAATCTTCGATTTTTCCTTTCCAAACATTATAATTAGATCAATTCAAACTCACCATCTTATATGTGTTCGTCTTCATCGTTACACAAACCAAATCACGACTCTGATACCACTTGTTGGGAGAAAATCACAAACACAACGAAATAAACCAACAAAAAAATCTCTCCCAAATATCAAATACAACAACAATCAACAAAAACGCATTAAGCAACACAACACAATTTTAGCGTGGAAAAACATCCATTAATTAGGAGTAAAAAACCACGGGACCCATAGGCCATTTAAATCATCCACTATTATCAACAATGGGTACAAACAAAGTTCTCTCTAACACTAGTTTGAGGTATACATAAACATCATCAAGATTTGCAATCAATCTTGAAATACAACAAGAATCAAGAGAGACAAAACAACCCAAAAATACCAAGAAATTATGACCTCTAAGATGGACTCGACAGACCGACTTAGAAAGCTCCAAAGCCAATCAAAATCATTCAAAATATGCTCCTATGAGTCATGAACATTATGTCAAGACTTCAGAACGATCCGACTGTTGAATTTTGCACAAGCTCCGATTTAGTGGAACTGCTCTATGCTGAAATGGGGTTGCGGGATTTCACTCTTCTATCTACTTTTTATGTTGTTTCTCACACACATTGGATGAATAACCTAGTTCTCTTTGTTGGATAATAACAAAGGCTAAACACACATGAGTCACTAACCCACATCTATTTAGGCCTCTCCAAATAGGAGAGATAGGCCAACAAAAATTATTGCTATTTTTCCAATTGTGTTCTTTAATTATTACACTTTACACTACTTCCAATATATTTTTAAGGTTAATTTAGTAAAAGTACAATATCTTATGACAACATTATTACATTCTTTAATTTGTGTGCAAAAATCTTAAATGACATTCATTTTAAAACGCAGGGAGTAATTAAATACGAGTCTTTTGTGGATGTATGCAATTATTTAAGAACACTTAAATACTAATTTTGTTATAATCTTCAACATGATATTTATAATTTATGATAAAAAAATTTACTCCTTGTGAATATTTTAAAATACGCATGTAAATCAATGTATGGTATAATTGCTTAGTTCTTTATGAATTGAACAACAATTTTGTTTGAAGTTCTTTACGAACTCAAACAATTTTTATTTTAGTTCTTTGAAAATTCAATCACAAACTTTTTTATGAAATTTTTTAGAAACTCAATCATAAATTATTTTATTTAATTTTTCAAAAACTTAATCACAAATTTTTTTATTAATAAAAATAATAATATTTATAATTCTATTTAGAAACTATAAATGTTTTATATGTTCTTTATAAACTATATAAATTTTTTATTATTTTACTATATTTCATGGATGTTTTATATGTTCAATATTTTTTATATGTTTTTTTAGGAATTATGTAAAAAAATTCAATATTTTTTCGATCCTTCGAAAATACTTCATTTGTTCTTCAAAAATAATATAAACTTATTATTTCTCTATTCTTCATTGATAGTTGATATATTTTTCGAAAACTATATAAACTTATTATTTCTCTATTCTTCATTGATAGTTGATAAATTTTTCGAAAACTATATAATAAACTATTATTTTGTTATGCTACAGGGATGTTGGATAATAAGTGTATTGTTTTAACCATTCTTTGTGAGTGTGTTGTTTCGGCCATTTTTTTTATTTTAAAGAAAAAATATTTTTTTGAGTGAAAATATATATTTAAAAAGCAATTATGGAGTTATATTTTCTAACTAAACAATTAATGAAAAAAATAATAACTATTTTAAAGAAATAATCATTTTTAAAAGAATAGTTACAACTCAAAAAAAAAATTGTCTCAAACATTATAATTATAGAATAAACAGATCTGAATCCTCTCCTCTCATTTCTCTCATGCTCATGGTTCTGTCATAATTCATACCATTAATGGTAGCACTAATGGCAGAATGCATTCCGAGATCTGTGTTCAAAAAAACTATTTAAATGAAAGAAAACATTAATGTATTAAAATAATCATATCATCATGGACACTTTGTCTTGAAAATATTTTACATTGAAAATAATGAACTTTACCATTTTTTTTAGTATTTGTAATATAGTTTTATAATCCTTCATCGAATTTATAATAATTTTAGATACAAAATATTAAAAATATATATTTTTAACTTATTTCAAACAAAAATTTCCTGTAAACAATGGTGTTAAAGTAATTTGAGAGATTAGATTATACTATCAATCTTTACAATTAAAAGGATTAAAATGGTGATTAGTACTGGAAAAATATGCCATCCAAAAAATGTAGAATATGTAGAGCCTATTTTACCCTAGCAATCATACAACTAAATCCGCACCATCTACAATTCATATAGCATTTTTACCAAATACAAATGGCGTTATTAAACGATCAATAAAAGTAGAGTTTCCCAGAAAAATTAAAGAGTTTATATAACACTGCTTTGGACATAATGATCCAACCATGTGTAACACTCACTAGGCTAAGAGCATAAACTTGCTATTCATCCAATCTAATACTGATTCAATAGTTTTCTTCTTTCAGCCCCTGTAATTTTTTGAGAAAATAGTAATCTCAAGAATATTAACTTTAGATATATAGGAAAATGCTTTTTTGAAATGGATAGTTATCCTTACTACACATAATTAAAACTATCTCAAATGATTTTATTCAAACATCTCACCTAGCATTTAAATCAAATTCACCAACTTCACGCCAGCCATCGGGCGTGCCAGTGTCACCATTCTCAGCTTCGTCATTCAAGAAATCCTCAGACGGCTCCTTCTCATCTCTCTGTGCATTGCTTCCCCATCCATTCATCATCTCACTATGATCCTGATCTCCTAGGTCATGGCCACCAATCACAATGTCACTGCCTTGGGAACCAAGTGCACTCCCTCTTATGGGGGCTCGAGACATCATTTCAGCATGAGATTGTGAATCAGCCCTTGCCTGCTGCTCTGCTTGATACATTGCAGCCATTCGTAGTTTAGCCTCGTGGGCTTCACGACCAGCTTTCTCCCTGGATTCTAATTCAGCTCTTAATTCGATCAGAGCCCGTTTTTCCTCTTGAAGAAGTGCCTGTTCAATCATCAGTCTCTCCTCGGATCGAAAT
Organism: Vicia faba; assembly: GCA_948472305.1. Taxonomy (NCBI): domain Eukaryota; kingdom Viridiplantae; phylum Streptophyta; class Magnoliopsida; order Fabales; family Fabaceae; genus Vicia; species Vicia faba. The sequence goes on from OX451741.1 coordinate 48,407,196, forward strand.
TCCCCCAAAGTTCTCTTCTGCGATATTATGTTGAAGGCAAGTGTTTGCTTCTCAAAAGTTGCAGTAAATTCAGCAATTTTAGCAGCAATATTATTATCCCACTGTTGGGACCTGGAAAGCATCTGGCCAGTTGTATCGGAATCCAGTATCCTATCATCCTCTTCTGCTTCATAATCTGCCACAACATGGTAAGGCAATAATCTGCAAATGGAAAATTTAGGGAAATAAATATAAGAGCAAAAACTTCATTTGCATTAGAATCAAAACAAAGCAATTTTTTAGTTGTAAAAACACCTACATTTGCAGTATATTGATAAACCAGTAGAATTCCAGATCGATTTATAATATATTATGATAAATAAATCAAGTATTAATCCTGCTTCCATTGAGTGAAAGAAATCAACACATAGCAATTGCCATATGGTAGAGTAAGAATTAGATTTGATAGAACCTGATGTTATAGGCTTTGCAAAACTACATCTAAGAAACAAATATGCATCAAGTAAAATTATGAGTAGGACAATGGAACAAGATAATTTCATGTTATTAGAAACAGGGTCGATGACAAGGAAAGTGAAATTTGAACACTAGATAACATGTTCTGAACAATTCTAAGAAGAGAGAAAATAACATAGCACTGGTTCAACTTCAAATGCAGAAATCAAAGGCTGAAAATTGAATATATAATACGGAAAGGAGAACTTGAAATGGGGAAACGAAGATGAAAGAGTTGTGCAAAGCAGATGAGTAGCAAATACAAATAAAAAGCAGGTTGCAGTGAGAGAAACTGCAAGTGAAGAGATAGACTTGGTATTCGGTCCACAAAACAGATACTGAATAATATTTAGATGCATAGAACTGATTAGGAATTGGGATATATAAGCATATAACAAAAACACCAACTAAAGGTGCATTTGAAATAACTTATTAAAGACTTATTTGAACTTATCTTATGACATAAGCACTTGTGTAAGAGTTTCAGATAGCATATGACATGTTCATAAGTTGTGTTCAACTTATTTCAATAAGCTACTCATGATATGAAAAAAAAGAAAGCATATACAAGCTGCATGAAAAAACAGTTTAACGACATTTCGTCTTTGACTATAGAGATAATTTATTCTTAAGAGCTTGTATTATAAAATGAAAAATACTGGTCCAATAAACACTTGAAGTTGTTTTCCCAAATGCACCCTAGCCTCTGCCTAAAGTAAATTATCAACAACACTAGAAGTTTCTTTCTGATCTATGTTGCTAACTATGTTGTTAAATGCGGGCGAGAAGGTGGCCACCCCTAAAGGTGTTTTTCTATACGAAATTATCAATTTTAAGGACTTGTTCTTTTCTAGTCTTCCCGCATACGTAGCGTTGCAAATCGTGTGAGCTGGTCTGCGCAGCTAATGCGGCCACCGTGACTGCCACTCGTTTTTGGTATAGAACAACACGTCAGGGTGAAAAATACAAGTGAAAGGATTTAGTTGAAGAATAGAGAAGAGAGAAAGAACCTGTCGCAGGCATCTTCGAGAGAAGAAAAGGGTCGCTTGAAATCGGGATGGCAGACCCGCCAAGCGTCTTGGTAAGCCATCTGGAGCTCCATGTGATTACCGGGGGGTCGAATAATCTTTTGGTGCTGCTGCTGCTGCGAATTAGGGTTGGGTAAATTGAGAATGGGATTAGGGTTAGGGTTAGGGTTAGGGTTTTGTTGAAGATTGAGGGGTCTTATGGGACGCAAGTGAGCGTCAATGTTGGAAGGGAAGCGAGAAATTGCGGATGCTTGCTGTTGTTGCTGTTGCTTTTGCAATTGCTGTAAGAGCAGAAAATGTTGTCGTTGTTGTTCTTGGATCAACTGCTGCTGCTGCATTGCCTTTGCTTCTTCCATCCCTTTTTCGAATCAACAAATTCTTAATCTAAATCCGCTCTTTCACTATTCTCAATTTCTCATCTCCATCATCCCTAATGCAATCTCTCTGTTTTCTTACTCTCAGGGTTTGCAAAGTCAAATTTAAATATTCCAAACCAATTTACATAATAAATTACACAATCCTATCAAATCTATTTAATTGCTATGCACTAGTTTATCAATTTCAATTATATTTCACTTTTCATAATTCTTATCCACGTGTAATAATCAGATATGATTTAAAATCTAATTTAAAATTTTACAATATATATATATATATATATATATATATATATATATATATATAATTTTATTTCATAAATCTAAAAATCAATTTAAATTTGAAGTCAAACTATACCACTAAATTGATAAATAAAAGGATATATAAAGGAATCCATACCATTTGCTCTACCAATGGGCATAACGGTACATGTTCGTCAAGTGTAGTTCGTTAAGGTCAATAATTCTTCTTCAATAGTCTTGTTAGTCAAGTTGGTGGGGTAAGAGCTACCTTTTTCCGAAGTAGACACTCGATGCTCCTTTGGAGTACAAGGTCTTGGCCGAGCTAAGAAAATATAAGTTGGATTACTTGAAGTCGAGGGTAAACTCATAGAGTGCATGACACGCCCTTCGAACATCTTTAAGAATTTCGACATCAGGGTCGAAAATCGAGGAAGTTTCTCCTTAGGGTTGTGATAAACTCAACTGAGTAGGACGTGTTATCTGCCTCGTCAATTCATCTGGAATAGGGACAGTGTTGAGTCTTGGAGAATTCAAATATCGACCATCGTCAAGATAGCTCGAGCTTCCCTCTTCATTTGTTGAATTACTCTTTCACACTTCATCGAGTCTACACATAGCAATTGACAAATCATCGTGAATATTGTAGACAAAAGCAACAAGATAAAGAAAGGTAATCATTGTGAAAAGTTGTCGAAAATGACCCTATTTTCCTCCTTGGTATTATCACCCATCAACTAACGAGTTTTTATGAGGCGCTTCAAAGAATATTGTTCTAGACTGGGCCTGCCCTTGGCCCAACTCCATGTGAGGCCCAATCCAATTATGTCGTTCAAAGCATGCTGGACAGTTCTTCCCTCGAATGAGTCGGGCAAAAACTACTCTCCGCAAGGAGACGACATCACCACACAATGATGAACCCAGTTACTCTTAGGAAGATGACCATCGGTCAGGAGGACCTCGAGGTCACGCTCCAATCCTCTCCTCGACCAATAATGGTCCTATCACGCGACCTCACGATCAGTGGGAGTATCCACGACGAGCAGAAGCACCTCACGAGCATCCTCCTCGTAGGCTGACTATCAACGCCTCCGAGTATCAAGGAGTCTTCGTGGCCCCGGAAAGATTGCTTCCATATCCTCCTGATCTTGCGGAGGAAGTCATCCAGGTAGAGGATCACATGTGGGTCCCCACTACTCACGTAGGACCTGGCAGTCTCCATATTGGGCCTGCTTAACCAGCCCAATGAGGAGACATTAGACCAGCGCTGGGAGCTATAAATACCCTCTCCTACGAGAGGGTCAGGTGTTGAACACTTCTTACTCACTTGCTTGCTTGCTCATTCCGGAACTCACTTTGTCATCGGAGTGTCCTGCAGGTACCCCCCCCCCCCCCCCCACCTCATTCTCAAATTCTGCTCAGAGCAAGCTGTGACGGTCCATTCTGGTCAGGTACGATCAGTGACACCATTTGTGGGAAACTTGCTTCCTGGTCTTCCATTCACACAATACAAAAGCTAATCACACTCAATTATGACTGTCATAGCTGATCAAACAGTAGAAAATAACATGAATGTCCGTCTCGTCGACACCAACAACAACGTCGCTGACACTAACACTGGCATCAACAATGCTGGTCCTACTGGTCACAACACTGGCCCCACTATTAATGTGCCTGGCCTATCAGAACACAGAGACAGATCAATCGCCTCATCGTCATTGTTATCCCGACGACTCGAAGACAACCGACCTCCTCCTTAGAACTACCAACTGAACCAGTTCCAGGAAGTCCCTGTCCCTGCCGGAGCAGATGCCACTACCAGGGCACTGTTCGTGGCGATAAACCAAACAAACTACCTGGTCTTTTCCCAATGGGAGAGATTAAGGACGCTCGAAGATTCTCGGAGAGCCCCCAGAAGACACAGGAGGCCTCACTCTCCTCCTCCTCGCCAGATAGAGGAACGTCCCCAATCTCCCCGAGGAGACGCAGGCGAGACGCCTCTCGAAGCCCCTCCCCTCGACCAATCGGGCGATGCCTCGCGTTGGAGAGAGACCAGCCCATAGATACAGGGAGACGCGATCATATCCCCTTGCGCCAAGAGCAGAGACCCCTAAAAACAGGAACAACGGAAATGATGAACGACCAGGGTCACCATCACAACCACCACTACAACCGATCTCCTTCTCGCTCGCCAGACAGAAGTGACGAGGATGACCCCTGCGGTCCCTTGTCATAAGCTATTATGGAGGCACCCATCCCCTCGGGTATGGAGAAACCTCCCCATTTGAAGGAGTACGACGGCATCGCCGACCCAGTCAACCATATCGACGGGTTCGAGGCGATGCTACATTACCATAACATCGGGGGGCCAATCAAATGCTGGTTATTCCCCACGACTTTGAGGAAAGCTGCAATGGATTGGTATAAGAGCCTCGCCCCGGGGTCAATCACCTCTTGGCGAAATTTAAAAACCAGTTCATCAGTTTGTTTACTGCTTCACATAGACATCCAAAGACTGAAGCAACCCTCGAGGCTATCGTCCAGAGACACAACGAGACCCTCAGGGAATTTATTGATTGGTTCAACTGCGAGGCCATACAGGTCCCCTACACCGGTCATATGAAGAGATACCTGCTCGAGAGAGGCCTCCTCCCAGGAACTGAGTTCAGAAAATTCGTTGGCATCGAACCACCGCGGACATTCGATGCTCTCCTCGAGAAGGATAGAACTTACATGGACTATGAGGAGAGGGAAGCGACCAACAGAGCCCGGGACCCCAGGAATCGCGGATCAACCAGCAATCTGCGGCAACAAGATTCCGACCCTCCTCGACGAACTAGCTAGAAGAGGAGGGATGACAAACCTCGAGATCCTCGCGAACAAAGAGGACCCTCGGGGCGATTTATCGAGTACACTCCACTGACAGCTTTCCGTGAGCGCATTTTGGTGGAGTGCGCTAACACTGATTTCAAGGACGGTGGCATCAAGCATCCTTGCTCTGCTCCTACCAAGCTCGGGGCTGATCAGAGCAAATACTGCCAATATCATCAAAGCCATGGACACCTGATGGAAGACTGTGTCCATCTCAAAGATGTTATTGAGACCCTCGTCAAAGGGGGAGACTCAGGCAATATCGGCGCGGTGACGCCCCTCGTCGAGATGCCCGTGACACGAAGGAGATTAAGGAGGATGCCCGAACATCAGATGATACGGTCCCCATCAAGACAACATTCTCCGTTACAAGACCGAATGACTTCTATGTCCCCGAAGATATCGAAGAGCCTCTGACCATGCACAGTAGGTGGGAAAGGTTCCCCTCCTCCATGGTTATAAATGGTGGGGGATTCAATGATATAACCATAAACTCTGAAAAGAGGGAGTTAGACGAGCTGGTCTACCCCCCTCCCCCTCGCAAACGGTGACTTTCAAGAGGGTTAAGGGCATATCGAAGCTGATTACCTTCTACCTCGAAAAATTGCCCGGAGGGGCCCCAAACTCAGTCATCCCTCTTCTGGTTAGGGCGATAATGGCTAACTTTGACGTTCATCATGTTTTGGTCGACGAAGGGAGTTCTGTCTATGTGATGTACAACCAACTCTTCTGAACCCTACAGCTCGACGACACCCACCTCTCACCTTATGTGGGGTCTGACCTACGGGGCTTCAACGGCTCGACCTCCAAGCCTTGGGGGTACGTAGAGCTCATGATCACCTTCGGCGAGGATACCTCCACCAGGTAAGTCAAAGTGCGCTTTTTGGTCATTGACTGCCCGTCTCTCTATAACTGTATCCTTGGGAGACCGACACTGGTAGAGTTGACCGCAGTTCCCTCCACCGTCCATCTGAAGATGAAGTTCTACACAAGGAGGGGGTGAATTGTGTGCTTTGGAAAAACATGGTTTAGAAATCTTTTTCGAAGATTTAAAAATAGAGTTTGAAAATCTTTTCCAAAACCTAAGATCAATCACAGTTTCAAAAACTTTAGTATAACTTAGCAGTGGAAAAATAATTTTGAACTAAAAATGCAGAAAGTAAAAAGTTAAAGGATAAGAAGAACATCATGATATATAGAGGTTCGATCAAAACTGGAAGACCTACTCCTATCCCCAAGAAGTGGTCTTGAGAGTTTCCATTAAGTACTTGAGAGCTTTTAGTAGGTGAAGCTCACGAACCCCCTTATACAAGGAAATGTTTGTTGCCCTACAACCATGATAAATACAAGATTAAATATATAAATGTTCGCGTCTTCTCCATTGTTGAGATCGAAGTGGCCAAGCTCTTTTCCTAACTGTAGATCGAAGTACCATCACTTCTCTCTACCAAAAAAATATAAAAGCTCAATATGGTTTAATAGGTTAACCATTAACCTCTTTTGATTTTAATAGGACGATCAAAGTAACTTATGGTTTTTATAATTGGCTAACCATGAACCTATCAGTAAGATTATTATTAATATTGATGATCTTCAACCTTTAAATTAAAAAGGATTTATAATAGCCTTAAGGGAAGCTCATCAACATTAATCTTCTTCAACCTCAAGAACATGGGACTTATCACTCAAATCCCCAACCAAAGCTTTTATCAGATTTAGCTTTGTACCACATGAATTTTTTCCTAAACATTGATAATGTTCATCTAGGTTAATCAAGAACAACCTTGAAGAACTTCATACATAGCTACCCATCCAGAATTACAACATCTTCTCACTCACAAAAAAATTATTTCCTCACAAAAGCATTTGGCTATATGAACTAGTGAGAGAAACTGACTGAAAAACTTTAGAGAGATAGAGTGTGTGTTAATACACATTTCACATTCTCGATGATTTGAACTGAACAATGAGACCTCTATTTATAGGCTTCAAATCCTCCAAAATAGAAAATGTAATAAATTCATTTTCGACCATTACTAACCTATTAGAGCAATTGATTAAATTATTTAAATATAACGGCTAAGTTTTTCAAAATAGAAAACAAGAGATATCTAGTTGTTGCTTAATCTTTTGGTTCATTCAAACAACTCTTATCTTTAAGAGTGCGATTATTTAATCGATTAAGTCCAGTCAAAATATTTTTGTTGGCTTTTTAAATGTCCCCATTTATTTCTAAGCAACTCCTACATATTTCTTCAAGATATTTTATTTTCAAAAACATTTTATAAAAAGTTTTTTAAGTGTGTGCGCGCTTATAGTCAATTACTTCAAAGAGGAAGGAACTTTTGCTTACATTGATTCACTCAAATGCTAAATTTGGATACCTTTCCTAAGCGTGTGTCTGACGTATTCATTATGTTGACCTTTTGCTTTGATATGTCCTTTGAAGCTATGTTTCTCTTGCCTGATGTATTCATTGTTTATTGGAATTTTTATATTTTCTTCAATTTTTTATTAAGGCTTTTGATATAATATCTTCATCTAAGTGCCTTTGTTTGAAACCTTTGAGACTTTGTCAAACCTCTTTCAAGTTTATGACTTGCATCTTTTGTTTGCATGAGTACATTAATTGACTTTCTAAATGATCGCATCTTTTGTTATGCTGAATGTTCTTTCATTGCTCTTCTATCATATTGCATTTTTATCATGTTGATTGTATGATGTGATATCTCATTGTATTGGCATGCTTTTGCATCTTTAATATTCTGAATAAGCTTTATGGTCTTTCTACAATCGTCATTATCAAAACAACACATTTTACTTGTAAAACAAGGTTCCACATATATAATGTGATGTGTGCCAAAAAGGTAAGCAAGTAAGGGCCTCTTTTAAAGCAAAAAATATGTGTGTCCATAAATCGAACCATACAATTGCTCCATGTGGACGTCTTTGGCCCATCTAGAACTGTAAGTCTTGGTGGTAACATCAACTCCCTTATAGTTATCGATAACTACTCTTGTTACACCTAGACGTTATTCTTCTATAGTAAAAGAGACATGTTTGCTGGTTTTCAAAAATTAGCCAAGATTGTCCATAACGAAAAAGGAGTAAGCATTGCATCCACCATAAGTGATCATAGTGAAGAATTCCAAAATGAGGAATTCAAAAAAATTTGTAACGAGAGTGGTATTCAGCATACCTTTTCCAATCCATAAACTCCCTAACAAAATGGGGTTGTAGAGAGGAAAAATGGATTCTCTAGAAGAGCGTGCGAGGATGATGCTCAATGAGACAAATCATCCAAAAAACTTCAGGGCTGATGTAATAAGCACTGCTTGTTATGTTACGAATTGGGTCTTGATAAGACAAATACTAAAGTTGATGCCCTATGAGATATATGAAGTAAGAAAGCTAGATATTTTAGATTTTTATTTTTATTTTTTGTGCGAAAGTTGATGAAGGCATATTTATAGGATGTTCCACTTTGAAAAAAGCTTTTAGAGTCTTTAACAAAATAACCCTATTTACAGAAGAACATGTTCACATTACTTTTGATGAAACTAACCCTATAACATTAGAAGTGGATATTATTGATTGTGCATGTATTTTGGAAAACACAAACCTAGAAGGAAATGATCAAGGAGTAGAACAAAGTCAAAGTCAACCTTTTAGATCCATAACATGTTCAAGATCCAAATAAACACATTCTTGCAGATCATCAAGACCTTATAAAAGAATGGAGGACGACGAAGGACCTTCTTATTCAGAATATTATTAGAGATATCTCTAAGAGAGTTACCACTCAACACTCCCTCAACAAGGTATGTAACTTTGTGGCCTTTGTTTCACAAGCTGAGCCAAAACAAATTGACAAGGGTATCATTGATGAACATTGGTATCTTTCCATGCAAGAAGAGATAAATAAATTTGAACGAAAAAATGTTTGGGAAACCATTCCCAAAGCTTCAGCTAATCAAGTGATTGGTACCTATTGGGTCTACGTTAAAAGTTGGATGAAGATGGCAATGTTTTAAGAAACAAAATCAGACTTGTTACAAATGGATGCAATCAATGGGAAGGAATAGATTTTGATGAAACCTATACTCATGTAGCTAGATTATAGGCCATAAGGAAGTTATTAGCCTTTTCTTGCATTATGAATTTCGAACTTTTCAAATGAATGTAAAAAGGTTTTTTTTTAAATGACTACATACAGAAGGAGGTATTTTTTATCACGCTCCATGGTTTATCAACTCAAATTTTCCTAATTATGTTTTCAAACTTAAGAAAGCCTTATACGGTCTAAAACAAGCTCCTAGAGTGTCGTACGATAGTATAAGAAAGTTCTCGCTTGAAAATAAGTTTTAAAGAGGACAAATTGATTAAACTCTTTTTATCAAGAACAATGATCGTTACATCTTACTGGTTCAATTTATGTTGATGATATCATCTTCGGTGCTATTAATGGATCCTTGTGCAAGGTTTTTTCTAAAATGATGCAGAACAAACTTGAAATGTCAATGTATTGGAGCTCCAAGTCTTCCTTCCAAACAGCAGATCTAAGCGATTAGTCTCCTTTCTATAAGAATCTTGAGCGGTTAGTCTTCAAGCTTCTAAACAAACTTTGCGAGCTTTTATAACGGGCTAAGCTCACGAACCTTAAACCTTGGTTTTATCACAGGCTAACTAATATTCTCAAAGATTTTAACACCGGGTTAATCTCAAACCATATTGTTGTACCCCAAAATTTTCCCTCCCATTTTCAAGGCAATATGATTCAAGATATCTTCTCATGCTCCTAGTTTTCTCAATTGCTCAAGACTACTCAAAGGTTGATCAGACAAACCCTCATCCTAAGCAATGGCCTACAACTAGGGTTTTGGTTTTCTCAAATAAAATTGGACTTCTAATGCCTCTAATGAGTCTCATGGTTCCTCATATGCTTCAAAGAATCCCCATATCAAGTTTCAAGCTTTACATCACAAATTTGCTTAGTCAATTGCTCAGATGATTAAAAATCAGCTATATTGGATAAAAAAGTTAATTATGGTCAACTTACAGTCAAACTTCAAGATTTTTGGTCAACATCAAGATTTTATGGTCACATTCATCATTTTATCAAAGTTTAATCTCAACTCATCAAGAAAACTCAAGATACATCCAAAGTCAAAAGTTGCTAAATTAGGATTTTCTTTAAGAGAATTCAACTGAACTTTGACCAAGCATAACTTTCATATGCTTCATCAGAAAATTTTCAACCAAAGCCTATTTTGATAGAAATTCAATTCTCTACAACTTTGTCTCTTTAAGCTTAAAGCCCAAAAATTCTTCATTTGAGAGATATGAGCCAAAACATTATAGGTCATAAAAGTCAACAAAAAGACACTTTTTGTTAAAGCAATTTACATTAAGATAAGGTCTTCAAATGGAAAGATGACCAACATGAAGCTTGTAGGGGACATCTTCATATTTCCAAAAAGTCCAATATCACCTTCATATGAAAAAAATTGAGTTATGGTTGGTACAAGTTGCATAATTTTGAGAAAATGCATGAAATCCAATTTGATTAAACTTGAATCTTTGGCCTAATGGGTTATCTTTCAGAGTCCAAACGTGTTCTTGACCTCATAAGGGACCTCTAAATCCATTCATGCACCATTCTAATTTTTTATTTCATTTATTTTTATTTTTATTCATTTAAATGCAAAATTAAATCAAATAAATATTAAGTGGGGGTGTAAGGCATAAAAGGCTTTTGATTCAAATATCTTGGAGGCTCAAAGACATGCTGTAAATTGTGTGAACTTATTCTCAAAACAAATCTTTATGGTATTGTCTTATTCCAACATATTTTTAAACAAAATTAAAAGATTATTTTACATGAGGTCCAAGCCCATGTCTTAACCTAATTTCTTCCTCTATATAAGCACAACTCATTGATACACTCAAGACACGAAAAAGCTGTGCAAGAAACAAGGGTTCAAAATCTCAAATTTTGTCCAAAACTAGGGCAAAACTCGAAATCAATTTCCAGCCATTCTCAAGGCCAAGCAACAACCCAAATCGATTCATGAGATATTACAGAGTAAGTTGGGATCATCCTTGATGATCAAAAGGGTCTGAAATGCGCGTTACATGCATCACCGATTTCCATGCTTACATGAAATTCATATTTTAATTTTTGTGAGGTTTTGATATGAACTAACGTTTCTAATATGTTCCTGAAATGTAATAGCACAGGTCTGAACCCCTACATGGAGCCCATAACGCACGGATAACCTAGCACCATGTTTGAACCGATTTATAATATTTTGTTCATATCTTATTATGCAGGAAGATTTAGCCAAAATTAAGGCCACTGATGGATTCACAAGGGTTGATTTAGGTGGATAGGGTCTTCTTTGATCACTAACACGCTTTATTTTGCCGGTTGGAGAAAACATCTTGCCGAAGAAGACAACCGGAGCTAGGGCTTCGGAGCCTCTCTGGTCAACTGGTTTATTTTATGTTTATTTGTTTGCATCATGTAATCGGATGAAACAGCCACCCCAGTGGCAAGAACGCGCATGTTAAGACTTTGGTCTCTAAGGGCGTGGGTTCGATCCCTGCCTTTTGCAACTTTTTTTGTTATTTTCCAATTCATGCAGGTTTTCAACATATTATGCAACACCTGTTTCCAAACACAAACCAACGCTTGGCGCAATGGCAAGCAAGGCATTGAAATGCTAGGAAGACATGGGTTCAATACCCACCCCGTGCAGTTTTACCCTTTTTTTAAACCTAATTTCCTTGATTTCTAACCCTAATTTTTTTCCTATTTCTTAATTATTTCCTTAATCAACGATTAATTAATTTAATTCTTTTTTTCAAAACCCTAATAAATTAGATTTAGGTTTTAGTCAATAATTAATTTTGACATTTTTTATTATTTACTAATTAATTAGGTTAATTAACATTTTCTTAAATAATAAAACTAATTAGACTTTAGGTATTTTTATTAATTAAAATTAATTAGATTTAGGGTTTTAACGATTTAATTAACTTCAAATTATTTTCTAAAAAAAATATAAACAAACATTCAAACATTTTTGTAGCGTTTTCTTATTTCTTTTGCTATTTATTTTCTTAGAGAAATTGTATAGGTCGCATGACTTTTTCTTGTAATATCTAAGATTTATCTTCCCACGTTTTTTCTATTATGTAACTGCTCACAAGATGTAATAGTCTAGGTTTAAAATTCCGTACTTTACTTTCCCGCATCTTTTTTATGTAATTGTCCCAAAGCCCTGTAATAGCTTAGGTCTTTACTTTCTGCACCTTTAATTTTCTATATATATTCAATTGCTAATAACTAGGCATGTATGGCAAGATCTAAAAATAATTGATAGATAACCCTAATACAAGATAAATAATTGAACTGAACACACCATTCACACTTTGTACCTCTAGGATAACCTCTCTTTGTTGCCTTCAGAAATAATGGTCATGTCCCTCGAAAATAGGGATATTTTAGCAAACGACCCTCGAATAAAGATCAAAGTCCCTTGATGACCCTTATTGCCTACAAAAAATGATCTAGTCCCTCCGATAAATTGATAAGATATCTCTATATGTTACCTTCGATGACCAAACGATGACCCTACCCTTGTCCCTTCACATCCAATAGATAGGGCTACCTACCAACTCATGGTATCGATAACACTATCTCTAAAGGAGAAGGAAAAGAACGACCTTAATTGGGTAAGAACTATTAATCTCTTGCTCACAATATTTTCTAAAAAAACCTTTTTTACACATCAAACTTTCAAAATATTTTCAAACACTTTGTACGCGTTCTTGAGGACTGATACATGAACCATTACAAAGTTGCCATAATTTGTCTTTTCAAAATATTTTCAAAGAAATCACATACACAAATCAAATTTCAAAAAAGTGAGATAGCGATTAAGAGCCCGTAGATAACTACGAATGAAAAGGGTTGTTGTACCCCAAAATTTGCCCTCACATTTTTCCACAAGAAATCATAGCTTCGGACTCTTCCTGATTTTTCAGACTGGTTCAAGAATCGGTTGAATAGACTTTTCTTATCAGTCAGACAAAATTAGGGTTCTCTTTGATTTTAAGCAGTTCAGGCAGATTGCTAGGGTTTGGTTGAGTTGGCTCAGGTTTTGATCGGGAAGACGTTTCTTTGACATTTAATCAAGAACTAGGGTTTGTGCGCGCAGAAATAATTGATTTTACAGTTCTTTTCAGTTTACTCTGAGATTTGGATTGAGGCATTTGAATCAAGAAATTACAGTGTTTTGTTTAATCAGTAAAGGCTAAGGCATTTGATTGGAGATAAGATGAAAGTTGAGGTACTTAAATTGAGAATCTACCGTGTTTGATTTGATCAGTAGAAAGATAAATATCTAGATATTGGTTTGATTAACTGTGCATTGGATATTTGAAGCGCCGGGTTTATTATTGATTGATGTCAAGACCACAATGTTTATCAATTGTTTATTTATTCTAAGATTAGAATAATTGGGATTTATTTCCATTTTATTATAATTTAAGGGTTATAAACAATTAAATAAACATTTGAAGAGAAGAAAAAGAATTAATTGATCAAGATTGAATTTTATTCATCTTTAATTATTTGTTACAATTGTTATTTGAATACGGTATTTATTTACAAAGTATTCATAATAATAAAAGTTACAATGATTACAATTGAAATAAAATTTCATCCTAATTTCTAAGTCTTCATCTTCTATCCAATGCCTCCTCTTTTGCTCCATTTGATTGTTTATCTGCAAAACAAAGAAAAGAAAGAAAAGTCAAAGCAGATAAAAGAATTAAAAGACAAACAGATAAAAAAAAGATCATCATTAAAAGCAACTGGCCGGGATCAGTTCGCCCTCTCTGCAAATCACGAGATTTCTCCCGGTTCACAAATAGGGATGAATAATGCTTGCAATGAAATATGAAATGCACAAATTTTAATATTGCACAAATTCAAAGTTTGTCAAAAAGCTGCATAATTCCAAGAGTTTCCAACAGCATGTACAACTATGAAAGTCCAAACTGAATTGCCTAACCAAACCAAAAAGGAAAACTGAATCACAGTTTCAAACTAAACAAAAAGCTGCCCAAAAGATATCTCAAGATATCAATGTACAAAATGCTGTCAATATGCAGAAAATCAGGATAAGAAGTGTGCAAAGAAGTACATAAAGTATGAAGAGCTAAACTACATTGCAAGCAAGGTTCAAGTCATCATTTCCCAAGCCATTGCTTTTTCAGAAAAAAGTGACTTCTAAGCAATATAATAATGCTTAAAAACTGTCAAGAGAGAGGAGAGAGAGAGTGAAAGAAGATAGACTTACAGGCTTTAGGCAAGGAGATATAACAAACTTATCAAGACAGTAAAAGGGGCAGATACAACATAAACAAAAAGGAGAACCTCACAAAACTGTAATAGTTCCCAAGCCTCCACCCTGCTGAAACCAAACAAAACAACCAAGCTCATTACAAATCAGAACTGCATCCCAAAAACCATTCAAAGCCTTCATTTGTCCAAAACCTGCATCAAAAAGCTCTTAGCCTCAAGCTCAACTGTAAAAACAATTCAAAAAGGCCTAAACCTGCTTGAACTGTCAAGACCTTAAACCAGACCTGCACTAAAGCCCTTTCAAAGCACACAACTCATATAACACAGGCCTAAACTAGTAAAACAAAAAACCTCACAGCAGCCATACTTCCAAGCCTTAAACTTGCTCCAAGCAAGCCTAAAAGCCTGTCAAAACAAGAGCCATCAAACCATATCTACATCAAGTCTAAAGCCTGTTGAAAATAGAAGCTCAAAGCCTAAAACTCAGTTCCATTCCAAATGCCTCCAAACCTCACAAAAGCCCACAAAACATTCAAAGCTCCTAGCCTAAAAGCCAAAAGCCCTTAAACAATACAAACTGTCAAAAGCCTAAGCATGGAGCCCTTTCCAAGATCAGATTCCAAACCAACACACGCCCTCAGAAAGGTTTCATCATTGGGCCAATAATACAGTATATCCAAGCATACGGCAGCAGAAGGCAACAAGAAGAAGAGGATAAAGAAGCCAATAGGGTCAAGCACACAGGCAACATAAATCCTCAGTTTGGAATCATCATAGGATAGCAAGCATTTCATAAAAAGCATGTTCAGAAGCAACCAGAGGTAAACGTCAACACCATCAAGCTCGCATACAGAAGCATATAGCAACAGAAGCAAAAGGGCAAGCAAGCAAGCAAGAAGAAGAAAAGAAGTGATATCAAATTAGGTTTTCAAAATGCATCATAAAACCTAAAGAAAAGTACAGAGTACCAAGTTCCAGCAAAGCAAGCTAGCTCACAACGCGTCACATTTCCCTCCACCCTAGGTGCCTCCGAATCCAGCTCCCTCCACCTCTCCAGGCCACGATATCTACAAAGGTAGTATTTTTCTACTCCTTCTTCTCACACCTCATGAAAAACATAATAATAATCATGGAATCAGTACATGAAAGTTTAAAATTGTGTAATCCCTAAAGACCTAAGACATAAAGAGGGCGAAATTGTTACCCTTTCGCGTTTTGGCTTGGTCCAACCATGGAGAGGGAAGGAGCCGGAGGTGGCGCTGGGTGGCTTGGCAACTGGGACGGAAAATCGCGTTCAGAAGCGTCGATTCAGCGAGAACGAAGAGGAACAAGGACGAACGGCGCTGTAACCCTAAGCCTTTCTCCAAATGAACAAATATTTTCAAAACCCTAAGAACAATTTGTCTCAAACCGGTTGGGCCTTGCCCCTTTGACGTACCTAAGCCCAAATGCGTTTCAATTAACACCCCCATTTCCACTTGCCTTCTGATTCACTTGTTTTTTTCAGTTTGGGCCAAAACCCTTTCAGGCCCACATAACCTCTTTTCTTTTTCTATTAACAAACCCTTCTTAATCTTTTCTAAATTTTCATTTATTTTTATAACCTAACTCTTTTTTTTAATAATATTTTAACTAAAATATAAATAATACATTAATCTTACTAAATTTTGTTTATCACATTTAAAGTAAAAATTAGACTTCTTTTTTTATCTAGGTTTAAACATTTTTAGTTTATTAAAACTTTTTTAGTTTACATAAGAAAATAAACTTTCCTTTGTTTCTTTTTTTAATTAAAACTTTGTACATAAAACAATACTAGCATAAATACCCAAAACATTAATACATAAGACTCAAAACATTTCTTTTTTTCTTTTCTTAAAAAATCTTTTCTTCGTACATAAAAATATTAATTAAAATACATTAATTTGTAAATACATAAGAAATACTTTTCTTTAATGTAAGACATTAATATTTAGAATTTGAACATTTTCTTTTCTTAAAATATTTTCTTTGTACATATTAACCAAAATACAAAACATGATAACAATACTCAAGTAAAATCCAAAAAATACAAAATTAAATCAAATACTTAATTTTCTCATTAAGTTAACATTTCTCAAACTTGTAAATAAACCTCATACATTTTTACAATACATATTTGATTATCTTAACACACTTACACAAATACATTTACAATACACAAATACGTCGATACATTTACTTTGCTTTACACATATACATTTGCTATTCTTATACATTGCCATACACTACATATTACATTCGCGCAATTCGATTTGGTTGTAATTATTTGGACACTACTCTCCTTAAAGTCTCATCCCCATTTGTAAATTTGTACCCCCACTCCCGGATACTTATTTTGTAATAGCGTAGACTTTAAATTCCCGCAATTTACCGCTTTCAAATATACCATGGTTAGACCTAGGGTTTGTATGTACATAAAATCAAACGCTAGATAACCTAATACAAGACAAATACATGAAATCAATACACAATCACACTTGCACCCCTAGGGTAATCCCGCTTGTTGCCTTCCAAAAATGAGCCATGCTTGCACGTCGAGTTTCTCTGGCAAAACAATTCAAATGATCATAAGTCCCTCGATCTTTCGAAAGTTGCCTATCAAAATGATCATAGTCCCTTCATGCAAAATTGCCAAAGACACTTGGCACCATTGCATTCATGGTCCATACGATGACCCGCGCCCGTCCCGTTAAACATCCTAAACGCAAGATTGTCCACCAAATACAATGGTGGAACAAAATTGTTAAAAAGGGTTAAAACATAGAGAAAACCTTTGAGTATAATAGGGGTAGACAAACTCTTAGTTACTTGATCAAACTTGCAAAAAACACTTGCCTACTTTTCAAAACCACATTCCACAAACACTTTCAAAGCAAAACTTTCAAAAACATTTGAAACATCTTTTCGAAAAGATACACACCTTTGTAAAACACTCAAACACGAGTCATTACATTGGTTGCCTAAGACAAGGCATCTTCTTCAAAAAAAATTTCCAAAACACACACACACACACACACACCACAATTTCGAGCAATTGGAAAATCAAAGGCAAGTGATCTAAAAACCAAGTAACTAAGAGCCCATGGATAACCATGGATGAAAAGGGTGCTAATACCTTCCCTTTTCATAATCTACCCCCCGAACCCACGAAACATCTCAAAAGGTTTTTCCTGTGCTTTTTAACCTTTCCTTTAGGATAAAATAAAAAGTCGGTGGCGACTCTTGCTAAACCGAACAAGTGCGAATACAAACACAAAACCTCGAGTCAGTTCTCCCACCGTATCACAAGGGTGCTAACACCTTCCCTTTTCATAATGTACCCATCGAACTCAAAATCTATCAAGGTATTTCCTGTTCTTTTCACCTTTCCTAAATATTGGATAAAAGAAAAGTCAGTGGCGACTCTAGCTATCCGCACATTTTGGACAAAACCAAAAAAGTCAGTTCTCCCACCGTATTATAGAACTGGTGACTCTTTCGGGGACTTCTTAAAAAGAGGGGTTACCTTAGGGTTAGATCACTTTATCTGTTTTAATCGTTTGCTTTGTTTGCTTTACTTTTAGGGTTTTGTTTGGGTTTATTGCTTGTAAGATCCTACACCCAGATCTAGGGATGCCTCAGGTAAGTAGCAATAGATCATGAAAATTGTACGGCATAGACCGATATGGTTGAAGTGATGGCTAGAGTTAGTGCGACACTTTGGATTGTACTAATGTTCCTTGAGTCAGACGAGGATAACATTAGGACGACTTTGGTGTCATTAGCACTAACTGACTTTTAGAACCTTAATTGACCCATCTTGGCCATTAGAAGGTAATGAGATGTCCGACTTTGGTGCAGTCCAAGGTTGGTTGATACTTAATGCTACACTCATTGAGATTCGACTCGCGGGATGTTTTGGTGGCAAGTCACTTGTCGTACTAAAATAAAACCTTAGAGAAAGATCTATGATATGAGATTCCTAGAATCCAGTTACTATTTTAGGGCAGGTTGAGCAAACTTAACTTCAATAGAGAAGGGTACTTACCTATGGATCTCATGCAAACCTTTAAACCCAAGGCTCTTGTGTGATTTGTTTGTGTTTGCTGCTTGTTTAAACATGAACATAACATCATAACATCATTTTTACTAATCATTTCAAGGATCTCGGGGACCTTTGGTGCAGGATTAGTATAAGCCAGATTTCTAGCAAGGGGCAAGAGGATTTATTTTCCTCTAACCAGACGCTGTCAAAGATCAAAATACATTCTCTTGAGTCAGAGGCTAGGACCCACTTGATATAGTGAGCTTGATTCTAATAGAAGGACGTTCAAAGATGAAAACTCAAAGTTCTTCAAGACAAAGCTGCAACCAGATTCTTTTTTCTAATATTTTAATCCCTTAAGATCCTTAAAAACATTGCATATACATCTACATGTCATGCATAGCATAACAAGTATTCTCAAGACAGGTTTTCTCATCTTCTTGCTGTTTATTGCAGCAGAAAAATGGATCTTGAACAAACAGTCAAAGACCTACAAGCTCAAAATGCCTAATTCCAACAGATGTTCCTGAACTTAGCCAAGGGGAAGGAAGAATTGAAGGTACTTGTCCCTAGTGAGAAAAATAAGAAAGCAAATAAACCAATCGGCGTCCTTAACATGGGGAGAAGATTCAGAGGTCCAGTTAAGCAAGCTTGAGATCTTAATATCCTGTTGGATGAAGAGGACAACCAGGATGAAGATGGTAAGAGTATGAAGACTGAAAAGAGCAGTCCTGGTTCTAAAAAATTTCTTGATGAAGAGGAAGATGATTACTTGGACGATCAGTATCACCCTGCTGATGAGAAGTATAAGTTGCTGGAAGAGCATCTGAGAGCTATGGAGATCCAGAAAGTGCTAAGTATGATGGTGTTTCTTGTCCAAAGCTGCATTTGAGGTCTTATGTTTGGAAAATCTAATTGCACATTGCTGACAAGAAGTTATGGTTGTATCTTTCAAGAGAGTCTGTCTGGGACACAACTGGAAGGGTACTATCAACTTGAAGGTGCCAATATTCACACTTGGGAAGATTTGGCTGCCTCCTTCTACAAATAATATCAATATAATTTTGATCTGGCACCAACCTGCATGCAATTAAAAAGTATGCCCATAGGTTCTGAGGAAGGTTTCAAAGAATACGCATAGAAATGGAGATATCTTGCAGGCAAAGTTTAACCTCCTTTGGATGATAGAGAGTTGGTTGATATGTTCATGAGCACACTGACGGGTCCTTTCTATAATCATCTGTTAGGGAGTTCTTCAGCTGGTTTCACTGAACGAATACTGACCAGGGAATGCATTGAGAATGGAATTAGAAGCGTTAAAATTCAAGTGGCTACATCTTCAAATGTTGTGAGGAAGGCTTATGATGGTAAGAGGGAATCCAATGTTGTGTATGACCAAAAGGGTAGTAATAAGAACAATCACAACCAATATGTAGGGGTATTGCTAATCTCCAATCCTGCACCAGTGCAACAACAACAACAAAATTATCAGCGTAGGCAGGAGGCACCTAGGAGGCAGTTCACAAAGATCAACATGTCATTGGCTCAAGCATTGCAACACATGTTAAAGGTTGGGCTGATTACATTGAGAGAGCCTCCTCAAAATCCCAACATTTCCTCTCCCTGCTACAATCCCAATGCAAAGTGTGTGTATCACTCCAATAACACCGGGCATGACACTAGATACTATTGGGCTCTGGAGAATAAGATCCAAGACATGATTGATGCCAAGGAAATTGAATTTGATCCTCCTGAGACTCCTAATGTGATCACTGCACCTATGCCTAATCATTACAAGGGTGTTAATGCAATTAAAGATGTTTCTTATGTTCCCACTGTGAATGATTTGACTATTCCTTTGATGATTGATAAGGAAAAGCTTCTACAAGCCAATTTATTTATGGGTTGTGCTAAGGGCTGCTACTATTGTGCATCCCAATCCAATGGTTGTGCATTGTTGAAAAAAGGTATTCAGTGTTTGATGAATGACCATGTGATTCTATTTGAGAAAATTCCTTTTGAGAAGACTCCTCCTGTGGAGAGTACATCCCAAGACCTGAATCTTGAAGACGTCTCTACAATTTCCAGTACTCCTATAAGGATCACTTCTAAGGGTCCTGTGGAGATTACTGTTGAACCTAGAGTTACTCCTCTGATCATTACTACACTTGGGCCATTTCCATATTCCTCTGATAAGGATATCCCTTGGAATTATGGAGCTGATGTCTACTACCATGGAGTCAAGCAGGAACCATTGACTGTTGAAGAGGAAAATGTTGAAGTTACTAATGTTGGAAATATTACTGGGACTAGTAAAGTTACCAGAAGTGGAAGGGTTTTCTCTCCGAAGATCTCTCCGAAGGCTGTTACTACACCAGTTTGTATCACTACTACTGAGACTCAAGGCGAAGAACATATGACCAAGACTGCCCAGGCTAAGGCACCAAAAGAAGTCACTGATGAAGACACCTCCAAGCAAGAGATGGAGGAAATATTAAAGATTATCTGAAAGAGTGACTACAAGATAGTTGAACAGTTGGGATAGACACCCTTCAAAATATCTATGTTATCCCTGTTATTATGCTCTAAAGCCCATGCTCAGGATTTGGTGAAATTTCTGAAATCTGCTCATATACCGCAAGAAACCTCTATTGATCAGTTCGAAAATTGTGTTGCTAACCTGATGACTGACAAGGGGCTAGGCTTTTTTGATGCTGACTTGACCCCCGTAGGAAGGGACCATAATAAGGCCCTGCATGTCTCTATTGAGTGTAGGGGCACCACATTATCTCATGTGTTGGTGGACATAGGTTCCTCATTGAACGTGTTGCCAAAATCCGCTTTAGACAAACTTGACCGCGAGGGGATTGTGCTAAAACCCAACCAAGGATGAAGGTGAGGAAGATTGTGAAATACTTGGAGAGCTTGCTAGGCTGTTAATACAAGAAGAAAGAGCCATACGACCACATGAAGAGACAATTGAGATTGTGAACTTGGGTACTAAAGAGGACAAGAGAGAAATCAATATAGGTGCCAACCTAGAAGACAGTGTCAAAAAAAGCTTAATACAGATGTTGCGTGACTATATTGAGATCTTTGCTTGGTCGTATGAGGACGTACCAGGGCTTAATACTTATATTGTGGTTCACCGTCTACTGATGAAGGAAGGTTGTTCTCCTATAAAGCAGAAGGCTGGTCATATGCGTCTCGAGATGTCTGAAAAGATCAAGGTTGAGGTTATGAAGCAATTCAACACATGTTTCTTAGCTATGACGTCCTATCCGCAGCGGGTTGAAAACATGGTGCCAGTACCTAAGAAAGATGACAAGGTGCATATGTGTATAAACTACGAGGATTTGAATTGGGAGAGCCCCAAAGATGACTTTCCGCTTCCACATATAAACGTTTTGGTTGACAACATCGCTTAACATAAGGTATTTTCCTTCATGGATGGTTTCTCCAGGTATAATCAAATCAAGATGGCATCTGAAGACATGGAGAAGACTACTTTCGTCACACAGTGGGGCACTTTCTGTTACAAAGTTATGCCTTTTGGTTTGAAGAACGTTGGTGCAACGTACCAGCATGCTATGGTAGCTTTATTCCATGATATGATCCATCACGAGATAGAGGTTTACATTGATGACATGATAGCTAGGTCTCAGATTGAAGAAGAACATCTCGACCACCTGTACAAGCTGTTTGAGAGATTGAAGAAGTACAAATTGAGGTTGAATCCAAACAAGTGCACTTTTGGGGTAAGATTCAGTAAACTCCTAGGTTTCATTGTTAGTGGTAAAGGTATTGAATTTGAACCTCAATAAATGCCAACTCCCTGTACTGAAAAGGAAGTCAAAGGTTTTCTAGGACGATTGAACTATATTTCCAGATTTATTTCCCATCTGACCGCTACTTGTGAGCCAATCTTCAAGTTACTAAAGAAAGATCGGGTAGTGAACTGGACCAACGATTGTCAGATAGCCTTCAACAAAATCAAAGAATATCTTCAGGAACCTCCAACCCTGATGCCCCTGGTTGAAGGAAGACCTCTGATCATGTACCTAATAGTGTTAGAGAACTCAATGGGGGTGTGTATTAGGGCAACATGACGAGTATGGTCGAAAAAAGCATGCAATATACTACCTGTAATACGGTGGGAGAACTGACTTTTGGTTTTGCATTTTAATGAAAATGTTACGGATAGAAATAGTCGTCACCGACTTTTTCTTTTATCCAATAAAGGAAAGGGTGAAAAGAACAGGAAAGACCTTTTTATAATTTTTTGAGTTCGGGGGGTAGGTTATGAAAAGGGAAGGTGTTAGCACCCTTTTCATCCGTAGTTATCTACGGGCTCTTAATCGCTAGCTCACTTTTTGAAATGCTTTGTGTTTGTGTATGTTTGGAAATATTTTGAAAATGCCTAAGTACGACAATATTGTAATGATTCTTGTATCGTTGAGAATGTATACAAAATGTTTATTTTTAAAATATTTATCGGAAAAGTGTTGTTTTATGAAAAGTGTTTTGAAGATGTTTTTTTTTGTATTTTAATTTTTGATAGAAAAAAAATTAGACAAAACAATACAAAAAGAAAAATATAAAGAAAAAGATTAACTGGGCCTGAATTGCAGCAATCAAGGGTGTGGATAGGAGCTGGTGTTCAGGCCCAAGAAGGTCATCCTGGTGATCCTGTATGATTGGCCAATGAAGATGCATCGTGGATGCGCAAATCTAAAGTGTTGATCTGTAAGATTGACAATGATGATTGATCTCGCGATTGAAGAAGCAGGGTGCATGGTTGACCGCACGGTGGAGCAACTGCATGGAATCCACAGGTTAATCAAAACAGACGATGACAAGTTTCACCGCCATATTAGTCATAAAACATGACTATTGTAACAAAATAAAAATTAAGTTAGAGAATAATCATAACAGACTAAACTCTCTTTTTCTTTGCTTACGCTCTCTCTCGTTCTCTCTGTCTTCATTCAACAACAAACAAATCAAAACCCAGAAAAAGAAAACATGAGAGATCTGGAGCGGTGGTTGAGAATGAACACACTATGGCTCATATGAAGATCGACGGTGGAGGACAATGGTGATGATTAATATTCACGGCGACACCGCCGAGACTTTTCTGATTCTAACTTTTTCTTACATCATTCTCTTTGTATTTCTCCCATCTTCTTTAATCAGGTGTTTGATCTTGCATATATTGAACAATTTCGCCTAGATCTGTAAGGAAAAATCAAACCCTAACAGTTCAAAAACAAACAAGTATTCAACGATTATGATGAAAGTAACAATCTAAATCAAAGGAGAGTGAAAAAAAGAGATCAGAGAAGGCGAGTCAGTGAGATCAACAACGACACAACGTTTCTGTATTGGGGTTGCAGTTGTGTTGCTATGAATTTTAATAACAAGCCTGCTGATTTTCTATATTGGGCGCTTACGAGTTCTGCTTGTTAGCACTTTCTGGTTTTTCTTGTTTGTGGCCTTTTACTGACATGTGCATTTTGTTGGGCCGAGACTTGTTGACTTTGCTATTTTCCGCTTGTACGAACCTTCCACTGCAGTAATTCTATTATTTGTTATTGGTCTTGAATTTGTGATTCTGTTTGCACCTGTTGATTCCTGTGAAAATTTGTTACTGTAGTTACTTGATTTTGTTGGGCTAGAAATGTGACTTTGAATTTTCTTTTACTTGCTTGGGCTGAAACTTAAATTTTGCGTGTGGGCTTGAGCATGATTGAAACATTATTTATGTGAACTTGTTTGTTGGACCTGTGATTTTTGATAAGCTTGCCGCATATTTTGTTATATGAACTGTGATGCTGACTTTTACTGAGTTTTATCTTCCTTTTGTGAACCAAAAATAACCTTTTTATGATTTGCAATTGGTTGAGTAGGCCCATGATTAAATTATTGTAATTCTGATTTTTGTTTTGAAACAAATGGATATGAGACTTTATTATTGTCGGGCTTAAACATGATTGAAAACCACCCTTGAACTGATTCCTATCACAAGACCCTAGTGATGAACTTTGAAAAGAAAAATTTGAAACCTTTTGTTTATGTTCAAGCTTATTGATGACTGCTTGCTAACCAATTTGTGTTTTCTCTCTTGTTTCATGGGCAATGATGACAATGGTGAAGATGGCAAGTCAAGAAGAAATGGAATCCATGGCAAATACGAATAACTTGGATGGAAAGCAAAAGATAAAGATTGGAAGCTTTGGCCAATAGAATCTCATAGGATGACTTAGAATTTAGAATACTTCTAGATTTGGTTTTGTAAGAAAAAATTGAGATATCTTAGTATCAATTGTACTCTTGCTCTTTTAAGTTCAAGCATTATAGCTTCTTCAAAATTATTGATGAAAACCAATTGAAGACCAAAAGAAATCTTTGAATTTTCTTTGTGTGGAATTTTGAACTTGAATGAGGAACAACATGAAATCTTGAATTCTCTTGAATTGGAATTACATTCCAAAGCCGTATAACACTTCTTTTCTTCTTCTCAAATGCCTATTCTGAATCTTTAAGTACTCCTTATAAATTCCATTGCAAACTTGTGGAATAAGGAGTTCAAAAAATTAGAATTTTTACTTCAATATTCTTTTATTGCGAAAGTAGAAACTTGAATAAATCTTTGAACAATGACGAGTTTGAATCAAACTTTGCATACTATGTGAATAAACTTGAAAAATGATGATGGACTTGACAACTTTGAATGGTAAATTTTGAATCATGTTTAGGTCAAAACTTATCCATGTATCACCATGCTTTAAAGACTTCAAATGATTGAAGGATCCTTGTAATTCTTTGCTTCTTGAATTTTAATTCAACATTCTAATCAAACTTGCATGATACGCGATGAAACTTTGAAAAGATGATGGTGCCTTAAACTCTAAGAAACTCACATTTCAAGAAATCCAAATGAAGCTTCCTTTCTCAAAGAAACACGCCTTTAAACAAATTAAGGGAAACCTCCAGCTCGTCTCCTAAGCCATGATATTTGTATTTCAATCCAACTCAACACCAATGCCCTGGAGAGTCCCCGGGGATGGAAATGATATTTGGAGCATATAAGAACATCTCTAATGAACCTCAGTTGATGATCGAAAGTGCACTGAGATAAAATCCAAGATGATAATGTTTTTGAGATTTTGTCAAGAAAGACGTCACATATTCAAAAATCAACAACCCTAGAACAAGAGCCAATGGATGGGAGAGACGCGGTTCAAGATCAAAATACCTACATTTCTAGTTCTCTGATGAAACAAAGAATTGGTGCGATATCCTGAGGCTTAGAAAGCCTGGGTAGCCCAAAGCGATTGAAAACCCTAGGAGCATGAGGGGATCTTTTTGAATGAAATGAGAGGGAAAATTTTGGGGTACAACAGTTGCCCCTATTCAATCTTCTTAAACCTAAAAAGTTAGATTGGCGCGTTCTCCATTCGTGACTTAAAGGTAGAAGATGATTGAACACTTAAGTGCCCAGAAATTTGCACTCGCCTGTGCAAGAAGTAACATTATTGGTTGATTATACCAGGAATGGGCTTAAAGATGCCATTTGGGGAGTGACTGAATATTGTCAGAGATGGGCTTATAGATGCCATCCAGAGGTGATAGAGAGTCATCGGAGATGGGCTTATAGATGCCATTTGGAGAGTGACAGAATATTGTCGAAGATGGGCTTATAGATGCCATCCAGAGGTGATGGAGAGTCGTCGAAGATGGGCTTATAGATGCCATCCAGGATAATTGTTGATAAGAGAATCAGACTAAGTCTACGCCCGACTTTGTCTTTAGAAGATGTATTTAGAACGAGTCTACGCTCGACTTCGTCCAGAAGAGTTCTAGAAGAAATCTACGCTTGATTTCATCTGTTCCAGAATATGTCTACGCCCGACTCAACTAAAAGAGATGTGGGAAGGAGTCTACGCCTGACTTCTTCCACAAGAATATCAGAATAAAATCTACGCTTAATCTTATTTGAACCAGAAGATGTCTACGCCCGACTTCAATCGGAAGAGGTATTGGAATGAATCTACGCCCATTTTTCCAAAAGAGTTTTAGAAGGAATATAAGCTTGATTTTGTCTGAATGATGTACTAGAAGATGTCTACGCCCGACTTCAACTAGAAAAGACACTAGAATGAGTCTACGCCCGACTTTTTCCATAAGAATATCAGAATAAAGTTTACGCTTGATTTTATCTGAACTAGAAGATGTCTATGCCCGACTTCATCTGGAAGAAGTATCAGAATAAATCTACGCTCGATTTAATCTGATCCAGAAGACGTCTATGCTCATCTTCAACTGGAAAATGTATCAAAATAAATCTACGCTCGATTTAATCTGAGTCAAAAGACGTCTATGCTCGTCTTCAACTAGAATAAGTATCAGAATAAATCTATGCTTGATTTAATCTGAGCCAGAGGATGTTTATGCCCGACTTCAACTGGAAGAAGTATTAGAATAAATCTACACTCGATTTAATCTGAGCCAGAAGATGTATGCATTCGTCTTCAACTAGAAGAAGTATTAGAATAAATCTACGCTTGATTTAATCTGAGCCAGAAGATGTCCACTTGAAGAAGTATCAGAATAAACCTACGCTTGATTTAATATGAGCCAGAAAATGTCTAGACCCGACTTCAACCAGAAGGAGTATTATAATAAATCTACGCTCGATTTAATCTGAGCCAGAAGACGTCTATGCTCGACTTTAACGGGAACAAGTATTAGAACAAATCTTTGCTCGATTTAATCTAAGCCAGAAGACGTCTATGCTCGTCTTCAACTGGAAGAAGTATCAGAATAAATCTATGCTTGACTTAATCTGAGCCAGAGGATGTCTCTTTGAGAATGAACCTCTGAGGAAATTGCTTAAGTAGCTTACTTATCAGATTTAGTCTCTAAGGGAAATGCTTGTCAGAATTCATTCTCTGAAGGGGAGTGTTTTTTTAGAATCCAGTCTATGAAGGAAGTGTTCGTCATGTAGACAGTCGCCTCGTCCTATTTCGGGAATTGATCTACAATCTATTTTTATCGGTAAACTCGTCATGTTTCGGGAGTTTATACCATTTGGTGATAAAGATAGAAAGATAGTTTCCCCGTTCTTTTTCGGGAGTTAATCTTTGATCTGTTTTTGTTGGTAAACTCGTCATGTTTTTGGAATTCAAACCACATGGTGATAAAGATAGTCACCCCGTCCTATTTCAAGAATTGATCTTCATCTGACCATAAATATAGAAAGATAGTTTCCCCATCCTGTTTCAAGAGTTAATCTTTGCTTGGTGGTATAAATAGTTTCCTCGTCTTATTTCGGGAGTTAATTTCAACCTGTTCATGTAGATAGTCGCCCCGTCCTATTTCGGGAATTGATATACAATTTGTTTTTCACAGATAGTTGCATTGTCCTGTTTCAGGTATTAATTTGTGGTTGGTCATCCAGATAGTTGCTTCGTCTTATTTTGGGAATTAATTTGGAACCTGCTTTTTGTTGGCTGTAGAGATAGTTGCCCCGTCTTGTTTCGAGAATTAATCTCTGACCTGGTCACATAGATAGTTGCCCCTCGTCTTGTTTCAGGAATTAATCTTGGATCTATTTGAGAATTGTTGATGATATTCGTCTGTTTGTGAACTTTACCTGAAAAGATAAAGATTTAGTTGTATGCAATGCCATGATGTATGAAATGAATTATGTATGACGTTCTCAAAGTAAATGAGAGTGTGCTATATGAATTTTGTATGTATATGCTTTGATAAATGACGTATGAATGTGAGCTGTCGTTGGAGGGTATCAATAGTTTTGTATAACATTTACAATTGGGGGAATAAATCCAGGACTGGTGTTGGGGATGAAGAAAATGTGTAATCTTCGATATTGTCTAGAATGCTTCTGCTGGGGATTCCCGTTTTCTATTTGAGGAAACTCCACTAGGGAATGTTGATTTCTGCTTGGGGAGAAGAGCTCAGGAACATTGTTCATTTGTCGCTCTACTGGGGAACTTAATTCTTATATACCCTGACTGGGGATAAAAGAGATGGATAACCTTTCGAGGTGTTGTCTGCCCGAGTTTCTAATATGGATGTCAACTCATCTAGGGAGGATAAGGTTGAATGATATCTGGTATGGTTTCAGATTCCATGGAAATTCTCTAAGGATAGTAGCCCGGACTACCCTTTGTTGGAGAAAGGGATTTTGTCGGTAATTTGTAGTAGTCAGGGAAATAGACTCAAGCTGGGGAGACTGGATTTTATTGGGGAAATAAACCCTGTTAGGGAAATAAACCCCGTTAGGTAAATAAACCCTGCCGGAGAAACACTCTGTTGAGGAATACTGCTGAGGAGATGAGCCTTGTTGGAGAAGAGAATTTTGCAGGGGATTTCAGTTTTGGAGGAATAAACTCAACTGGGGAAGAGAACTTCCATGAACTGTACTGATTGGAACTCCGTAGGTGGGTGATATTACTGGGGAAGAGATCTTACTCATCTGTCCACTAGGGGATCTGCTGGTGAGTATGATTAGGTTAACAGCTGGAAGATGCCCCAATTTCTGTCTTGAAGGCATATTAGACTTGCGGGGAATGTATCTCTGTTGAAGATGAGCTTGTGCAGATAGCTTTGTAGAGATAATTTCATGGAAACTACTATGTGGGGATTTATGGATGACTTGAACATTATCTCAACTTCTAGAGCCCTCGGTAAATGCCAATTAGGATGATAATTCTTCTACTGCTAGACAAGTGATAGTCATACGCTTTAATCCCTAACTTTTTCCGGGACCTTCTTTTTAGATTTTCAGTCCACCAGGATACCCTTTTTTGCCTAAGCCGCCTTTTTAGGTTTTCGACTTGCCGGGTGTGCAATCTTTATGTATATATATCCCTAATTTTTTCCTGAACCCTTTTGGTTTGCCGGGATACCCTTACTTTTGCCTAGGCATGTCAACCTAGCGGGTCTCTTTTATGTGTAGTATATTCCGACTATGTCCGTGTTCACCGGGTGCGGAGAACTGTCACTATCCATAGTAGTAAGTGTTGTAGCACTACCAAAAAATGTTTGCTTGATCGTACGTGAGCCTTTGCTGAGATTCATGTTCAATGCCCCAAGTGATTCAGATGGGGATCTTCCCCTGGATATTCAACACTTTATTCAGCACTTTTGAGAGATTCTTGGAATCTTGACTTGACTGCCACATATGAGTTGGACAATAACATGTCATGCCCCTTTATTATGGAAGGTTTTTTATTAGAAGTGTCTTTCCATTTGAGGTGATTCTGTTCATTATGAGGATTTCCGTTCATTGAATATTCATCGTGCGAATTTCTCTATTGTCGAACAACTAGTCATATGCAAACAATGGTATTAAAAATGCAAAGCTTATGTTTGTCTTGAAGTTTTGAAAATGCATTTTTAGTAAAAAAAATAATGTTGTGAGAATATGAATTGAATTCAGGATTTATAGTAAGCCTTATAGGAGTCAGGATACCTTTTGTAACAGTATGCTTTCGAACTAACCTATGCTTCAGTTAATACTTTTAAGGGTTGTAACATGGCCTGTTTCATGGTTTAAGAAACAAAGGATAGAGGCTTAAACTTTATTTGTACCCAACCCGTTCTCCATGATGCTCTTCAGTCCTATACTCAATTAATTGTGCTTTTAAATCCCAATTGAGCCTGGAATGATATTTTGATGTTGATTCGGATACTGAAAGTTTATTTAAGAAGACAATCATTTTTTGTAACATTTTTCTGTTGTTGAGAATTTGTAGCGACCTCCTTTTGATTTTATTATCCCTATCTTTTGCCTGAACTATTTCTTCTATGATTACAGTCAGCGGGATGCCCCAATTTTTTTCTTAAGTCTCCTTCATAAGTTTTGACTTAGCGAGCTTTTCTCTTGAGAGACAATGACTGCCTATTTTATGGGGGACCATCAATGTCTTTTGATTTGGAAGGACATCTCTAATACTATTCGCTAAGTATGAAGTGAAAGCCTACAACTGAACGCGCATTTGAATTAACTGAGAAACTACCCTGCCCTAGGTTATGATTATTGGTTTCGATTTGAGGGAAAAGAAAACTCCTACTTCTTAGGCTCAAAGGGGTTGACTAGGGATTATCTTCCTTATAACTCCACTATTTAGGATTTGAAACAACGCCTATACATCTTCAGCAAGGTTTGTTTAAAAGCTTATTGTAGAGATTATGGTATCATTTTCGTCATCCTCCCTCTAAAGGCTTATAGCTTTTAATCGAGAGTTGAATATCACAAAAAGGAAGTAAAAACATAGTTTCAGTATAGTGAAAACGAATGGGTTAATTCAAGACAAACATATGCAATGCATTAATGGGGACAACCAAAGTTAGACATAAAGATAAGTGTTTAAATCAACTAAAGAAATTACAAATGAAGATTCGAATGAACAAAAAGATTTTCCGCCTGAATTTGTCACTTCAGATAGTGTGCCTTTGAGGGATGACTGCAAAAACTCAACTTGACCATCTTGTGTGATATACAACACTCCTTTGTCGGTCAAGTCTTGAATCTTATATTTCAACATCCAACAGCTATAAGTATCATGCCCCGGACTATTGGAGTGATATACATACTTTGCATCAGGATTATAGCTAGGAGCGAAAGTATTGGGATTTCGAGGAGGATCCCTTAACATTACCAAATTCATCTTCAACATGTGTTGCAAATCTTACGACAATGACATCTTTAGTTTGGTATATTGTATTTTGGATGTATCCTGCTTATGCTGACTACCCTGTTGTTGTTGGCGAGGTCATTGTTGGGCTTGCGATGTAGTAGAAATTCGGAAGGCCTACTTTCAACCAAGCCAACTTCCTGTCTTATCGGAGGTTGATTGATGATTTGATCCCCAATTCTAATTGTTCGTTCCATACGGTTATATTCATCCTGATGAAGTTTACTGATGAGAATTCTCAACTCTTCTTGTCCCTGAGCTAAGTTTTGGATAAGAGCCATCTGACCCATCATCTGGATTCTCATCGTTTGTCATCTCAGCTAACAATTATTCCAACTGATCATCCTTGTTGTCTTCAGGATTCTTGGTGAGGAGTGCTTTCAGTTCCTCCTTCCCCTTGGCTAAGCTTAGGAACATCTCCTAGAATTGGGCATTCTGAGCTTGGAGTTCCTTAACAGTCTATTCCAAAGCCATTTTTCTACTGAAATAAACAGCGAGAAAATGAGAGACCTGCCTTGAGAACTACTGTTATGTAATGACATGCATGATATGTAGATGCAATCTTTTCAAGGATCTTGCGGGGTAAACAAAAAGCGAATTGTTAGAAATTGTTGCAGCTTTGACTGAAGAACTTTACGTCTTTGAACATCCTTTTATAAGAATCAAGCTCACCATGTCGAGTGGGTCCTAGCCTTTGACTTAAGATAATGTACTTCGTTCTTTGATGGCATTTGGTTGGAGGAAAATAAATCCTCCTGCCCCTCGCTAGACGTATGGTTCATGATAACCTGCATCACAAGCCATTGAGATCCTTGAAATGGTCAGTGAAAATGATATGTGTAATACGGTGGGAGAACTGACTTAGGTGTTTTGCATTTTATCGCAATTGTTGCGGATAGCAAGAGTCGCCACCGACTTTTCTTTTATCCAATAAAGGAAAGGGTGAAAAGAACAAGAAAGACCTTTTGAGAGATTTTCTTGATTTCGGGGGGAGGTTATGAAAAGGGAAGGTGTTAGCACCCTTTTCATCCGCAGTTATCTACGGGCTCTTACTTGCTAGCTCACTTTGAAATGCTTTTGTGAAATGTGTTTGTGTTTGTTTAAAATTATTTTGAAAACGCCTTTGTTTCGACAAACTTTGTAATGATTCTCGTCTCTATACAAAGTGTTAGTTTTGAAAATAGTTCAAAGAGATGTTTGTTTTTGGAAAGATGTTTTGAAAGTGTGAGTGTGGAAATGGTTTTAGTTTGTGAGTGAGCAACTACGAGCGTTCTACCTACTCAAAAGAAATCTTTGTTCTTTTCCTCCTCCTTTAGATAATTCTATCTTACCATTTGATTGGTAAGAAGTTCTATCATTGGATGTGAGGGACAGGCGCGAGTCATTGTACAGTCATAGAAGGCAACTTATGAAACGCTTTAGCAATTGTCGTAAGGGACTAAGATCGTTTTACCGAAGGCAACGTCGAAGGGTCATCAAGGGACTGCGATCTTTTTTATTGAGGGTCTTTGCTAAAGTGTCCCATATTCGAAGGACATGACTATTTTTCCGAGGCAACAAGTGGGGTTACTCTAGAGGTGCGCAAGTGATTTGTTTTCAGTTGAATTGTCTTCAAGTTTATGGTTATCTATCATTTGATTTTATGTCTTTCCATACACGCCTAATTACTATACAATATAAAGGAAAACAGTAAATTGCGGAAAATAAAGTTCTACGCTATTACAAAGCTTCGGGAATGGGGCTACCAATTTACAAATGGGGATGGATTGAATCAACAATACGATTAAAAGTCTAAATTAACAATCAATACAACCCAATCGAATTAAAAATAAACAATTAATTAAACTAAAACAAACTATTAAATAAAATAAAATGGAAAAATAATTAAAATAGTATTTTTGGTATTTTGTTTGTGAGAAAATTTAAAAAGAAAATAAAAAAATAAAAAAGAAAAAAAGAAAAAAATCTATTCTATTATCTTTTCGAATTTTGTTTATCATGAAGAAATTAAACAATTTTTAAAAGAATGTTAACTAAATAATAAAATGTTAATTAACTAAATTATTCACAAAATCCTAAACTAAACTAATTAAGAAAATTAGATAATTTAGAATTTATATTTTTATTTAATTGAATTTTAATATTAAAACTAAAGATTAATAAAATTATTAAAACAAGATGAAATAGGGTGTTTGAAGTAGAAATGAGGGGGATGGGGTAAGTAACTCGAATTGGGCTGGCTACTTAAGCCCAATAGCAAAGTCTTTTTGTTTCTTTTTTGTCCAATAGAAAAAACAAAACAAAAGAAAGAAGAAAAGGGAGTTAAACATAAAAATGAAAGAAAAACGTCCCAGGGGTTCTCGAACTCGGGACCTCATGCATTCACGTACAAACTCTTACCACTTCACCACCTGATCATTCATGTATTAGGGCGCTTCCATTAATACATAAGCAAAAGTTTCAGAATTTGATTGGGCCAAACAAAACAAGCCCAAACCCGGATCTAATTTAGAGGGAAAAGAGAATTTTGAATAACCCTAATTGAAGGGTGAGGGCGCCGCGGCCAGCATAGGGAAGAGGAAAAGGTCCAATCAATAATTATCATTATTCTCATTAAATCTATTTTTAATTAAAACAAATGAACAAATCAATTTCTCTCTCACATCTCATAAACTCCTCTATTTCTCTCTATTCTCACGCTTCATTCCTACACTCACGATGAAACAACAACAAAACCCTTTTTTTTCTTTCAAATTTTACAAACCGATTTAACAAAGGGCTACGATTTTGGTGAATATGCTGAGGTTTTCGGTTTAGTAGAGGTGAGTGAAGTCTTGAGGGAGTATACGTGACTTGAGTGATGGAGTTTTGGTGGAGGTTTGTGAGTGAAACTGGTGCGGTTTGTGAATGGAGTTTTGGAAGTGGTTTTTTGTGTAGTGAGTGAGGGAGTTGAGGTATGATTTTTATATGCTATTCATTGGTGGTGGAGGTGGTGGTGTTGAAAGACGAAGGTGAACACGGCAGATGAAGGGTCTCGCAAGGACAGAGGAGGTGGCGAGAGATTGGAAGAGAAAGATGAAGAAATTTCGTTTATTTTTGCTTTTGTATGTTTTTTTTATAATTCCACTGCAAGAATTCTACAGTTTCGCAAATGGTTTTATTTCTCACGTTTTTTCGATGAAATAGAAAAATGCTAACGTTCACAAGACTCTTGGTTTAGGTTATCACAATAATTGATGGCTCTGTTTTTGCTTCAGTAATCATTACTATTCTGATTTCATGACTATATTCAAGAGAAGCTTTAAAGCAAAAAGATGTTATGCAAGTGGTAGAGATCTTACCTGTACCTATCTTGAAGATGCAGAACAGGAAAAACGAAGATAAGATTCGAGTCAGGTACGTTTGCATTTAAATGCTTGATAATCTTATTCTTCTTTGTACTCATGTGCTGCTTTAGCACTTTCTTGATGTAGTTATGTTTTTCTAATCACATGTAATGGTTGGACTGATATGAAAGGTTTTGGAGCAACAACGTTGCAGGTTTTTACAGGAGTTTTGTAGCAGGCTTTGGACTGATGCAGGGGCAGTAACAACAAGTTGGTTTTGGAGTGTTATGGGAAGCATAAGACAACAACATTTTGGGTTATTTTGCAGCAGGGCAATTGTCATTTTAGACTCTTATCTCCATGAATTTCAATTATGAGCTTTTATTTGCAAATCCCATTTGAATGCCCAAAAGGAATGCTTCGTACCGATTATTCATAAATCTTAAACTGACTCATCTTGCATCATAAATCGAACCAAACCTAAAAGGCCTTGAATGATCTATACAAGTGGGCTTCAAGGTAAAATTGTTGCGTTGAGAAGTTGGCACCATGAATTGAAATTAGCAATCAACAAACTTTGAAGTCAGGAAAAACGACCTATAATGTTTCACTAAATTTCATGGCCTTCTAAGCACAATTTGACCTCGATTCTTAAAGAAAACTTGTAGGTGACATCACTTAGGTCAATGTGCAAAAATAACCGTCTCAAAATGTTGAGAAATGAATAAGTTACGATCCTTGAAAGTTAGGCAATAATTACTTGAGATTAGGTCAAAGTCTAGAAAGTGACTTCTAAAGTATTAGAATTTTTGATGATTTTTCACACATAATCGACTTTTGACTTGTAAAGAGAAGTTGGGGATGACGTCAAGGAGAGTCATACGCAAAAAGAACCACTCAAAAAATTTAATAATGAAGAAGTTACAATCTTTTGAACTTGATCTTGAAAATGTTGACTTTTTGGTCAATACAGTTGATTTTCGATCATCTGAGCCATTGACTGAGCGAACTTGCGGTGCAAGGCATGATATTTGGCATGAGAATTCTTGAATACATATCAAGCATCATGAAAGCCACGCGAGACCTTGGAAACCCGATCTTGCTCAAGAAAAACCAAACCCTAGTCGTGGACCCAATGCTTAGGAGGAAAATTTGTCTGGTCAATTCTTGAGCCACCTTGAGCATTTGAGAAACCCTAGGAGAATAACTTAAATGAAAAATGGGAGGGAAAATTTTGGGGTACAACAATATGGTATGATGTTATGATGTGTATGCTATGCACCAAGCAAAAGTGTAAGGTGATGAAAACAAGTAAGTCTCGCAAGAAGTCCAAGTTATTGGATAATGAATGCAAACAAGTCCTGTAAGGAATTCACGTCGCTAGATAATGAATACAAACAAGCCCTGCAAGGAGTTCAAGTTGTTAGATAATGAATGCAGACAAGTCACACAAGTAGCCTTGGGTTTAAAGGCTTGCATGAAGTTTGTAGGTAAGTACCCTCTTGAGGTTCAGTTGGCTCAACCTGTCCTAAAAGAAGTAATCGGGTTCTAGGAATCTCATATCACTGATCTTTCTCTCAGGCATTGTTTCAGCATAACATCTAATTTGCGACCGAAATATCCTGAGAGTCCGATCTTAATGATTGTAGCATAGAGTACTAACCAACTTTAGTCTGCACCAAATTCGGCCATCTCACTACTTTCTAGTGGCTAAGTTGTGTCAACTAAGGTTCTAAGGTCAGTTAGTGCTTATGACACCACGCGGCAGCCCAGCATTCTCCCTGACTGACTCAAGGGACACCAGCA
The DNA here is from genome assembly GCA_948472305.1 of Vicia faba. Classification (NCBI taxonomy): domain Eukaryota; kingdom Viridiplantae; phylum Streptophyta; class Magnoliopsida; order Fabales; family Fabaceae; genus Vicia; species Vicia faba. Next base: position 48,443,509 of record OX451741.1, read on the forward strand.
CCAACCAACGTGTCGCACTAACGTAGCCATCGCTTTAACCATATCGGTCTACGCCATATAATTTCCACAATCTATAGCCACTTACCTAAAAGCTCCCAGATCCGGATATATGATCTATATAAAAATAAACCCGAGCAAAACTCGAAATATAAAGCATACAAGGTAAACAAGTAACGCAATAAAGGTGATCTAGCTTTGAAGGTAACTCCACTTTGAGTATCATCCCCAGAAGAGTCTCCAGTTCTGTAATACGGTGGGAGAACAGACTTTTGGTTTTGCATTTTATTGCAAATGTTGCGGATAGCAAGAGTCGCCACCGACTTTTCTTTCATCCAATAAAGGAAAGTGTGAAAAGAATAAGAAAGACCTTTTGAGAATTTTCCGAGTTCGGGGGGTAGGTTACGAAAAGGGAAGGTGTTAGCACCCTTTTCATCCATAGTTATCTCTGGGATCTTAATTGCTACCTCAGTTTTTTAAATGATTTGTGTTTGTGTATGTTTGAAAATATTTTGAAAATGCCTAAGTACGACAATTTTGTAATGATTCTTGTATCATTGAGAATGTATACAAAATGTTTATTTTGAATATATTTATCGGAAAAGTGTTGTTTTATGAAAAGTGTTTTGAAGATGCCAATGCAAGGCAGTCTGCTTTATAATAACCCTTGTATCAGTCCTCAAGAGTGTTTATAAAGCATTTTGAAAGTAGTTGTTTTGAAAGTGTGAGGTGCATAAATTGTTTTAGTTTATGAGCAAGCGATACGAGTGATCTACCTACTTAATGGTCTTTCGTTCTTTTCCTCCTCCTTTAGATAGTGCTATCCTACCATTAGTTAGTAGGAAGCCCTATCGTTGGATGTGAGGGACAGGCGCGGGTCATCGTACAGTCATAAAAAGCAACTTGTAGGACGCTTTAGCAATTTTCGTAAGGGACTAAGATCATTTACTAAAAAGGCAACATCGAAGGGTCATCGAGGGACTACGATCTTTTAACCGAGGGTCTTTGCTAAAGCGTCCCACGTTTGAGGGACTTGACTATTTTATCCGAAGGCAACAAGTGAGATTACTCTAGAGGTGCGTGTGTGAATAGTGTTTTGTTTTCAGTTAATTTATCTTGGATTTATGGTTATCTAGCATTTTGTTTTAAATCTTGCCAAACAACCCTATTAAACTAACAATAATAAGGAAAACAGTAAATTGCGAAAATTAAATGTCCTACGCTATTACAATGCTTCAGGAATGGGGGTACAAATTTATGAATCAGGATGGTGAATCGAAAGTTCCATTAAAAGTCTAATTAAAAAAACAATATAACCCAATTGAGTTAATTAAATAACTAATTAAATTGAACCATCTTATTTAATAAAATTAATTAATAAAGTAATTAATTATATTAAGTATAATTTTCCAATCTAATTAACTATTTAAAATAAAAAATATATTTTTTTGTACTTTAATTTTTGATAGAAAAAAAAAGTTAAACAAAACAATATAAAAAGAAAAATATAAAGAAAAAGATTAACTGGGCCTGAATTGCAGCAATTGGGGGTGTGGATAGGAGCTGGTGTTCAGGCCCAAGAAGGTCATCCTGGTGATCCTGTACGATTGGCCAATGAAGATGCATCGTGGATGCGCAAATCTAAAGCATTGATCTATAAGACTGACAATGATGATTGATCTCACGACTGAAGAAGCAGGGTGCATGGTTGACCGCAAGGTGGAGCAGCTGCATGGAATCCACATGTTAATCAAAACAGATGGTGACAAGTGTCACCTCCATATTAGTCATAAAACATGATTATTGTAACAAAACAAAATAATTAAGTTAGAGAATAATCATAACAGACTAAACTCTCTCTTTCTTCACTTACGCTCTCTCTTGTTCTCTCAATCTTTATTCAACAAAAAACAAATCAAAACCCAGAAAAAGAAAACATGAGAGGTCTGGAGCGGTGGTTAAGCATGAACACACGGTGGCTCATATGAAGATCGACGGTGGAGGCCGATGGCGATGATGAATATTCACGGCAGCAACGCCGAGACTTTTCTGATTCTCACTTTTTCTTACACTGTTTTCTTCGTATTTCTCTCCTCTTCTCTAATCTGGTGTTTGATCTTGCAGATATTGAACAATTTCGCCTAGATCTGAAAGGAAAAATCAAACCCTAACAGTTTAGAAACAAACAAGTATTCAACGATTATGATGAAAGCAATAATATAAATCAAAGGAGAGCGAAAAAAGAGATCAGAGAAAGCGAGCCAGAGAGATCAATGATGACACGATGCTTTTGAGATTGATCGTTCGTCTTTCAGTGAGATCTTTCTGTTTTTGTTTGTGTTCTCATATTCTCCTTTCTGATCCTTTCGATTTGCTTCCTTTTCTTATTATTTTGCAATTTTCTAAAGGGTTTGTGATGGAAAGTGATGATAATGATAGGGTTTCTGTGTTTGATAGCTTGTTGAGATATTGAATCGTGAGCGATTTTTCTTTGTGAAATGTCTTCTATCTGATTTTTTTGAAGGGTTTGTGAATCTGGAAAAGGATGAACAATTAGGGTTTGGGATTGGATGCTTGCGCAACTTTTGTGTTTTTCTATGAACAATGGACCCTTCTTTTTCAGTGCATTCAATGCCTTTATAGTGAGATGGATTAGGGTTGTTGTTGTGTTGCTATGAATTTTAATAACAAGCTTGTTGATTTTCTGTATTGTGCCCTTACTAATTCTGCTTGTTATCACTTTCTGGTTTTTCTTGTTTGTGGCCTTTTACTGACATGTGCATTTTGTTGGACTGAGACTTGTGTCTGACTTTGCTATTTTCTGCTTGTACGAACCTTCCACTATAGTAATTTTGTTATCTGTTATTGGGCTTGAATTTGTGATTTTGTTTGCACCTGTTGATTCCTGTGAAAATTTGTTACTGTAGTTACTTGATTTTGTTGGGCTGGAAATGTGACTTTGACTTTTCTTTTACTTGCTTGGGCTGAAACTTAAATTTTGCGTGTGGGCTTGAGCATGATTGAAACATTGTTTATGTGAACTTGTTTGTTGGACCTGTGATTTTTGATAAGCTTGCCGCATATTTCTAGTTCTTTGATGAAACAAAGAATCAATGCGATATCCTGAGGCCTAGAAAGCCTGGGTAGCCTAAAGCAATTGAAAACCCTAGGAGCATGAGGGGATCTTTTTGAATGAAATGAGAGGGAAAATTTTAGGGTATAACACTACCTTAGAAATTTTTTTTCCGACTGAAACAAGATAATCACTGCTCGAGAAAACTTGATGCACTTTGGCATGAGCTGCTCGCCGACTAAGACAGTATATGTTGACTCATACTACTTTATTGATCTCTAAGATGGATCCAATAAAATACATATTTGAGAAACCCGCTCTCTCTGAAAGAATAGCAAGGTGGCAAATGGTCTTGACAGAATACAACATTTAGTACACTACTCAAAAAGCAATCAAAGGAAGTGTACTGGTAGATCATTTGGCTTATCAAGCGGTAGATGACTATCAATCTATGAATTTTGAGTTCCCGGATGAGAATATTATGCTAATTACTGATTATGAAGAACTTGGACCGTATGAAGGACCTGAGCCAGGATCCCGATTGACTATAGTGTTTAATGGAGCTTCCAATGCTCTTGGTAATAGAATTGGTGTTGTGATTATCTCTCTCCCAAGGGTTGCCATACGCCCTTCACTGCCAAATTATGTTTTGACTGTACCAACAACATGGCAGAGTGTGGAGCATGCATCATAGGTATCAAAGTTTCCATTAATATGAGAATTAAAATCTTGAATGTATACGGGGATTCAGCCCTAATAATCAATCAGATTAAGGGAGAATGGGATACGAAGCACCTGAATCTCATTCCTTATTGAGAGCATGTGTTGACATTAATTCCATACTTCGAAGAAATCACTTTTGAACATATTCTGCGAGAAGAGAATCAATTAGCAAACGTATTGGCTACCATGTCATCTATGTTCAAAGTTAGATGGGATAATGAATCTCCTCGAATTACTATTAAGAGACTAGATAAACCGGCACATTGCTACGAAGTAAAAAGATATCTCGAGACTCAAGAGTATCCTGAAGTGGCATATATTAATGATAAGAAATTTCTATAGAGGTTCTCTGCCAAGTTATTTCTGAGTAACAAAATTTTGTACAAGTGCACCACGATTCGACTTTGCTTCACTGTGTAGACAAGAAGGAGGCTGAGAAAATTATGGAAGATATGCACAAAGAAGTCTTTGGTACTCACTCTAGTGGGCATACGATGGCTAAGAAAATTCTAAGAGAAGTTTATTATTGGTCGACTATGGAAACTGGTTGCCATCGTCATTCCTGAACTTGTCACAAATGCCAGATTTCTACTAACAAAGTACATGTGCCTCTGGTTCCTCTGAATATCTTGACTACTCCTTGTCTGTTTGCAATGTGGGGAATTGATATGATTGGAGAGATTAAGCCTATCGCTTCTAATGGGCATTGTTCCATCTTGGTCGCTATTGATTACTTCACGAAGAGGGTAGAAGCAGCCTAATTTGCCTCTGTTACCAAGAATGTTTTGGCCCGGTTCATTAAGCATAACCTCATTTGTCGGTATGGCATACTTGAAAGAATCATCACGGATAATGGTACCAATCTCAAAATTACTATGATCACGGAACTCTATATGCAGTTCAAGATTAAACACCATAATTCTTCTCTGTATCAACCAAAGATGAATGGCAAAATGGAAGCCGCTAACAAGAACATTAAGAAGATTTTGCAGAAAATGATAGTGACATACAAAGATTGGCATGAGATGTTACCATTCGCTCTTCATGGTTATCGCACTTCAACACGTACATCAATTGGGGAAACCACATTCTCTCTTGTCTACGGTATGGAGGTTGTCTTACCTGTTGAAGTCCAGATTCCTTCCTTGAGGATTATGAAAGATGCAGGTTTAGATGAAGACGAATGGATTCAGACTCGGCTTGAGTAGATAAATTTGATCGATGAGAAAAGGATTGTGGCTGTTTGTCATGGTCAGATGTATTAGAAGCGCATGACCAAGGCCTTTAATAAGAAAGTCAAACAACAAGTGTACCAGGCCGATGATTTGGTCATAAAGCACATCATCCTACCACAAGGTGATCCCAGGGGAAAATGGACTCCCACATACGAAGGGCCATTTGTGATCAAGAAGATATTTTCTAGCGGTGCTATGATACTTACCACCATGGATGGTGAAGATCTTCAGCATCCTGTTAACACGGACATAGTTAAAAAATACTACGCATAAAAGAGACCTGTTAGGTTGACTAGCCTAGGCAAAAATAAGGGCATCCCGGCGAACCAAAAGGGTTCGGGCAAAAATTAGGGATTGTTGTACCCCAAAAATTGCCCTCCCATTTTCACACAAGACATACTCCTAGAGGTCCTCAATTGCTCAAGGTTGACCAAGAATTGATCAGACAAATTCTCCTCCTGAGCATTGGCCTTCCAACTAGGGTTTTCGTTTTTCACCAATATGTGTGAGCTCCAAAGGTCTAAAATGTATTCCATGGTCCGAAATGTATTCAAGATTATCCATGCCAAATTTCATGCCTTGCACAACAAGTTTGCTCAGTCAATTGCTCAAATGCTTGAAAATCAACTATGCTAGGTCAAAAGTCAACCGTGGCCCATGTACTGTCAAACTTCAAGATTTTTGGTCAACATCAACATTTTGAATTGATATCCATCATTTGATCAAGGGTTGATCATGATTCCTTAAGAAATGCTCCTAATTCATCAAAAGTCAAGAATTGCTAAATTAGGGTTTCTATAGGAAAAGTCAACCAAACTTTGACCAGACATAGCTTTCTCATACTTCATCCATGTTTCCCCAACCAAAGCTCATTTTGAAGATAATCCAATTCCCTACAACTTCTCTTAATCCCACAAGTTCAAGAGATTCACCATTTGAAAGATATAAGCTCAGACATTACAAGTCATTTTCAAAAAGTCAACAAAAGTCACTTTTTACCAAGACCTTTTACATCAAGATAAAATCTTCAAATGCAAAATTGATCAAATGAGATATTTAAGTAAACATATTGGACTTTCCAAAAAATCAAAGATCATCATCATGAGATAAAAATTGAGCAAGTTATGGCTTTCCCAAGTTAAGAAAATTTTGGAAATTTCAAGAATGGTACATTGAGCAAATTTGAACTTTTGAAGCAATGGCTTATTTTCTTAGGCCTCAAAAATCTTCCTAAGCTTATAAAGGACCTCTAATTTCATTATTACCTTGCCTTGAATTTTTTAGCTATTTTATTCATATTTATTTTGTTTTTATTTCACATAGATACAAGATAAATCATATAAAATAGTAAATGATTGGATCATGACCATTGGGCTTTTGTTTTGATTCAACTTCAGGCCCACAATTTCGTACAAAGAATGACCAGGTTCATTCAAGCATGGAAAGGGCAAGATTTTCAAATATGGAAGCCTTTAAATTTGTTGGATTTTGACATGAAAGCATAACATTATGACTTGATTCTTTCCATGTTATACTGTCTCCTCCATCTACATTATAAATACAACATTCTAGCAGGCCAAATGAGAGGGGACAAACTGCCAGAAAAGCCATGAAAGGTTGCAAAAATCACCAAGTTTTCAAAATTTGAATTTCAGTCTCCATCCTTCTTTACCCCAAACCAAGGATTCTAATCAACTCCTAGAGATCCCTTGAAGCATTTTCAGCCATTATCAAGCCTTGGAGCATCGCCTAACGCATCCACCAACATCCACAGTTTGCTTCATTTTATAATTTTATTTTGTACAATTCACGTAATTTCAAGGTGATTTGACCATGCATTTATGGTTTATTGATCATTTGTGAGCTTCCTATATGGTTGGATTAAGTTTTTGATGCAGGAACCGTGCATTTCCATTTTTAGGGTTTAAAGCTTGGATTTGGGCGTTTTTACGTTGGCCAAAATTAGGTTTAAACAGGAGCACTATCACGCTCAAGAGAGTGAGGCCAGTTGATCCACGGCCTCACATATAATTTCTATTGCATGTTTGGCTTATTTCAGGATGCAAAGGCTGTAGTGACAAGCGTAAAACCGCCACTATAGATCTTGCTGTCTAAAATGACAGACGGAGGAAGAAAATGATGCGCGACAACCTCTCACAAGGCAATTCAAATCCGCGCGCGCTTTTTTTTATTTATATTTTTAAATAACCACTTGTTTTTTTCTAATATATTATTATGGTTTGATATGTATAAACGATTGGCTTGTCAGCTCGGTTAGTATTGAAGCGCGTGTATGAGGGAGAGGACCTGGGTTCGAATCACAGGTCCAACATTTTATTTTATTAACATTTGTTGATTGTAGATCCCATGTGTACAACTCCAGTTAGCGCACGACATGACCTTAAATCTGGGCCATCAGTTACCAATAAGGGCAGATCCAACGCTCCTGGGATGCTCCTCCATGATGGACCTCCCAAGAGCCAACAACACCAAATTAAGCCAGCTTCTGGGCTTACCTTCCTGTGGGCCTAGCGAAATTCCAGCCATGCACCCCCCATTTTACTTCTGCGTGTCCAGGCCCATTTTTATTTTGTTTTCTTATTCTTTTTTTGTTTTTATATATTTTTTTCATTTAACTTTTTTTTTATATAATAACCTAAAACAAATAATGACAATAGTTAGACTTAGGATTAATTTTAATTTTGTGAATTAATTAGATTGATTATCTTGTATAATTTTTATCAATTTAAAATCAACTAAACTTAGGTTTATTTCATTCAAATACTTACTTAAATAAAAAATGCAAAAAATATTAGAATTAGGATTTATTTCATTCACTATTTATTTTCTTAATTAAAACTAAATTTAGAATTAATTTTTCTTTAACAAAACCAATAAATAAAAATAAAACCAAAAAGACTTTTCTTGTTTACTTAGAACTTTTCTTAGTTTTTTTAGACGTAATATTTATTTCGCGCGCGTCATTTTTTTATTCTCGCATTTTATATAAATATTGTAACTGATTATAGATGTAATAGTTTTAGATTTAAAATTCGACACTTTATTTCATGCACTCTTTTTTATGTAACTATCCCAAAGCATTGTAATAGCGTAGGTTTTATAATTCCCGCACTTTACATTTTTCTGTATAATATTACTGTTAGTAATTAGGCGTGTATGATAAGACTGAAAATTAAAATGTTAGCAAACTTAATAATGCAAGATAAATAAACTAAACTTAACACATATGCACATATGCACCTCTAGGGTATCCCTGCTTCGGTCGCCTTCAGAAAAACAGTCATGTCCCTCGAAAAGGGGACACTTTAGCAAAGACCCGTAAATCAAAAAGATCATAGTCCCTCGATGACCCTACAGTTTCCTTTCGGTAAATGATCTAGCCGTTAAACAAAATTTGCTAATGTGTCTCTACATGTTGCCTTTATGACTGTAAAACGTCCCTTCAATTGTCCCTCTAACATCCAACGACAAGGCTACCTACTCATTAATAGTAGGATAACACTGTCTAAAGGATATAGGAGGAAAAGAACGACCCTTTTCGAGTACAAAAGTAGATAACTGTTAGAAGTTTGCTCAAACATTTTGCACTTGCACAAAAAACTACTTTTCAAAAACAATTTCAAAGCACTTTGTATACTTTCTCCACTATCCCGAAAAACATTACAAAGTTTGCCGTACTAAGGCATTTTCAAACACACAAAGCACAAAGGTATTTCAAAATAAGAAAACCTCTAAGAGCCCGTAGAAAACTACAGATAGAAAGTGTTCTAACACCTTCCCTTTCCATAATCTACCCCCCTTACTCAAAATTCTCGAAAAGGTCTTTTTCTATTCTTTTCACCCTTTCCTTAATTTGGATAAAAGAAAAGTCGGTGGTGACTCTTGCTTACCGCAACATTTGCGAATATAAAATGCAAAACCAGTATTAACAGTTGGTTCTGCCACCGTATCACAGAACTGGCGACTCTGCTGGGGATCTTATAAAGTGGGGTTACCTTAGAGTTTTAGCTCATCATTTTAAATGCTTTATTGTGTGTTTGCTTGCTTTATCTTTGTGGGTTTGTTGGGGTATTCTTGTAAAGATCCTACACCCGGGTCTGGGGCACCTTATTAGGTAAGTAGCGATAAATCATGGAGGTTGTACGACGTAGACCGATACAGACAAAGTGGTGCCTACATTAGCACGATACTCTGGATTGTACTAATGTTCCTTGAGTAAGTCAAGGATAACATTAGGCTTCCTCATAGTGTACTAAGCGCTAACTGACCTTTATAACCTTTAATCGACTCATCCTAGCCATTAAGAAGTAGTGAGATAACCGACTTTGGTTCCGACTGAAGATTGGTTGATACTCGATGCTACACTCATTAAGACTGGACTTTCGGGATTTTTTGGCTGCAATACTTCAGTGCATGAGCTGAAACAATTCCTGATGGGAAGGTCAATGATATTGAGACTCCTTAGAACCCAGTTACTATTAATAGGACAGGTTGAGCCAACTGAAACTTCAAGAGGGTACTTACCTACAAACCCCATGCAAGTCTAAACCTAAGGCTGCTTGTGTGACTTGTTTTCCTTCATTATCTAACAACTTGAACTCATTGCAGGGCTTTTGTTTGTATTCCTTACAGGACCTTGTTTGTATGCATTATCCAATAAACTGGTTTTCTTGCAAGACATACTTGTCTTCATCACCTTACACTTTTACTTAATGCATAACATACACATCATAACATCATCCCATAGCATCTCCTTAACCATTTCAAGGATCTCAAGGGTCCGTGGTGCAGGTTATGATGAACCAGACGTCTAACAAAGGGCAAGGGGATTTATTTTCCTCTAGCCAATATCGTTAAAATATCAAAACTCAACAACTTGAGTCAGGGGCTATGACCCACTTGATATGGTGAGCTTGATTCTTGTAGAAGGACCTTCAACGATATGAAAGTTCTTCAATCAAAGCTGCAATTGGATTCTAACATTTTCTTGTTTACCCTATAAGATCCTTGAAAACATTGCATGCATGTCATTTGCATAACAGGTCTTCCAGTACAGGTCTCTCATTTTCTCGTTGTTTATTTTAGCAAGGAAAATGGCTCTCGAACAAGACAACAAAGATCTTTAAACTCAAGAGGCTCAGTTCATTGAAATGTTCTTAAACCTATCCAAGGGGCAGAAAGAGTTGAAAGCACTCCTTGCTGGGAACCTGGCCAAGAAAAGTCCTGAAGACAATAAGGACGAACGGTTGGAACAACTGCAAGCTGAGGTAGAAGAAATGAGAACCCAGATGCTGGGGTAGATGGCTCTTATCCAAGGCCTAGCCCGGGGACAAGAAGAGCTGAGAGCCATTATCAATAAACTTCATCAAGACGGATGCAACCATATGAAGCAAACAGTCGAGGCTGGGGACCAAGTCATTGATCAACCTCTGAGAAGACAAGATGTTGGCTTGGTGAAGAATGAACCTTTCCAAATTGCTGCTACGTTGCAAGCCCAACCATAACTTCGCCAATAACCACGGGGTAATCGGTGTAAGCAGGACTCATTCACTAGGAAATATACCAAACTCGACATACCAATGTCGCAAGTCTTACGACTCATGTTAAAGTTAAATTTGGTCACATTGAGGGATCCTCCTACAAATCCCAATACTGCCTCTCCAATGTACAATCCAAATACAAGGTGTGCATATCACTCCAACAGTCTAGGGCATGATACTGATAGCTATCCGACAATTAAAATATAAAATTCAAGACCTGATCGATGAGGGAGCATTAGAATTTGCACAAGATGGTCAACTGGAATTCTTCTATCATCCCTCCAAGGCACACCATCTGGAGTGACAAGATCAAACAAAGAGGCTCTTGTTCATTAGAATTTTCAATTTGTAATTTTCTTTTGATTGTTTGAACATTTATTCATACCAAACCTTGTTATTTCATCAATGCATTGCACATGTTTGTCTTGAATTAACTTGTTTTCATTATGCTTAAACTGCTTTCTTACTTCCCTTTTGTGATATTCAACTCTTGATTAAAAGCTCTAAGCCTTTAGAGGGAGGATGACGAGAATGATACCGTAATCTCTATAGTATGCTTTTGAACAAACCCCGCTGACGATGTACAAGCGTTGTTTCAAATCCTAAATAATGGAGTTATAAGGAAGATAATCCCTAGTAAACCCTTTTAAGCCTAAGAAGTAGGAGTTTTCTTTCCACACAAATTAAAACCCTTAATCATAACTTGGGGCATGGTAGTTTTCTCAGTTAATTCAGATGTGCATTCAGTCGCAAGCTTTCCCTTCATACACAACAAATAATGTAAAAGATGCTCTCCAAAAGATGGTGATGGTTCCACATAATCATTAAGAACAGGAATTCATTATCTCTCAAAATAAAATCCTATTAAGTCAAAACCTATGAAGGAGACTTAAGAAAAAAACTAGGGCATCCTGCTGGCTGTAATCACAAAAGAAACAGTTCAGGAAAAAGACAGGGATAGCAAAATAAAAAAAGAAAGAGGTCTTACAAATCCTCAACAAAAAGAAAAGGTCATAAAAATGACTGCCTTCTCAAACAAACGTTTAATTTCTGAGCCATCACCAGAATATCGGGGCCAACATTCCAGAACTCAACTGGGATTTGAAATGCACAATTAACTGAGCATAAGTTTGAAGAACATCATGAATAACGGGTGGGTACAAATAAATTTTGAGCCTTTATCCTTTGTTTCTTAAACCGTGAACCAGGCCACGTTATAACCCTTAAAAGTCCTAGCTGAAGCATGGGTTAGTTCGAGAGCATACTGTTACAAAGGTATCCTGACTCCTGTAAGGTTTGCTATAAATCATGAGTTGATATCACATTTTTGCAAATTTTGTTTTACTATAAAAAACACATTTTCAAAAAATTTCAAGGCAGACATAAGCTTTGCATTCTTTAAATGACATTGTTTGCATATGGTTAATTGTTCAAATGGCATAGAAATTCACACAACGAATATTCAGTGAATGAAGACCCCCTCAATGGACAAAATCACCTCAGATGGAAAAAACATTCCCAAAAACAAGCCTTTCATAATAAAGGGGCATGACATGGTGTCTAATTAATATGGGGCAGTCAAGCCAATATGCAAAGAATCTCTCCAAAAATGATGAATAGCCAGGGGCAGATCTCCATCTAAATAACTCGGGGGCTGTTACATTGATTCTGGATTCCAGCAGAAACTCACTGAAATTTGAATCTTTGGTACCACCAAATTGCTTGTCTATGCCAGTAGTATCAGATGGTGTTAGTATCATGTCTTCGAATCCTTCCATGACAGTTCTTAGAAAAGATACCTAAGAAATTCAAGACTATCAGAAACTTGATCAAACATCAGGTGCACCAGATTCATCCTAAAGCAGCTCCACACAGGCTCCCACGTATGAAAGGGCACATGCTATCACATAAACATTTTCTGGCATTTCTACAACACTTGTTGTCATAGACGGTGGCAACTCTCCACATCCTATGAGCGCAAACATAGTCAGAAAATACTACGCATGAAAAAGACCTGCTAGGTTGATATGCCTAGGAAAAACTAAGGGCATCCCGGCGAACCAAAAGAGTTCGGGCAAAAATTAGGGATATATACAAAAAAATTGTACACCCGGCAAGTCGAAAACCTGAAAAGGCGGCTTGAGCAAAAAAGGGTATCCCGGTGGACTAAAAACCCGAAAGGGCGGTTCAGGCAAAAGTTAGGGATTAAAAATTTACGACTATGTCCCGTTATCTTGTCATTTGTTTATCAGTAGAAGACTTATCATCCTGATCAACATTTACCAAGCACATCAAGAGTTGGAATGACACTTAAACCATCTACAAAGTCTCTACAGGTACTTTCTCCAGTAGGTACAGAGCAGGGGCATCTTACTAAAAAGTCACCGCCATATCCTCAGCTTACAACTTAGTGATGTCAGGTGTTCTTGTATCCCCGGCAGAACAGGAATTTCCAACTACTGCTCAGACATCAGGTTTTCCCCAGTAAAGTCATTAAACTTCTCAGGATTCCCCAATAGGATTTCACAAAATCCTTAAGCACTGCACATATCCCCAATAAAGTTTATTTCTCTAACAATGGAAGATCATCTCCCAGCAGTTCAGCTTCAACAAAATCGAAAGACCTACATTCTTCATCGCCAGCTGCAACCAGGGATATATTTTCCCTAATTCAACAACACTATAATAGAACAACTGATACATTCACATATTGCATTCATACATCATTCTACAAACGTCATAGCATCTGCAGTACAAATGCATACATCCCAATCTCATTTATTTTGAAAACACCATTACACAATGCATTTCATACATCATGACATTGCATACAGCTAACGCTTTACCTTTTCGAGAAAGATCAATCAACATATATTTATCATCAACAATTTTCAACAGGTCAATGATTAGCTCCTGAAACAAAACAGTGTAATTATCTGTGCAAGCAAATACAACTTTACACGGGCTCAACATGAAGCAATCTTACACGGGTTTCTTCTGACTTCCAAATACAGCTTTACACGGGCTCAACATGAAGCAATCTTACACGGGTTTCTTCTGACTTCAAAATACAGCTTTACACGGGCTCTTCATGAAGCAATCTTACACGGGTTCCTTCTCACTCCTTCTAAAGATTTACACGGACTCATCCTGAGCCAACCCTACCTAAGTTCCTTCTCTTGAATTTCCAGATGCAGTTTTACACGGATTCATCCTGAGGCAACCCTACCCAGGTCCCTTCTTGCAATTTCAAGATGCAGTTTTACACGGACTCATCCTAAGGCAACCCTACCCAGGGTTCTTCTAATACATTTCCAGATAGTAGTTAACTTTATTCTCCCTAGCAAATTACTGCGAAGCCTGGATACGGCCAGATAACGGTATACCTCAGATTTAAGTTGAAGCCTGGACCCGACCAGATAACAACTTAATTTCTTTAAATCACTGAAGCCTGGATACGACCAGATAACAGTATGCCTCAGATTCAAGTTGAAGCCTGGACCCGACCATATAACAACTTAATTTCTTCAAATCACTAAAGCCTGGATACGACCAAATAACAGTATACCTCATATTCAAGTTGAAGCCTAGACCCGACTAGATAACAACTTAATTTCTTCAAATCACCGAAGCCTGGATACGACCAGATAACGATATGCCTCAGATTCAAGTTGAAGCTAGACCCGACCAGATAATAACTTAATTTCTTCAAATCATCAAAGCCTGGATACAACCAGATAACGGTATACCTCAGATTTAAGTTGAAACCTGAACCCGACCAAATAACAGCTTAATTTCTTTAAATCACTGAAGCCTGGATATGACCATATAAGAGTTCAATGTTTACAATTACTGTGAAGCTCAGAACCGACCAAATAGCAGTTAAATTCATATTCCCCGATAAGTCGCTGTGAAGCCTAGAATACGACCGAATAATAGTCAACCTTATTACCCTCAACAAGTCGCTGTGAAGCCTGGATCCCGACTGGATAACTGCTCGCTTTTGTCTCTCCTATCAAGAGATAACTCCACAGTAGAGTAATAGACAACCGAAGCTCCTAGACTCTATTCCCCTAAAAAATTCCCCATCAGGCTCCTCTTCAGACAACAGGAACATGAATCCCCATAAAGAGACTTCTTATGAAGTCAGCATCTACTTTGGATGGCGTCTTTAAGCCCATTTCCGAAGACTCTCTATCGTATTCCTTGGATGGCATCTTTAAGCCCATTTCCGACAGTCTTCTGTTATCTTTTCCAAATGATTTCTGTAAGCCCATTCCCGATATTGTTCACCAATAATATCACTTCATGCGAGTGCAAGTTTATGGGCACTTTAGTGTTCAATCATCTTCCACCTTCAGATCACGAAAGGCAAACAAGCCAATCTAAATCCTCAGGTTTAAGAAGATTGAACAAGGGCAGCTGTTGTACCCCAAAATTTGCCCACCCATTTTCACACAAGACATACTCCTAGAGGTCCTCAATTGCTCAAGGTTGACCAAGAATTGATCACACAAATTCTCCTCCTAAGCATTGGCCTTCCAACTAGGGTTTCATTTTTCACCAAGATGTGTGAGCTTCAAAGGTCTCAAGTGTCTTCCATGGTCCTAATATGTCTTCAAGATTATCCATGCCAAATTTCATGCCTTGCACAACAAGTTTGCTCAGTCAATTGCTCAAATGCTTGAAAATCAACTATGCTAGGTCAAAAGTCAACCGTGGCCCATGTACTGTCAAACTTCAAGATTTTTGGTCAACATCAACATTTTGAATTGATATCCATCATTTGATCAAGGGTTGATCATGATTCCTTAAGAAATGCTCCTAATTGATCAAAAGTCAAGAATTGCTAAATTAGGGTTTCTATAGGAAAAGTCAACCAAACTTTGACCAGACATAGCTTTCTCATACTTCATCCATGTTTCCCCAACCAAAGCTCATTTTGAAGATAATCTAATTCCATACAACTTCTCTTAATCCCACAAGTTCAAGAGATTCACCATTTGAAAGATATAAGCTCAGACATTACAAGTCATTTTCAAAAAGTCAACAAAAGCCATTTTTTACCAAGACCTTTTACATCAAGATAAAATCTTCAAATGCAAAATTGATCAAAAGAGATATTTAAGTAAACATATTGGACTTTCCAAAAAGTCAAAGATCATCATCATGAGATAAAAATTGAGCAAGTTATGGCTTTCCCAAGTTAAGAAAATTTTGGAAATTTCAAGAATGGTACATTGAACAAATTTGAACTTTTGAAGCAATGGCTTATTTTCTTAGGCCTCAAAAATCTTCCTAAGCTTATAAAGGACCTCTAATTTCATTCTTACCTTGCCTTGAATTTTTTAGCTATTTTATTCATATTTATTTTGTTTTTATTTCACATAAATACAAGATAAATCATATAAAATAGTAAATGATTGGATCATGACCATTGGGCTTTTGTTTTGATTCAATTTCAGGCCCATAATTTCGTACAAAGAATGATCAGGTTCATTCAAGCATGGAAAGGGCAAGATTTTCAAATATGGAAGCCTTTAAATTTGTTGGATTTTGACATGAAAGCATAACATTATGACTTGATTCTTTCCATGTTATACTGTCTCCTCCATCTACACTATAAATACAACATTCTAGCAGGCCAAATGAGAGGGGACAAACTGCCAGAAAAGCTACGAAAGGTTGCAAAAATCACCAAGTTTTCAAAATTTGAATTTCAGTCTCCAGCCTTCTTTACCCTAAACCAAGGATTCTAATCAACTCCTAGAGATCCCTTGAAGCATTTTCAACCATTATCAAGCCTTGGAGCATCGCCTAACGCATCCACTAACATCCACGGTTTGCTTCATTTTATAATTTTATTTTGTACAATTCACGTAACTTCAATGTGATTTGACCATGCATTTCTGGTTTATTGATCATTTGCGAGCTTCCTATATGGTTGGATTTAGTTTTTGATGCAAAGGCTGTAGTGATAAGCGTAAAACTGTCACTATAGATCTTGCTGTCTAAAACGACTGATGGAGGAAGAAGATGATGCGTGGCAGCCCCTCACTGGGCAATTCAAATCTGCGCGTGCTTTTTTTAATTTTTAAATAACCACTTGTTTTTTTTTCTAATATACTATTATGGTTTGATATGTATAAATGATTGGCTTGGCAACTCGGTTGGAATTGAAGCGCACGTATGAGGGAGAGGACCTGGGTTCGAATCCCAGGTTCAGGGTTTTGTTTTATTAACATTTGTTGATTGCAGATCCCATGTGTACAAGTCCAGTTAGCGCACGATATTGCCTCAAATCTGGGCCATCAGTTGCCAATAAGGGTAGAGCCAACGCTCCTGGGATGCTCTTCCATGATGGACCTCCCAGGAGCCAATAACACCAGATTAAGCCAACTTCTAGGCTTACCTTCCCATGGGCCTAGCGAAATTCCAGCCATGCACCCCCCATTTTACTTTTGAGTGTCCAGGCCCATTTTCATTTTGTTTTCTTATTCTTTTTTTGTTTTTATATATTTTTTTCATTTGACTTTTTTTTATATAATAACCTAAAACAAATAATGATGATAATTAGACTTAGGATTAATTTTAATTTTGTGAATTAATTAGATTGATTATCTTGAATTATTTTTATCAATTTAAAATCAACTAAACTTAGGTTTATTTCATTCAAATACTTTCTTAAATAAAAAATGCAAAAAAAAAATAGAATTAGGATTTATTTCATTCACTATTTATTTTCTTAATTAAAATTAAATTCAGAATGAATTTTTCTTTAAAAAAACCAATAAATAAAAATAAAACCAAAAAGATTTTTCTTGTTTACTTAGAACTTTTCTAAGTTTTTTAGACCTAATATTTATTTCGCACGCGTTATTTTTTTATTCTCGCATTTTACATAAATATTATAACTGATTATGGATGTAATAGTTTTAGATTTAAAATTCCGCACTTTATTTCATGCACTCTTTTTTATGTAACTATCCCAAAGCATTGTAATAGCGTAGGTTTTATAATTCTCGCACTTTACATTTTTCTGTATAATATTACTGTTAGTAAGTAGGCGTGTATGATAAGACTGAAAATTAAAATGTTAGCAAACTTAATAATGCAAGATAAATAAACTAAACTTAACACATATGCACATATACACCTCTAGGGTATCCCCGCTTCGGTTTCCTTCGGAGGAACAGTCATGTCCCTCGAAAAGGGGAAACTTTAGCAAAGACCCGTAAATCAAAAAGATCATAGCCCCTCGATGACCCTACAATTGCCTTTTGGTAAATGATCTAGTCCTTAAACAAAATTGCTAAAGTGTCTCTACATGTTGCCTTTATGACTGTAAAACGTCCCTTCGATTGTCCCTCTAACATCCGACGATAAGGCTACCTACTCATTAATAGTAAGATAGCACTGTCTAAAGGATAGGAGGAAAAGAGCGACCCTTTTTGAGTACAAAAGTAGATAGCTGTTTGAAGTTTGCTCAAACATTTTGCACTTACACAAAAAACTACTTTTCAAAAACAATTTCAAAACACTTTGTATACTTTCTCCACTATCCATAGAAACATTACAAAGTTCGCCGTACTAAGGCGTTTTCAAAACATTTTCAAACACACAAAGCACAAAGGTATTTCAAAATGAGCAAACCTCTAAGAGCCCGTAGAAAACTATGGATGGAAAGGGTGCTAACACCTTCCCTTTCCATAATCTACCTCCCTTACTCAGAAAATTCTCGAAAAGGACATTTTCTGTTCTTTTCACCCTTTCCTTAATTTGGATAAAAGAAAAGTCGGTGGCGACTCTTGCTTACCGCAACATTTGTGAATACAAAATGCAAAACCAGTATTAACAGTCGGTTCTGCCACCGTATCACAGGGATATATATAAAAAAATGTACATCGGCAAGTCGAAAATATGAAAGGGTGGCTTGATAAAAAAAGGATGTCCCAATGGACTGAAAACCCGAAAGGGCGGTCCAGGAAAAAGTTAGAAGTTAAAGTGTACGACTATGTCTCATTGGATCACCCATCTACTTACAGCCAACATGATTATCGATGTCAAAGTTCAAATGGTACAAATCAATTCAATCAACTTCTTCCGACAATGAAGGATGAGATGCTTGAAGACATAGGGGAAATAGCAGAGTTGAAACTCGATGGGATCATTTCCACATAGCTGATTTTCTCTGTTTCTCTTTGTACACCTTTTCTTTTACGATGATTTCCTCTTGCTAGGATTTCTGTCTCTTTGTATAAAACTGTTTGTTTATAGGCAAATTATCCAAATCAATGCAGTCAGTTTCGAATTCAAAAACTATTTTTACTTTCTCTATTTTATTTGCAAAAACGTCCAATGATTATGTTGAATGAACTTATGCATTTGAATATGATTACCGTTTACAAATATATGCATGAAAACAAGATTAACATCTACAAGAGACTCCAGGAGTTGGGATAACGTTCAAAGTTGACCTTAAATTCCAACAGAACAATTTTCACAAACTAATCCCCATCAGAGTTTATCTCCTCAGCATAGTCTACATGGTTTATTTCCCCAACAAAGTTTATTTCTCCAATATTGTTATTCCTCAACAAGATTCTCTTCTCCGACCAAATATCATTCAGCGTGGTCCTCCCTAGAAGAGTCAATACTCAAATCTGAAACCTGGACAGACGGCTCATCAGAGAAGTTTTATCTCTTTTATCCCCAGTTAAAATAAATAAGAATCAAATCCTTTAGAAAAACAATGAATGACCGACTCTCCTTGAATGCTTCTATCCCTAAGCAGAAGTCGAAGATCCCTAGCAGAGTGTCCTAAAATAGAAAGCGTAGATCCTCAGTAAAGGTGTTCTAAATAAATCCGAAGAATCACTGTCTTCATCCCTAGCATCAGTCAGGCATTTATTTCCCCAGTCAGACATTGTTACCTGAAGCTACTAATACGCACCAATAACATATTTCATCCATATAACATTCATAAAGAATCATGACATATGCATACAAAACACATATACTATTCTCATTATTTGAGAGCATCATTACACAATGCATTACATACATCATAACATTGCACAGAACTAACTTTTCCATTTTCAGGTTAAGTTCACAAATAGACAAATACTACCAGTAATTTATAGACAGGTTATGGATCAATTCCCGAAACAAGACAGGGAGAATATCTACACAACCAAGTGACTCCCTTCAGAAACTGAATTCTGAAAAGCATCTCCTTCAGGGCCTTTGTTCTGAAAAGCATTTCCTTCAGAGCTTTATTCTGAAAAGCATCTCATTCAGGGTCTTCGTTCTAAAAAGCATTTCCTTCATAGGTTTATTCTGAAAAGCATCTCCTTCAGCACTTCGTTCTGAAAAGCATTTCCCCTTTAGAGACAAAAGTCTGAAAGAATCTCCTTCAAAGCCTTCATTCTGAAAAGCATCCCCTTTAGAAGTTTATTCTGAAAAGCATTCCCATTCAAAAGTTTATTCTGAAAAGCATCTCTTTCAGCACTTCGTTCTGAAAAGCATTTCCCTTTAAGAGACGGAATTCTGAAAAGCATTCCCCCTATAGACCAAATTATGGTGAACATTTCCTTCAAAAGTTTATTCTAAAAAACATCTCCTTCAGGGCCTTCGTTCTAAAAAGCATTTCCCCCCAGAGACCGAGTTCTTGCGAGCATTCCCCCTCAAAAGTTTATTCTGAAAAGCATTCTCCTTCAGAAGTTTATTTTGAAAAGCATCTCCTTAGGGCTTCATTCTGAAAAGCATTTCCCTTCAGATATTTTCTGAAAAGCATTCTTCATATACAGTATGGCGTAGACTCATTCTCATACTCCTATCAATAGTTACTTTGGATGGCATCTGTAAGCCCATCCCAAATGACACTCTATCACCTCTGCGAATGGCATATTTATGCCCATTCAAGTAGTATAATCAACCAACATTATTACTTCATGCACCAACGAGTGCAAATTTCTGGGCACTTAAGTGTTCAATCCTCTTCCACCTTTAGATCACGAATGGAAGACATGCCAATCTAATTCCTCAGGTTTAAGAAGATTGAACAGGGGCAGCTGTTGTACCCCAATATTTTCCCTCCCATTTTAAAGGAAATATGATTCAAGATATCTTCTCATGCTCCTAGGGTTCTAAATTGCTCAAGACTACTCAAAGGCTGATCAGACAAACCCTCCTCCTAAGCAATGACCTACAACTAGGGTTTTTGTTTTCTCAAAGAAAATTGGACTTCTAATGCCTCAAGTGAGTTTCATGGTTCCTCATATGCTTCAAAGAATCTCCGTATAATGTTTCAAGCCTTACATCACAAATTTTCCCAGTCAATTGCTCAAATGATTAAAAATCAACTATATTGGATAAAAAGTCAATTCTGGTCAACTTACAGTCACACTTCAAGATTTTTGGTCAACATCAAGATTTTGAGGTCACATTCATCATTTAATCAGAGGTTGATCATAACTCATCAAGAAAACTCAAGATTCATCAAAAGTCAAAAGTTGCTAAATTAGGGTTTTCTTTTGGAGAAGTCAACTGAACTTTGACCAAGCATAACTTTCACATGCTTCATCAGAAAATTCTCAACTAAAGCCCATTTTGATGGAAATTTAATTCTCTACAACTTTGTCTCTCTAAGCTCAAAGCCCAAAATGCTTCATTTGAGAGATATGAGCCAAAAAATTTACAGTCATTTTAAAAGTCAACAAAAAGACACATTTTGTCAAAGAAATTTACATCAAGATAAGGTATTCAAATGGAAAAATGACCAACATGAAGCTTGTAGGGGACATCTTAAGGTTTCCAAAAAGTCTAAGATCACCTTCATATGACAAATTGAGAGAGTTGTGATTGGTACAAGTTGGGAAATTTTGAGAGAATGCATGAAATTCAATTTGAGTAAACTTGAATCTTTAGGCTAATGGGCTTATCTTTCAGAGTCCAAACGTGTTCTTAACCTTATAAGGGACCTCTAAATCCATTCATGCACCATTTTAATTTTTTATTTCATTTATTTTGATTTTTATTCATTTAAATTCAAAATTAAGTCAAATAAATATTAAGTTGAGGTGTAAGGCATAAAAAAGCTTTTGATTCAAATATCTTGGAGGCCCAAAGACATGTTGTAAACTGTGTGAACTTATTCTCAAAACAAATCTTTATGGTTTTGTCTTATTCCAACCTATTTTAAAAAAAAATCAAAAGATTGTTTTACACGAGGTCCAATCCCATGTCTTAACCTAATTTCCTCCTCTATATAAGCACAACTCATTCATACACTCAAGACACAAAAAAGCTGTGCAAGAAACAAGGGTTCAAAATCTCAAATTTTGTCCAAAACTAGGGCAAAACTCGAAATCAATTTCCAGCCATTCTTAAGGCCAAACAACCATCCAAGTCGATTCTTGAGACACTACAGAGTAAGTTGGGATCATCCTTGATGAACAAAAGGGCCTGAAACGCGCGTTACATGCATCATTGATTTCCATATTTACATGAAATTCGTATTTTAATTTTTGTGATGTTTTGATATGAACTAACATTTCTAATGTATTCCTGAGATGTAATAGCACAGGTCTGAATCCCGGTATAGAGCCCATAACGCCTGGATAACCTAGCATCATGTTTGAACCGATTTATAGTATTTTGTTCATATCTCATTATGTAGAATAATTTAGCCAAAACTAAGGTCACCAATGGATTCGCAAGGGTTGATTTTGGGGGGTATGGTCTTCTTTGATCACTAACATGCTTTATTTTGCAGGTTAGAGAAAATATCTCGTTAGAGAAGAGGACCGGAGCTAGGGCTCTGGCGCCTCTCCAGTCAACTGGTTTATTTTATGTTTATTTGTTTGCATTATGTAACCTGGATGAAATAGCCACCCCAGTGGCAAGAATACGCGTGCTAACACTTTGGTCTCTAAGGGCGTGGGTTCGATCCCTGTCTTTTGCAACTTTTTTTGTTATTTTCCAATTCATTACAGTTTTCAACATATTGTGCAGCGCTATTTTCCAAGCACAAACCAACACCTGGCGCAGTAGCAAGCAAGGCATTGAAAGGCTAGGAGGGTTTGGGTTTAACACCCACCCCATGCAGTTTTACCTTTTTTTGTTTAACCTAATTTCCTTGATTTCTAACCCTAATTTTTTTCCTTTTTCTTAATTATTTCCTTAATCAACCATTAATTAATTTAATTCTTTTTTTTCAAAACCCTAATAAATTAGATTTAGGTTTTAATCAATAATTAATTTTGACATTTTTTATTTATTTATTAATTAGTTAGGTTAATTAACATTTTCTTAAATAATAAAACTAATTAGACTTTTGGTATTTTATTAATTAAAATTAATTAGATTTAGGGTTTTAACTTTAACTTCAAATTATTTTCTAAAAAACATTTAAACAAACATTCAAACATTATTCTAGCGCTTTCTTATTTCTTTTGCTATTTATTTTCTTAGAGAAATTGTATAGGTCACACACTTTTTCTTGTAATAGCTTAGATTTATCTTCCCGCGTTTTTTCTTGTAATTGTTTAGGTTTAAAATTCAACACTTTACTTTCCAGCATCTTTTTGATGTAATTGCCCCAAAGCCCTGTAATAACTTAGGTCTTTACTTTCTGCACCTTTAATTTTCTATATACTCAACTGCTAGTAACTAGGCATGTATGGCAAGATCTAAAACCAATCGATAGATAACCCTAATATAAGATAAATAATTGAGCTGAACACACCATTCACACTTTGCACCTCTAGGGTAACCTCTCTTGGTTGCCTTCGAAAATAATGGTCATGTCCCTCGAAAATAAGGATATTTTAGAAAACGACCCTCGAATAAAGATCATAGTCCCTTGATGATCCTTCGATGTTGCCTATGAAAAATGATCTAGTCCCTCTGATAATTGCTAAAATATCTCTATATGTTGCCTTCGATAACCATACGATGACCCTACGCTTGTCCCTTCATATCCAATAAATAGGGCTACCTACCAACTCATGGTATGGATAGCACTGTCTCTAAAGGAGAAGGAAAAGAATGAACTTGAGTGGATAGCTATTAATCGCTTGCTCACAATCTTTTCTAAAAAAACATTTTTTACACATCACACTTTTAAAATATTTTCTAACACTTTGTACGCGTTCTTGAGGACCGATACAAGAACCATTACAAAGTTGGTCGTACTTTGGCTTTTCAAAATATTTTCAAACAAATCACATACACAAAGCAAATTTCAAAAAAGTGAGCTAGCGATTAAGAGCCCGTAGATAACTACGGATGAAAAGGGTGCTAACACCTTCCCTTTTCATAATTTACCCCCCCAAACTCAAAATCTATCAAGGTTTTCCCCGTTCTTTTCACCCTTCCTAAAGATTGGATAAAAGAAAAGTCGGCGGCGACTGTAGCTATCCGCACATTTTGGATAAAACCAAAAAAGTCAGTTCTCCCATCGTATTACACATATCATTCTTTTAAAATCAAGCTAAGCTTTAACCTTAAACCTTGATTCTACCACGAGATAACCAAGAACTTATAAATTCTTTTATCATAGATTGAACCTTCGAACCTAAATAAGGGTTTGATCATACAATCCCCAAACCAAAGCTTTTTACGGGTTTAGCTTTTAACGCAATAATCCCTAATATAATAAAATGTTCAACCAAGGTATAAAAAAAATTATCTTGGTGAAATTACAAATCCTCCCTTCCAGAATTATAACTCATCCTCACACACAAAAGAACTTTCTCGAAAAAGCACTTCAGCTAAAATATTAGTGAGAGAAAGTAAAATAAAACTTTAGAGAGAGAGAGAGAGAGAGAGAGAGAGAGAGAGAGAGAGAGAATTATGTAACACAGTTCTATATGTTTTGAAATGAGGGAAGAGACCTTTATTTATAGACTAGAGGTTGGCTTGAAAAATAAATTGTTTAAAAGGCATTTTATGACTTGCCTATCGATTGGCAAAGTATTCCAATTGATTGGTTTGCTCCTTTATAATGTATTACCAATTTAAAAAAGAAAATAAAACATATCTAGCGGTTACCCATCATTAAGATGCTGTTCTAATCGATTAGGGAGAATTTTGAAATCTCCCAACTGATTGGGATAAGGTGTCAATCAACCAACAAAGACAAAACTATGCCCGTCATTTTAAATAGCTTCCAACTCATATAGCGCGACTACAAGACATTTTTTAATGTATTTCTTAGAGAAATGTCAGTTTAAAAAATGTTTTTATGTGTGTGTGATTTAGCCATATACTTTTACAAAAACACCTTTATGCATTACATAGTTATCACTCAAACTCATTAAGGAAGGGCTTTCTTGTACCTCAAGACTTTGTTAAATACTTTCCTTCTTGTAGAAACTGGCTTGAGTTCACTTGATATGAGGCTTGAGATAAATTCTATTTGGTTTCCATCATCGGATACTCAAGTCCAACAAACCCTAATACTTTGGTTTGCATATTTTACCACTAAACCACTTATGTTTGGATTGTCCATCATTCTCCATCATAAGACACAAGTTGTCATCATCAAAAGAAAAAAATTGTCCTTGTTAAAAGCAAATCACCTGCAAAACAAGGTTCCACCTCCCCCTTTTTGATGATGACAACATATTTCTCAAGAAATAGCACATATATGTTTGGAGTTATTAAGCTCCCCTGAGTTAAATAGAGAGTATACTCCCTCCCCCCGAGAGTATATGTATGCCCCTTTGTCGAAATCAAAAAGGTGGGTAAAGGTGTATTTCGAAAAATATAAATTGTAGTAGGCCGCATGGTGATAATGACATTTTCCAACTGTCTTCTTTTCTCATCCTATATAAAGGGATTTCTACTTCATTAAAAATCAAACTATTAAGGATTTGACAAAAAAACCATTCACGGGAAAACAACTGAAACATCAAAAGTGAAGTTACAGTGAAAAGAAAAACAAAGAGAGAAAAATATTTAAGAGATATTCAAAAACACAAATAGTTGTTGCTCAGTTTTGTGTTAACTATTCATTCTCTATAACACAAGACTTATTCTCATTATTGTGTTATTTTATCAGTGTTGTATACACAAGAGTTGTTGCTCATATTTGTGTGTAAACACGTGTTCTTTATTGTGGTGTTAAATCTGCTTTTTAGAAGCACTCTTGTAAACACTGTTTGATTGTAAATATTTCTAGATTTGTTTCCTCAAGTGACTAAGTTGTAGTCAGAATTGCTTAAGAGGGCTAAGGTGTTTTTCTAAACTATTAGATGTTGTTGTAACCTTTCTAGATTATTGGGTTAAGTCCTTTTCTATGGAAAAATCACCTTGGTGGGTGGACAAGTGTAGCCTTTTCTAAGGTAAACTTGTATAAACTAATTGTATAAATTTTATTTCTTGCTTACCTATCAATGTTAATTTGTGAGAAGAACTTCTAAAAGAAATAGTTTTTGAAAACCCAATTCAAACCCCATATTTCTTGTGTTTTTCTAAACCTTCATTTTCTTCCTCAGTCGGTTCATATTCTCCTTTTTCCTTAAGAAACAAGTTGTCCTTTATTTCTCCATGCTTGACATGAACCGTGATCACTCTCAGGGCGGTGTAGGTTATCTTATGGTTTGCTGAGTCTTCTACTTCTTCCATGGTGTCAATGTTAAAGGTGGCCAAAAGTATTTTGATGATGGGTCTATAGAGTAACCCTACATATGGGTTTTCTTTGCATCAGATCACATGGTTGAACATACCTTCTACCCAATTGGTTGACATTTCTTGGGTTAGGAGCCACAGAGGTACTATATCTTCCCTAACTACATAGCCATGGTTTATGAACCTTTGGAATAGGATTCTAGTGAGAAGGTAGTGAACGACCCTAACCTTTGGTTTTAGGTGAATGGATCTAAAGGGAACCTTTTTCTTTTCCATAAGGTTGATTACAAGGAAATTGAGGGTAGTAGGGTTTGAAGTTTTTAAAGCATATTGGTTTGTAAAGGGCGTAGGTTATCCCTTCAATGGGAAACTTACAAATTCTACCAAAATGATCCTTGTGAATTGTAATTTCCACTCCCTTTACATATGTTCTCAAGGAGGTTCCTACAATTTTCAGGTTTAGGTAGAACTGTTTTACTAAGTTTAGGAAGGTCATATTCGGTATTTAGGTGAAGCTCTTTGAGTGAAGTTTGGAAAATTTAGTGATAAGGCTTGTGACTTTTCAAGACACTAAGTTCCAAGTACCAAGGTTGGATTACTTTCTTGGCTAAAATTGTTATATTTTCTTCTTGCCTGCAGTTTATCAAATTCATAGTGAAAGAATTTCTTCTTGGTGTTTCTCGGGATCTTAGGCTTTGAGGAGGCCGTGGTAAAACTTATGGTAGAGGAGCTCACACACAAGAAAAGATGCAAGAAAGTATGAATTTGAGGAGCAAGGACTAGTGAAAGAGGCATACCTATTTATAGCGTGCCTTCTGAAGCTTTGGTCGTATATTTCATGCAAGTATTCATTGGAGATTGTGTTGATTGAAAATCAATTGAAAATCAAATAATAATCTTTCCAAGTTGAGTGTTCCAATCGATTGGCTTACTCCTATAATCGACTGGTGAACCATATCTCTCCAAATTTTGTTCGTTTATCATCAATGTTGAGATCTTCTTTGTTTGGAGGGCAAGTTTAGTTTGGATATATTTTGAAATTAGGCACGCTAAACTTCTCAAATCGATTTCCATAATGTGCCAATTGATTGGGCTTACGTAGTTCAGCCTCCTTGGTGCATGTTGGGACTTGTGCTTGATTTGTCACTTTTATGCACCCCCATTTATCATTATTTTCACCCCCCCCATTTATCATTATTTGAACCCCTTTGCTATAATACACTTAAGAACTCATCTTATAGGTTAGACAAATAATTTATTTAGATAAACAAAATCAATTCATTATTTTAAGGGGTTAATCAGAGTTTTTGATTATTTCAACCTTAAAATAATATATACCCCTTTTATCAAGAATTCTTGATAAATATTTCCCATAAAGGGAAACACCAATTATACTTTGGTGTATCATTCTCTGCACATTGTTGGATGTGAGAGTTGGTGTAAACAACAAAATAAACTAGTCCACTACAAAGGTATTCATTCAATTAATCACCTTGAGATATTCTCAAGAATACTTACTTTGATCATCGTACGTTCTTTGATCAAATAATTCATGTACAATATACTTAAAAGTATACTCTTACTTTGCATAACTCCATTAATGATCGTTAAGGCTTCAAGCTGCAAAGATATCTGCAAAACACTAAGGTTTCACCTTTGGTGCCCACGTCTTCTTGGACCCAGATGCATTAGTTTTAGAAGATCTAAGGTCGTTACCTATAGATATTTTCAATTTATCAAAACAAAATAGTTCTAAGTGACCTATTATCTTACAATGTTTGCACTTATAAACTGGACACTTATTTTCCTTATGGTCTACATGTTTAATAAGTTTATTATCTTTTTTAAATCCTAGACCAATTTTTTTTATGAAATATCTTTGATTTGATATGATCAAGTAAATTTTTTCCCTTGGGCAAACTTACCTAGGGTTTCGCGTAAATCAACTGCTTCCTTTATAATGGAGACATAATGCTTACACTCTTCCCATTAGTTTCTAATCTTATTTATTTCTATATTGAATAATTAATTTGTGTCTTTAAGGTTTCTTAATGATTCCTTAAGACCTAATATGCATTCTCCCAGTTTATCATTTTCTTCCACTAATCGACTACTCATTCTAAACAATTTTTCATGATGGTTTAATACATAGTATAATAACTGAAGGTCAGAAAAACACACAAGAGGGTGGTTGAATTGTGTATCTGATAACTTATGCTTTTTAGAAAAAAACTTCTGAATCTGACCAAGTTCAAATTCTAAGCTTGAGTGGACTCCTAGAACTTTAGATATGGCCCAAACAAGGCAAATGGGCCAGCAAATACGAAAATGCTTAGTTATTATAAAGTAAAACCATAAATAAAATAAAATATTCATTTTATTTGGAGCATTTTTTTGTATGCCACCTTCCACATACTTAGTGAACTTATGATCTCATAATTCTCCCAAACACCAAGAGGTTTTGTCCTAAACTCTAAACCTGCATAAGTAATTAGTTGACCGGAAAAATTTCTCTCCTTTGTCTTTTTTTTATTTCGTTTTGAAATTTATTCATTTTGTCTTCCATATTTTTAAAGTAATATTTTTTCTCAATCTTATCATCTTTTATCTCAACTATATATTTATTTTCAACTCTATCCATTTCCTTTTCTCACTCCTCTTATTTTCTATGAAAAATTTCCTTCTTCTCCACTTCCTCAATAATTTCTTTTCATTTCACTTTTCTATCTCAATCTTCAATCACACTTTCTTCTTTTCTTTCCTCATTGACTAAACATTCAACTATTATTTTTTCCTCACCATCTCTTTCAATGATTTTATTTTTATCATTTTCTATTGGAACAAGAGATATTTGACAATTTTTAAATAAAAATAAGTATGTGTTGGTGAGACGATCATACTTTGATCGATTTTGTTTATGCCATGGAAGACCTAGTAACAATTCCCTCATTTTTTAAGGCACCACATCACATAACATCTCATCTTCATATTCTTCAAGCATGAATTTCATTCTTACTTGTCTTGACACCAAAATGTCAGCCATATCTTTAAATTCCGGATCTTCGAGGCTACAAAGTAAGTATGGGTTTGAATGCTCAAGAAGCGAAAGTCTCAATTTTTCCACCATAGTTGTACTTGCCATGTTGATCCAATATTTTCTGTCATTGTCCAAGCCACAAATCTTATCATTCACAATACATCTTGTAAACAAAAGATTTTTATTTTGTTTGGCTTCCATGATGAATCACCAAAAAAAAATATTAAAGCTTGACAAATATAACTAATAATATGAGTAACAATTGAAACTTTTGGATTTTCCCTTTTTTTATACAATTTTTTTATTTTTATATACGATGCAATACAAACTAATAGGAACGAAAATTGAAATTTGCTACAAAAATATGGTTATATACGAATCGTGCTCTTGATACCACTTGATGACTAACTGATTTGTGATTCGGTCATCTTTGTCCTAGTTTACTATTTTTTATGAAACTTGTGATTCCATTATTACATTATAGAGTAGCACACTAATTTAAAAGAGTAATATGAATTAGGACATAATTGAAGTAAAAAACAATATAGAAAGAAATTGATGGAAAATAGTAGAAATAGGGCGCTACACTCTTTCTATGACTTAGAAAGGATTATAACCTAAGTGAGGATCGTCATAAGAAACTTGGTTTCTTGATAAGATCAAAATATGGTTCAATCCAAAATCAAAGGAGCAATGCTCTTAAAATTATATAAAGTGTTTGTTTAACAAAATTCATCTTTATTTTTTATTCATGATTTGCTCCATATTTATAGGTAAAAGATAGCTTATAGTAATAACTCAAGAAATTCTACAAAGTCAGCCCGCTAACTTATCAATAATGATTTGGGAAATAAAGGTCACACACTTAAAGGTAATGGAGAAAGTGAATGAAAGGTCACACACTTAAAGGTAATGGAGAAAGTGGATATTTATTGTCTTTCCTTCATCTTTACATTCTTATTGATGAAGATTTTTTGAGACATAAAGAAGCCTAATTTCGTTTTGGCCCCAACATATAAATTATGGATAATTTTCTTAGCTTTCCAATGCATTAAAGATCAAGTCAATTGGACTCCTAGAACTTCAAATATGGCCTAAGCAAGACAGATGGGCCATGTGTCTTTACTGAAGAAAAGGTTTCCAAGAGAGAGACGTTGGAGTAGGTACGATGAGGATCTTTATCTTTTGCATCACATCTTTATCCATTGTGTCATTATCAAGTAAGGCATCCATATGCATGCTGGGGTAGACTGAAGAAATTATGTCAAGCAGCCTTGAGCATTGTGCTAAAACCTCTAGTTGACTTTCTCCATAATTTTGGCAGTTTGATAAGATGGAGTTGCTTTTGTAGAGAGTACAAACCAAAAAGGTGTTGTACTATTTTTCTATCATGGCACTTGAAGTTCCCTTTGAAAATTAGAAGCTGAGTCAATATGGCGTTGAGGTTCTTTTCAAAAATCATATGCTGGTCCATTAGAATCTAAATTATATGCTTCTTCTTTACAAGCCATTTAACTAGGTCAGAACCTAGGTAATTACTAGCTTAATAATCATGCACACTTAAACAAATATTAGTATACTCTATTGTTTTGTAATTACTCTGTTATCATCAAAACCCCAGGAGTACGAACAAATTTTGTTCCAATAATCTCCCCATTTTTTATGATGACAAACAAGAGTATTTAAGAACAATGGTTGGTCAGGTTAAACAACTTGACAACATTAGAGTATGAGGTTTGTAAGCTCCCCCTAAGTCTAAGAATCCATAGGTTAAGGTTTGTAAGCCCCCCCCCTAAGTTCTATCCAAATTATTTAAACTAATTTTAGTAACTTGATAATTTCAGAGTATGAGGTTTGTAAGCTCTCTCTGAATTTTACTAGTTCATAGGTTAAGTTTTGTAAGATCGCTAAGTTCTATCCAAGTTATTAAAACCTTTGTTTTAAACAAAATAATCGTAACATTTTTCTCATATGTGCTTAAAGTGGGTTCAGGATCTTGATAACAAACATAGAAAATGTTTTTATCAACTCTTTAAATACTTCCATATTTATCCTCCTTTTGTAATCAACAAAAAGTAAATAAAATAGATTATAGAGAGAAAATAGATAATAAATATCTTAGCTTCCAAGAAACTGAAGAGACCACAGGAAGAAGAACACAAAGAGTTACTTCCCAAGACAACAACTCAAAATCGTGTCATCTTTCACAAAACGGAAATTGAGAAGTGAAAAGATGTAAATAATGAGCAGATATCACGCGTTAATGAATATTAGTGTTGAAACTTCCAAGAATCAAGGATAATCAACATACAACATGATTAATCTTCCAACTGGCCATTATAAAAGCAAATCTTCTTAGTTTTAAACCATACAAAACATCCTCCAATTTCTTCTAAATAAAAAATGAGTACTTCAACTGAAAGTTCCAAGACCTTCATCAATTAACAGACTACCATGGTCAAGGAGACCAAGGTGGTGAAGCAGTGCATTGAGCAGAGGCATGAAGAGAACAAGCCTATTGAAGCAAGCATAACTTTTGAAGCTTTGAAGTCTGAGGAAGCTCTAGAGGCATCAAATAAAAAGAAGTTCAAGAAGAGGAAGACCCCTGTAGAAGAAGATTCTTCTGATTCTAATAAAGATGATGTATATTTTGATTCAGATGATGAAGATGAACAAGATTTCAGCTAGGGTAACTTTTTCAAGGCCAAACACTTTAGATATTCTATGTATAGTGTTGTATTTGAAATACATTTAAATGTACTTCCTTCTTCAATTTTAATGAAAGTTTAACCCTTTTTCCATTAACACATATTTAATCCATTATCCATAAATTTCACAGTAGAGTAAAAAAATGTATGGGAAAAATAATTATTGTAAGTGAATATGAAGAAAAAAAAAATCAATTTTAACCCGTAGTATACAAACTAATTATGACCAATAATAAATGAATCTTCTTAGAATAGTCAAACCGATTTCTACAACTAGGCTACATATGCAGGAACTAAAGATGAGTGGTTGAGAAGAAAGGACTACTAAACCAACTTGTTTTCAAAAATTGATTGTGCACAAAAAATAAGAAAAATAATATGTCATGTTAAACTTGCTTATAAAACAGGCTCTTCGTAACATAAGAAGAACACATTTCAAAATACTTTCTAAGAAAATGAGTGATCTAACACGAGAAGAATATAAGAAACCAACAACAACTCTTCATGAGAAGCAGAGAGTTAAAGAGAACAAATAAACTAAAGTAGATGAAAGTACTCAGAAGCTAGTCACAAATGAGAGTGACAACACAATTGATAACACTACTCAAGACACACAAAAGAAACCATAAGAAATTTTTATTCAAGAAGAGGACATAGAAGATGATGACTGGGTATCATATTTTAGGTTCAATGATTAGGAGAAAGATTAGTCATTGAGAGAGTTTTAACTATATCAACTATATAGAAATGTAACCTTCATATAAGGATGCTAGAACATTGTGCCCTACCAGTAATAGACATAGTTTGAGACCAAGAGATTACATTTAACTTCAATCATAAGAGATGTAATACCAAGATGAGTTAACCAAGATTTTTTAATTTACCAGAAATTAAATATTTAATCTCATTCAATGTATCAAAGTTTAACAATAAAATAGAGTTCAGAGTTTCAGAGGCTGAAATAATTTAGAGGTTTCCAAATATCATAGGCTCTCCAATGGCTCCTTGATATGAATATCTTTGATTCTTTTTAGATACTAAAACCTCATCTAGAATCAATCATTAATCTTTGATAAACACCATGTTTAGATTTTTCTTGATAAAGTCAAATATTTCAAGAGTAAGGGGTTTGGTAAATATATCAGCCTATATTGATGATCAGTATCAATGAACTAAATATCTATAACACCTTTCTCAACATAATCTCTAATAAAATGACGTTTAATCTCAATATGCTTGGTCTAAAATGTTGAACAGGATTTTTTGTTAAACAAATGGAAGCAGTGTTGTCACAAAAAATAAGTATATTGTTACCACAGATCTGATAATCCTCTAACTGATATTTTATCCATAATAGTTGTGTACAACATTTAGCAGCTGAGATGTATTATGGTTCTACTATATACAAAGCAATATTTACTTCTCTTTTACTGGCCCAGGAAATTAGGTTTCCACCAATGAATTGACAATTTCCACTAGTGGATTTTCTCTCAAATATAATCCCAGCATAGTCGGCATCACAAAATTCAACTAGCTTATAGTCTAGGGATTTCTTATAAAGAAGACCCATATTTGATATTCCTTTCAAATACCTAAAGATTATCTTAATACTAGTTAAGGGAGCTTGTATAGGATCTGATTGAAATCTTACACACAAGAATACACTGTACAAAATATCAGGCCTAGAAGTAGTGAGGTAAAGTAAGGAGCCAATCATACCTCGATACAATTTCTGATCTATCTTTGTGGTGCTTTCTTCTTTGTTCATATTGCAGGTAGGATGCATAAGAGTTGCCATAATCTTGCAATTTTCAATATTAAACTTCTTCAGAAGCTCCTTTGTATACTTAGATTGATGAACATATATCCCATATTCGCATTGGTTGATTTGAATCCCAAGGAAGAACCTTAATTCTCCCATCATGTTCAGAGCAGCATTAGTAGAACCAAAAATCATGTCATCAACATAGATTTGGACAATTAAGATATCCTTTATTTAGATTTTTTCTAAATAGTGCATGCAGTGTCTACCTGACATTTTTTAAAACCATTTTCAATGAAGAAATTGATCAATCTTTCATACCAAGCTATTGGAGCTTGTTTGAGTCCATAAAGTGATTTCTTTAGTTTGGAAAAAAAAATCCAGATGGACAGAGTCCTCAAACCCCGGAGGTTGTTTGACACACACTTTTAAGAAATGACTCCTTTTAAGAAAGCACTCTTAACATCCATTTGATATAAAAATAATATCATGATTAATAGCATAAGAGATAAGAAGTTTGATTGCCTCTAACCTTGCAACTGGTGTAAAGGTTTAAGAGAAATTTATACCTTCCCGTTGATTGTAGCCTTGAGCTACTAGTCTAGCTTTATTTATTAACATGTCTCCTTGTTCATTCAGCTTGTTTCTGAAAACCCATTTTGTTCAAATAATGTTTCTCTAATTTGGTCTATGGACCAGATCCCAAACATCATTTCTATAAAACTCGTTCAACTCCTCTTGCATAGCCACAATCCACCCATTATCTAAAAAGGATTCATCAACAGAGGTTGGCTTAATGAAGGAGATAAATCCTATCAAGAATTTTCATTTCTGAAGGAAAATCTAGTTCTTAAGGGCTCATATTTGTTTCCAATGATTGATTAGTTATTTTGGATGAGAAGCTTTATACTTGAAGGATCTCTTGGGAGGAGTTTAGACTTCTTAACCAGATGGCGCTTCTTATGAATCTACATCTTTTGGATGAGCTTGAAGAGTTGGGTCAGATTCTGGTATACCACCATTTGAGCCAATAACTTCTAAGTTTATGACTTCTAAAGGTCCAACTACTAGATATTATTCAGAGACATGCATATTTGCAAGACTTTAAACAAGCTCTAACATTTCATAGTCAGGCTCTTTGTCATCAAATTTTACATGTATAGACTCTTCGATCATTATGGTTTCAGAGTTATACACTTTGTATGCTTTAGAGTGTTTAAAGTATTCTAAAAAGATACCCTTCTGAGCTTTAACATCGGATTTCCTCAGATAGTCTTTGTTGTTCAGAATGTAACAAATACAACCAACTATTGAAAATAAGATATGATAGGCTTCCTTCCTTTAAATAACTCATATGATTTTTTGTTCAGAATTGGTCTGATGTAGATCTGATTATGGACATAACAAGAAGTTTTAACAGCTTCTGCCCACAAGTTCTTTGGAAAATGTTTCTCGGGATCATGGTTCTAGCCATTTCTTGCAAGGATCTGTTCTCTCTTTTTATAACCCCATTTTGTTATGGAGTTCTAGGAGAAGAGAACTTTTGGATAATTCCATGTTTTTCACAAAAGACTTCAAATGGCTCATTTTCTAACTCTCCACCATGAGCACTTCTGACTTTTAGGATCTTTAATTCCTTTTCAAATTGTACTTGTATGCAAAAGATGTTGAATACCTCAGATGATTCATCTTTAGATCTAAGGAATTTAACCAAAGTCCATTTATTGTAATCATCAACAATGACTAACCCATATTTCTTTCCATTGATTGAGGCAGTCCCAACAGGACCAAATAAATTAATGTGAATCAATTCTAAGGGTCTAGAGGTAGAGAATATGTTTTTAGATTAAAAAGAGGTTTTGCTAATCTTTCCTACTTAGCATGCTCCACAAAGAGCATCTGAGTGATGATCAAGAATCTGGAATCCTTTTAACAAGTTTCTGCTTGCAAAGTTTAGAGATTAACCTCTAGTAGTCATGACTTAACCTTCTGCGCTAAAGAATAACCTCTAGTTATCCATAATAGTTGTGTACAACATTTAGCAGCTGAGATGTATTATGGTTCTACTATAGACAAAGCAATATTTACTTCTCTTTTACTGGCCCAGGAAATTAGGTTTCCACCAATGAATTGACAGTTTCCACTAATGGATTTTCTCTCAAATATAATCCCAGCATAGTCAGCATCACAAAATTTAACTAGCTTATAGTCTAGGGATTTCTTATAAAGAAGACCTATATTTGATATTCCTTTCAAATACCTAAAGATTCTATTAATACTAGTTAAGTGAGCTTGTATAGGATCTGATTGAAATCTTGCACACAAGAATACACTGTATAAAATATAAGGCCTAGAAGCAGTGAGGTAAAGTAAGGAGCCAATCATACCTCGATACAATTTCTGATCTATCTTTGTGGTGCTTTCTTTTTTGTTCATATTGCAGGTATGATGCATAAGAGTTGCCATAATCTTGCAATTTTTAATATTAAACTTCTTCAGAAGCTCCTTTATATACTTAGATTGATGAACATATATATATATATCCCATATTTGCATTGGTTGATTTGAATCCCAAGGAAGAACCTTAATTCTCCCATCATGTTCAGAGCAGCATTAGTAGAACCAAAAATCATGTCATCAACATAGATTTGGACAATTAAGATATCCTTTATTTAGATTTTTTCTAAATAGTGCATGCAGTGTCTACCTGACATTTTTGAAAACCATTTTCAATGAAGAAATTGCTCAATCTTTCATACCAAGCTATTGGAGCTTGTTTGAGTCCATAAAGTGATTTCTTTAGTTTGGAAAAAAAATCCAGATGGACAGAGTCCTCAAACCCGGGAGGTTGTTTGACACACACTTTTAAGAAATGACTCCTTTTAAGAAAGCACTCTTAACATCCATTTGATATAAAAATAATATCATGATTAATAACATAAGAGATAAGAAATTTGATTGCCTCTAACCTTGCAACTGGTGTAAAGGTTTCAGAGAAATTTATACCTTCCCGCTGATTGTAGCCTTGAGCTACTAGTCTAGCTTTATTTATTAACACGTCTCCTTGTTCATTCAGCTTGTTTCTGAAAACCCATTTTGACCCATTTGTCATCACTCACATACATTTGGCAAACCACCTTTTGGTCAGTCAGTTCAAAAAGATTAATTTTGTAAACATTTCCTTTCCTCTTCTCTTTGAATAAAACAAATTTATCAGATTTATTGATGACTGAGCAGATGTTCTTATTAAATAAGACCTCATAACCACTGTCACAAAATTCACTGATGCTCAGTAGGTTATGTTTGAGTCCATCTATAAAGAGAGTTACCAATAGTACTTATACCAATGATCTTCTCTTTTTGTCCTCCTCCAAACC
Organism: Vicia faba; assembly: GCA_948472305.1. NCBI lineage: Eukaryota > Viridiplantae > Streptophyta > Magnoliopsida > Fabales > Fabaceae > Vicia > Vicia faba. The sequence goes on from OX451741.1 coordinate 48,480,618, forward strand.
CTACACTTCCTTCCTCTTTTAGAGTTAGGGTTTGGAACATATGCCTTTCTCCTGTCCTATTTCGTGAGACCCCACTGTCTAGGTACCATGACTGTTGTTTTGCTTCTCCTTTTAGGCATATCTATAGCAAACACAATCTCATATTTAGGTACTCATATTCTTATGGATCCTCTAGTGATAGTTCTAACTGACTTTTTCTTGTTTTGTGCATTTGCCTAATAGTAATGCCTAGGCTCAATCCATTCTTTAGGTTTATAAAAGTTTTGTCTTGGATGAGTCTTGACTTTACTTTCTGAACACTTTAGAATCTTTGGTCTATAGGTCCTTTGTTCTGATTTCTTCATAACCTTTGACTTGAAGGCCATTGGTTCTGAATTTTTTATAACTTTTAACTTTTGAACCTTAGGTTCTGGTTTGATCAGAACCTATAATTGTTGGTTCTTGGGAACAAAATTTTTCAGAACCTTAAATTTTGAAGTCTCGGATACAGATTTATTCAGATCTTTTGAATTAGAAATTTTGGGTTCTGTCTGGGTCAGATTCTTACCTTTATCAGAAGCAGGCACAAAATAAGTTTTGAGCACTATTTAAAGAAGAAGAATATGAGGGTTTCTTTAAAAGCTGAACTTTGGACCATTCTTCATTATAACCCAGACCTTCTCCTTTGCTCTTACTTACTCCATAGATCATGGAAGCAAGTTTAGCTCTCTCAAGACCTGTGGTGATAAAGCTTTGAAGAGCCACCTCATGCTCATCTAATGTTTTATCAAAAAATTAACTAAGAGAGCCTTATGATCTTTTTCAAGAGATTCAAGTTTTTCTTAAGACTTTTTTTAACTCTTCTTTCAAAAGATCATGATCTTTCTTTAAGATTTTCATGTGTCTTGCTTTGTCTTTGCAATGACTCATGGGGTCTAGAATGAAAGAAATATGATCAAAACGAGATAAGTTAGAATATACATCGTCTTCTTTGTCGGATTTTGAACCAGGGCAAGATTCAAATTATGCATCACATGATGTGAGAGCCATTATTGCTAGATTTACTTCTCATTCATCTATGTCAAAACTTTCTTTATTATCAAGTTCATCCCATGTTACCATGAGACTTTTCTTGAATTTGTTTCTGAAGTTGTCCTTCTGTAAGCTTTTTTTCTTTGATTCACCCTTCTGTAGATTAGCACAATCAGATCTGAAGTGAACATGCTTGTTGCAAATTGTAGCTGATCTTTTGGTCATCTTCTTTATATCTAGAATAGAGACTCTTAAGCCATTGCTTCTACCAGAGAATATTTTGTTCCGTTTTGTCAGATGTTGAAAGCTGTTAATGATAAATGCCATTTCTTCTTAATCAGAGTTATCATCATAAACTCCTTCATCATAAGCTTCTTTTGATTTACTGACTCTTGAAGATCTAGGAGCTTTACCACCAGATTTCTCAGTAGCAGACTTTAAAGCCAATGATTTGGGCATCTTCACAGGATCATCTCCATTTAGTTCCATTTAATTTCTATGAAGGTTGCTTATCAGACTTTCAACTTTAATCTCCTGAATAGCTGCTACTTTGGGTCTGACTCTTACAGGAAGACTCCTTAAAATCTTCTTGACATGATCTGCAGAAGTATAACTTTTGTTCAAAACTTGAAGGCCTGATGCAAGAACTTGAAACCTATAGGACATGGTTTCAATGTCTTCATCATCCTTCATTTTAAAGAGTTCATATTGGTGAACTTGAAGGTTGGCCTTAGCCTCTTTCACATACTGGTTACCTTCTTAAGTTGCACATAATAATTCAAAGATAGTCTCGGCAGTTGACTTATCTATGATTTTTATGTACTCAGAGTGAGGTAAAGCATCAACAATAATACCTCTTACTCTATGATTTTTTATGTACATTTTTCTTTTGAGCTGGTGTGAGAAATTTTCTATCAGCAACCATTACCAGACTATTCACTTAAATATCAATACCATATTCAAGGATGTCCCATAGCTCACCATCAAGCCTAGTGATGTATGTGTAAATTTTGTTTTTCCACTATTTAAAGTGAGTAGAATCACAACTGAATATTGGTGGTTTAACATAATAGTGAATATTTTTTAGGAACACTATAATCACATGGTCTACTAGTTCCAGTAACATGACTATCCAGTATTACCCATCTAGTATACTTTTCTCATCAAGGTATTTTTATGTACCATTGTTAAGTATTAAGCACGAACCTTGCTTTGATGCCAACAGAAGGTGAGAGAAATACACAAGAAGGGGGGTTGAATTGTGTATATGATAACTTATGATTTTTAGAACAACAACTTCTGAATCTGACCAAGTTCAGATTCTAACTAGATTAAGTAGCATCAGAATAATTTAAAAGTGCAGAAGCAATAAGTAAATCAGACATAAAGATTATCATGGTTCCTCTATAACGAGAGTAGTCCAGTCCCCTTACTATACAAGAGTTTTTCACTATAACCAGAACCAGATTACAACTTACTTAGACAAACCCATCTAAAACTTCCTGCTCAATCACACTTGAAATAGACTTCCTTTTCTAAACTCATAGTTTATGACTTCCTGCTCAATCACACTTGAAAGAGACTTCCTTGCCTAACTGACAGTTCAGGACTTCTTTGCTCAATCAAGCTTGAAGGAGACTTCCTTGCTCAAACACTCAATCTGAGACTTCCTTGCTCAACACATTGTTTGAGACTTTTAGAAAATCTAAACAAATTGTTTACGATTATAATAAGATGTACCTGATATACAATCAGAGCTATAAATAATACAACACAAGTAAAGACCTTGTTACTTGAGATTTCTAAGATATACAAGTGTAAGAAACTCTCAAGACTATGTGCAACCACAACAACTATATACAGAAGCTTTAAAGAGCGAAACAACTCTTATTATTGTTATGATATCTTATTGTATATCGGTGTTGCTTATTTTGAATCTTTAGCTCCTTATATAGAGGGAACAAAAGAGACGTTAGAAGCATGCTTGCACAAGTGTATTGGCTTAAGAAGTGGTTTCCAAGAGAGAGACATTGGAGTAGGTACAATGATGATCTTCATCTTATGAACAATTACTTTATCCATTGTGTATTTGTCAAGTAAGGCATCCATAGGCGTGTTGGAGTAGACTGTAGAAATCATGTCAAGCAGCCTTGAGCCTTGTGCTAAAACCTCTAGTTGACTTTCTCCATAATTTTAGCAATTTGATAAGATGGAGCTGTTTTGTACAGAGTACGTACCAAAAGGTGTTGTATTATTTTTCTATCATGGCCCTTGAGATTTTATTTGAATATCATAGGATGAGTCAATAATGGTGTTGAGGTTCCATTTGAAAATTAGATTTTGGTCCATTATAATATGAATTATATGCTTCTTCTTTACAAGCTATTTAACTGGGTCAAAACCTAGTTAATTACTAGCTTAATGATCCTGCACACTTAAACAAATGTTAGTATACCCTATTGTTCTTTAACTACTTTGTTATCATAAAAAACTAATGAGTATCAAAAGATTTTGTTCCAACAATATCTACATCATAGGTTTCCTTTAAGCAAACTCCATCTTCTTTGTTCAAAGAAGATTCTTTCATATCTCTCTCCTAGGTTGATGTCTCTCCTCCTATTCCTCGTTCGAATATTGAAGAAAATTCTTCTTCTTCTTTGTTTTTTCTTGAACAAGAGGTTTCTTCGTTTGATGTAGAATCTTTCGAAGATCGTTCAACTACTAGTATATTCTTTCGAAGGATTCTACATGAGTTGTATGATAGGAGTATGTTGAAGTTGGTTATTCTCCAGTCTTTATTTATTCATCTTTGAGTAATTGAACTAGTTTGTTCAATTTCTCTATAATTTCTTTCATTCTTGGTTTTTCCTGGAATTTATGAAGGCTCCCGTCTTTTGATTTAAGAGTTGGACTAAACTTCCAATTCTTAACTCTTAAACATTGGTTAGTGATGAAGGTTTTAATATAATTTCCAATATTCCTAAACTTTGACAAACATTAAAAGTGGTATACTCATTTTCTTCACCTTGTGTGTTTATCTTCTCTTATTTGACACTTGGAGAAACTCGATAGATCATTTCAAGAGTATCCCATACTTCCTTGATAGTTTGACAATGATGAACATAATAAAATTTACTATTAACTAGAGATATTGTTATAAAGCTCTGGGTTTTGAAATCTATTTCAAATTTTCTCTTTTCCTCTTTGGTCCAAAGGGAGTCAAGTTTATCTACTACTTCATCATTTACTTGACGAGTAGGGAAAATGGACCATTGATTATTGTTTCCTACAATTCATAATTTATAATTTGAAGAAAAAATATAAACCTAGCTTGCCAAATATAAATCTACTATTACTGAAAAGTGGTGGTGTGTTTACAAAAGATCTCTTTTCATAAGCCATTTTCCTCCTGAGACGATTAATTCTTAAACAAGATTTAGGCTTTGATGCCATTTATTGGCATGTGACTTCCCACACAAGAAGGGGGTATTATGTGGTTTCGAAAAACGTGGTTTTGAAAGGCTTTTTGATTTAACATAAGAGTTTAAGAACATTTTAATAGTTGTTTTAATATTAAGTGGTAGAAAATAAATTAGCAGTATATAAATTACAGAAATGTAAAGAATTAAGGGAAAAAAGGAACACCAAGAGTTATACAAATTCAATCAAGAAACATATTAGTCCTACCCCTAAGACTTGATCTTGGGAGTATCTAATAAACTCGAGAGCTTTTAGTAGGTTATCCTCACAAACCCTCCTTATAAAAGGAAAAATGAAGTTTAATGTTGACTTCCAACCAAACAATAAGCAGAAGAGTAAAGAGGTGAGTCTTCCTTCCAAATAATGGAGTGAAGAGGCGAGTCTTCTTTTCAAACATTAGACCAAAGCGGCTAGTCTCCTTTCCACGAGAATCTTGGAGCGATTAGCCTTCAAACTTCTAAACAAACTTTGCGAGCTTTTAAGACAAGTTGAGCTCACCAACCTTAAACCTTGGTTTGACCACGGGCTAACCAATTACCTCAGATATTTTAACATCTAGCTAATCTTGAACCATATCAAGCTTTTAATACTGGGAAAAGCTTTAACCTTAAACCTTGGTTTTACCACGGGCTAAGAAAAATCATATGAAAGCTTTTATCACGGGCTGAGTCTTTGAACCTAAACAAGGGGTTGATCTCACAATCCCTAAACCAATGCTTTTCACTGGTTTAACTTTTAACCCAACAAATCCTAATATGATAAAATGTTCAACCAAGGTATAAACAAAAATTTCCTTGGTGAACTTACAAAATCTGCCCTTCTAGAATTACAGCTTATCCTCACTTACAAAATAATTTCTTAAAAAAAGCACTTCGACTAAAATATTAGTGCGGGAAAGTAAAAGAAAAGTTTAGAGAGAGGGGGTGTGAGATGTATGAAACACGATTCTAGATATTTTGAAATAAGGGAAGGGAACTTTATTTATAGGCTACATGTTGGCCCAAAAAGGAAATCATTTTAAAGGAATTTTATGACTTGCCAATCAATTGACAAAGTGTTCTAATTGATTAGTTTGCTCCTTTACATTTGATTGCCAAGTTAAAAAAGGAAATAGAAGATATCTAGTCATTACCCATCATTAAGATGTTGTTCTAATCGATTAGGGCACATTTTTAAAATCTCCCAATCAATTGGAATAAGGTGTCAATCGATTGGAAAAGACAAAAACTTTGCCCGTATCTTTTCAGACAACTTCCAAATCATCTGGCACAACTTTAGGACATTTTTGAAAGTATTTCTTTGAGAAAAGTCGGTATAAAAAATGTGTTTGCGTGTGTGTGTGTGATTTAGCCATGTAATTTTCGAGAATTCCTTTATGCATTACATAGTTTTCACTCAGACTAATTAAGGCATACTTTCTTGAACTTCAAAACTTTGTCAGATACTTTCCTTCTTGTAGAAACTTAGTTGAGTTCACTTGAGATAAGGCTTGATATAACTTCTATTTGGCTGCCACCATTGGATAGTAAAGTCCAACTAAATCCTAATACTTTGTCCATCAGTTTCCATCATTAGAAAAAAGTAGTCGTCAACAAAATAAAAATAGTTGTCCTTGTTAAAAGGGTTCCACAAAACAAACAAGTGTCACACTATTTGAAATTGAGGAAATATACGTTGTTAAGGGTAGTTATTTCATGCAAAATATTTGGATGAACCGGTAACTCATCATTTATGGTGTTAATCTTGGAAATGTCCCGATAACACGCGACAACACTAGAACCATAAACCTCATAAACAACTTGATACTTAACTCTCGGGATAAACACATTAAGGTTAGCCACCACTTAATTAGGGATCATGTTGAAAAAACGGAATGTGTACTTGAGTTTGTGACCTCATCAAATCAACTCGCATACATTTTCACTAAATTTTTTCCTAAGGAAAGCTTGTTTTTCATAATAACCGAATTAGGAATCCTAAATAAATCATGCATGAATTAATATGCTAAATTGTTTCTTTTCTTATACATTATCATATGTGTTCTATGTTATATACTTGTTTTCCTACCTTTTTGATTATGCCAAAGGGGGAGAAGTATATTCTCGGGGGATTAAATTATACTTTTTACTCATCTGAGGGGGAGTTTAAACATTTCAAACTTTATCTCTGTGTTTTCTCTTTTACCATGTCCTTGAAAGATGCGTTGTTATCATAAAAATAGAGGAAGAATATGGATCTATGTGCTTGAATGTATGGAGCTAAAGATCCTGATGCTGGTGACCTTTTTAGTGTTTTGATGATGACAACATTGATGCATGTTGATGTTGGTGGTGATATTTTTCCACCTCTTTGACGATGGTGATTAGCTTTAAGATATCCCAAGCTTCTCCAAGTTGAAGATTAAAGGTTCCAGTAAAGTGCTTATATGAGTAGTGTATCTTGAAAAGGAATTCAAAAGTTTCATAATTGTGAAATATAGTAAATGTGAAAACTCGCATGGTCGTGTCTTCTAAGTGAATTGAGTCTTATGAAAGTAAGAGAGTAACTTCTAATATGTTAAGGCAACTCACACACACACACCTAAAATATTTTTAAGGCCTCTCTCTATTTGACAAAATCGCCTAAAAATATTTGTAGGGAGTGTCTGACGCACTCGAGCCTTTTAGCCATCATGTTTCATTTTATATATCCTTTGTTAAACCATTTTGAGACTTTTATCCTATTTTGTTATTTTTATCACCGCAATACAAACCATTGGCCTAAACACTCTCATACCCTATTCAGAGTTAGAAGGATGATGTCTCAGAACTTTGTCTGATTTAAGTTTGGGGTTGTTTGAATAACAACCTCTAAATTTAGGGTATTTATTCAAAAAGTTAAGAAAGTGAAAAAATATAATCAATATGAGTATAACCTGTTGTGTTTTTTATGGATTGTGAAATATATCTTGAATTTCCCGCGTATGTGGTATAAGAGTATGAATAAGCGGAGTTTGTTGGACCAAGTATGCAGTTAACTTAAATATATTCGCATTCCTTTTCGAAAATTAATGTCCGTAATTTATTGCGAAAAATAGTTTGGCGATCATTTGAATATTTTTTAAACGTATAGCTGAGGAGTCTAATATAGCCCCCTTATCACGTGGCCAGATATTGGTCACGTGTCGCTTGCGGATATTGTAGTTTAATGGATCGCGAGTTTTAATATTTTGATATAAAATATTAAATTAAATTATGTTGCGAAAATTGTTCCTAAGCGTGTGATTTAAAAGATATAATTTAATATAAATAAGCAATATTATATATTTTAACTAAATCTAAAATAATAAATAATATATAATAATATAATTATTCAAATATAAATATAAATATGTATAAATACAAAATAAATAAATAAATAAATATATAAATAAATTTATAAAAGAAAATAGTAAATAAGAATAAATTAGTGGGAGGGGTGCAATTTATACTATAGTAGTAAAACTAGGGGGTTTAGATAGAAAGGGTCTAAATTCGGATTTTGAATTCAGGCCCAAAAGGCTAGGGTGTGTGTGTTGTACACTCAATAGCGAAACAAGGGTGTCAAAAGAATGGGGCCTGAATTCAGATTTTTGAATTCAGGCCCAATGGCCTGGGTGTTCTGATAGCGTGGGTAGTGAAAATAAATAAATAAAGGGGGGTTTGGATGGTACTGGGCTCAGAGACTCTAAAGCCCAGTATGCCTAAATAATGATAAAAATCACAGAATAAAAAATGGAGGGTGGGTCGGGTCATTCTTAGGCCTGTTACATTTTGTTCTTTAACAAAACAATAATTCTTATTTTTCATTTGTTTATCACTTTTTCTTTTCGTCACCTTCTCTCTCACGCTCCCTGCTCTCTCTCACTGCGATACAAACCCTTGATCTACAAACCCAAATCCCACAAACCCTAAATCAGTAGCGACTACCAATTCAATCCCTAACCATCATTTAATTAGACAATCGCACGAACATGAATTTTGTTTTATGTACCTTCTCTATCCTCTTTGCCTTTGTTTTGGTCACTGATCCTCTTTGTTTTTTCAGGTCCAATGGTAGTGGTGATGATGTTTTCGGTGGCGAATGAGGATGGTGGCTCTGTTCCGATCGCTGATGACAAAGGGGTGGTGGACAAGACGAACGGAGGATGGTCGCTTTGGAGAAGCGGTAGCACAGTCTAGATTAGATGAAGAACTTCCTTTGTCTCCTTTACTGTAAAAAAATAATTACTCTCCGTATCTCTTTTCCTTCCCCCCTCCCTCGTTACTGTTTTCTTCCCTTTTTATAGCGAACCCAGAACTTAGTAATTTAGGAATGTAACAAATTGAAATTTCGGTGTTTAATTAGGTTTTCAGATTAGGAAATAATTTGAAACATTGGTCTGTAAAAATTAAGACGTTATTGAATTCTGATTTTTGTGTTTGAATTTGTTTCCAAATTTGTAAAAAATTGCTGTAAATTTTGGTTTGGTTCTGCGTTTAATGTCTTCTTTCTGATTCTGTTTGTTCAAGGCTTTAGAATGGCAATTCCTTTTACTCACGCGCGCATGAATTTCCACAGTAAACATTCGTGACAAAAAAAATTGGGCCATACGCTTTGGGCCTGCGAGGAGAAAAAACTTTTTCAACCAATGTTCAATTCTGACTTATCAATCAATGTTCTGAAAAATAAACAAGAAGTTTTTTTAATTTAAGCCCATAAAATAATGACTTTAATAATCAGTAAAAAAAACCTGTGTAATAGTTTGTTGCAATTTAAAATAGAAGAAATGGGCCAAATACTTGTTTTATTGGGCCTTTAAAAATAGACCAAACATTTGACAAATCAGAAATAAAAAGAAGTTTCTTTTCTCAAAAATGGGCCTAATGTTTGGGCTTGTTACAAAACAATGAGAATTTTTTTAAAAATCTTACAATAAAACCTTTTAATGGGCCATGCTATTTTTGATTCATTGGGCCTCAACCAAAACAGAGTCATTTTATACATCAGAAAAAAGAGAATGAAAATTAAATGGGTTTCAAAAGATATGGGCCTTTGATTAATCGCTACACCCCCAAGTAGACAACAAACCTCCTTCTATATCTAATGTGGATTAAAAGTATATGGGCCTTAATCAAAACAAATTTGTTCACCTCCTTTTATTAGAAATACACCTCCCTTAATTTGGAATAGACTTTTATTAGAGCTTAACGGGCCATCAGATATTGATGGTCCATTTTGGACAGTTACACCCCTCTTTGATTTTAAATACCCCTATAAAAGTAAAAACTAAATAATAAAATTTATTTTAAAGAAAACTTTAAATATAATTAAGGGTAGGGAAAATTTGGGGTATGACACATATTTGATAATTGGCCTTACAAATCCACACAAGTTATCATGACTCCTTTGATAGGTAAGATGTCATGCAACTTGGTTTGACATTAATCACATACTCCAGAGCAAAAATTCTCAGTTTGCTTGCTTCACAATCTTTTCTAGAGTTACTTGCAATAGAATAAACCATCTCCCCACACGAATTCTGATCATATCACTCTATCTGATACCCTTTATGTACCTACTAACAATTGCTGGTACATAGGAAATCTTCAACATGACAGTAGTTATGCATTTGCCATACACTCCACTAAAGATATGGTTAGAAGCTTCACATCCTAATTCACCATAGTTAGAAAAGCCTATTCTGAATATAATGTTGAGCATCAAATTCCACATCCATAATCCCAAGCATCTTCCAAAGACACTCACCAAGAAGCGTGATGTTACAACATCATTTTAGGACATCACCTTCTTACCAAAGAAACCATTCACGTTGGTTCTTGATACACCTTCCATAGGCCTTATTGTTTGCAAAGTCCTTAACATAAGAGGATCTACAAAGAACACAACCTCAACAACTAATACACACTAGAGTACCATGGAGAGAAATAAACTCTCATACACTTTCTACAACATAGTTTTCAGATTTCAGTTATGCATCAACACATCAAACAAATGCATAACTCCTGTCAGAGTATTTGTCATCAATCACATGCACAACCTCACCCGAGGAGAATTTCCTCACGATCCTTCTTTCATAGTTTCCTCTGAGAAATACAATCAGCAGATAATACTACCTTCTCACATCAGGTAGAACATTTGGTCTAACATCCTTCTTCTGCACACATCTGGCACCAGCGGATTATTTTTTATGACAAACAGTCATAACCGCCATTCACACCATAAATCAGCCAGGTCAGACCAGTGGCTTGACTCTGCACTTCCACCATTAGCTCCACAAAAAAACTTCCTTGGCTGAAGAAGCAACCCTTAGCAACCCTTAAGCTGATGTTCCAACATCAGTTTAGACATTTTATATGGCTTTGGAGACACCACCCATAGTAGTCCATACGCAACTCTTGCAAGGAACACAAGAGTACACAACAATAGTTAATCAACCTTCAAGATCATACCATAGAAACATGTCGTAACTTGCATATTACACACCTCAAGAAGCTTCTTCTCATCGACATAATATCCAAACTTCTTGTCTGACTCTAAGGTGATAAACACCATCCTCATGCACCTAAAGAGAAGATTCCCTCTAACATATATCTAGGATAGACCATAACAAACAAGGTATTGAGTGATCATAATACCACAAACAAATATGCTTATTCCCTATCCTTCAAGACTCAATGATGCACTAATAGGAACAATACTTTGGTCCTTGTAGAAACTAGTGTTCCATTATGTGAGAAAACTGCATGACTGAAACCTAAGCTTGAGGAGGACCTCCCTTGAGTATACACAACTGTCTTAAAAATGATTAATCATTGTTTCTTTTTCAAGAACCCCAAAAAGACTTGACCTAAAAACTCCTCCTTACTCAAGATAAAATAGTTAGAAAGCTCATCCTAAGCAATTTAGATGTTACTCCAAAATGAAAACACCAATAGACATCTATACAACGTCCTACATTGGATGTGTTTTTTCACGATGATAGAACAGGAGTCCCATGTTCTCATAGACTTGATAATAATATCAAGTTTGAGTAAATAACCTCCTTCTTGTTTATGAGAAACACCAGCCATGCATACCGAGAAAAATAAATTCTCAACACAAAGATGTCAAGACATTATATCTGACATTTCTTCAAGGTCTTCTAAACTTCAAATCAAGGACTTCTCCTCAATAGCAGTACATCAGACACACCTTCAGCAACACCACTATCTCTCCTTTAGCATTAGAGGATGCAACTTAGTTCATCCTTACCAAAAGTTGTCATCTTTCCATGAGTATGCTAAGAAAACATAAACCAGGAGATAGTCTTTATAAACATACTCTTGTTTTTATTCAATGATTTGTCGCCTTCATGTCAGACTTCTCGAATCTATATACCAGGACATCACCGTCTAACAACCATATTTATAAGTTCCTTTATGAGTGGACTTGAGATGATATTCAAGTATCTTTGGCACCTTTAAATATCTGGTTGTAGTAATCTTCCAAGAATCACACCTTCATAGGATAAATCTTCAGGGGAGAACAGATGCAGTGAAACACAAATAAACACTCCTCAAAAACCTTCATGCACAACTTAAAAATCTTTGCAGACAAGCACCTAAATCCAAGTGACAACAGAACAATAGAGGTTTAAAAATAAATCAAACACACATATCAGAAACACAACAGCTCACCAACAAAGCAACATGCCTGAAAACTTTAGACATTACCATATCTCACCATGTCATACCATTCAAAGCTCCCCTTCAAGGGGTCCTCCATACATCAATATAAACTGACCACATTAACACATATTTTCAGTAAAAACCTCCTTTCTTGTCCATAATACCAGAAAGTATATTTCCAAGATCTCACTCAGAAAAAGAACATGAGGCCTACTCTTATACCAATTTAAATTATGGTATTCAGATCTCAGATGTCCTAAGACATGTCGAGACATTGGTCTCTTAACATAACACACAATGGCAGGATAAACATACATAGAACAATGCTGAAAAGTAAAGAACACATAGAATTGTTAACCTAGTTAGGTGGACACACACCTACTCTGGGGGCTACCAAGATAGGAAGTAAGTCCACTATTAGCAGTATTAGTTCAAAGCTAAACTAGTCCCAAGTTTACAACTTCTCCCCTATGACAAGTAGCTCTCAAAGCCACCCTAAGTAAAGTGGTCAAGCATGATAAAAACATGTTCCGACAATCAACATGCTTTTATACAATTTGCCTTTGACTCTTAATGAGAATGAATGTAGTTTTTAAGATGGTTTATTTTTTCACCTAAAAGGGTATCATCGCAGCTTGTTGTATGTTTTCCTGGTATTTATGTATAATATTGATTATATATTAAAATGATTTGTTATTTATTAACAGTTAAGTGTTTTTGAATAATAAATTTAGTAAGGTTTGTAAGTTTATTAACAAATGAAGTTTACAAGAATTCAAGTATATTTTTTTTAAAATATGATGTTTTTGGAAAGGTTAAACGTATTTTGTAAGCTGAATAAAGTCAAAGAAATGGAAGAAAAAATAAACTTGGCGAATTTTTAGAAGGATTTACAAATTCTAATTTTCAACACATTTTACATCATGATGTATGTGTGGTATTTTGATCATATCTAAAGCGTAATAATTGTAATTGATGTGCGACTTAAGGAAAATGAAAGCTAACATCAAGGACTATAACTCTTATGAAAACACCACAAGCTAATTCGACATTACTATCCTCAAGTTAGACGTGTTTCCAGACGGGTCCAACCAGATTCTAAATGTGTTAGCTACCCCATACTATTTCCAAACACCTCCAAACGCCCCCAAACACGTCCCAACATGTACAAACGCGTCTCAACACCTCCAAAAGCGTTTTCAGATGCATTGTTCACTATTTGGACGCTCATATCTAGTCTAGGCACCCCAGGCGCATTTTGAAGCATCCAAACACCCATATTTCGTATTTGAATGAAGGTAACCTAATTTTCTTAGAAGCTCTTGAATTTTGATTGCAAAATATCATCTTGGATCAAGGAAAACACGACATGAACAACATTAAGCACCACTTCAACAAATTTCTCCATTGAAGCTTCATTCTTTGTGATCATTGTATAATGTTTATGACTTTATTATGACTTTTGTTCAAGTTATGAGTAGTTAAACACTATAGTGTTAGGGATGAATCATTATTCTTGATGAAACTTGTAATTTTGAATTGACATTTGTAATGACTGATATTTATTCTGTTATGATTTATTTTTATTTGTTCTGAATATTTTTTGCTCTCAGGTCAATTGTGAATTGTCCTACAATTACTTGTTAGAAATGAATTTCAGCCGGTAACGCTTGATGAAAACATTCTTGATTAGTTATCACCTAGACCTAGAGATATCAATTGGAAACTGAATCATTCTTAATAACTACATGCTTGATTTATCTATCAATTGGAAACTGAATCATTCTTGATAACTACATGCTTGATTTATCTATGATTCTAATAGCGATAAAAATTAACTTAAAATCCAAAGGTCTATTAGCTAAGGAATTATGAATAAATAATCTAGAGAACCAATAATAATTAGGAATGAAGTTTAGTTGTTATAAGGTCAATTTAGGATAACTAAAGGATTCAAGATCAAATTCTCATTCCTACCATGTTTTTCTCATATTATTTTCTACTATGTTAAATTTATTTTAATTTTACCTTTTACAAACAAATCAATCTCAAACCCCTAAAATACCTTTTTGTCCAGCTGAATTAAAATACAATCATATAATATCACGAAGTACTTGAGATCTACATACTGTGATTTCTCGATATTATTACACTGGCAAATTAATACACTTGCTAATTTATCAATCAACTTCATTTCAGTTACTATTCTCTACAAAGAGGCTCATGCGAAGGTTTGCGCTATAGAGACAAAATTGAAATATTGATATACAAGTTTATTTCATAAGTTTTGGAGCCAAGAGCACTTTTTGATGGGAAATTGGTCATATGTCTACAAGAAGGGTGACATGTATATAAAGAAACAATTAATCACTTTCTTCAAAGAATTGGGTTATGCTGAAGACATTGTCCCTCAGGATGAAGCATCTAGGTATCTGATCGTACCTGACCAGAATAGACCGTCACAGCTTGCTCCGAGCAGAATTTGAGAGTGAGGTGGTGGGGTGGTACCTACAGGACACTCTGATGACAAAGTAAGTTCCAGAATAAGCAAGAAAGCAAGTGAGTCAGAAGTGTTCAATACGTGACCCTCTCGTAGGAGAGGGTATTTATAGCCCCCACCGTTGGGCCAAGGTCTCCTCATTGAGCTGGTCAAGTAGGCCCAACATGGAGACTGTCAGGTCTTACGTGAGTAGTGGGGACCTGCACGTGATCCCCTACCTGGATGACTTCCTCCACAAGATCAGGAGGATATGGAAGCGATCTTTCTGGTGCCACGAAGTATCCATGATACTCGAAGGCATTGATAGTCAGTCCTACGAGGAGGATGCTCGTGAGGTACTTCTGCTCGTCATGGATACTCCCACTGATTATGAGGTCGTGTGATAGGACCATTATTGGTTGAGGAGAGGATTGGAGCATGACCTCGAGGTCCTCCTGACCGGTGGTGATCTTCTTAAGAGTAACTGGGTTCATCCCCTTGCGGTGAGGTCATCTCCTTGCAGAGAGTAGTTTCTACCCGACTCAGTCGAGGGCAGAATTGTCCAGCATGCTTTGAATGATATAATTGGATTGGGCCTCACATGGAGTTGGGCCAAAGGCAGGCCCAGTTCAGAACAGGAGCCCCCCAAGTCATTGCTCTTGAAGAAGGAGTTATGACTTAATGTCTAGCTTTTTCTTTCGCGAGGCGAGGTGCTCGACGCGGGGCTTTCATTGAATTTGATAGAGAATGTCGTTGGTACATTGTTTACCTTAGCAGAGTTCAGAAAGGATTCAAGGTGGAATTGTTCTAATTGTTTCTCGAATCGCGAGGAGGAGATATCGCACCTGTTAGCCATGTGGCGTGACCTTTGAGATAACAATGATGGCCTAGGAAATAGGGGTGATCATTAACTGAGCACGTAGGTGTCGAGGAGAAAGGCGGCTTATGCGCTGCCCAATGCGACGTTTCACATTCCACGTCAGCCCTATAAATAGCGCTTCAAGGCCCGTTATTCCCTTTTATATTTTCGCGCTCTCCCCTTTCTCTATTGCCAACGCCGTGTTGTCCTCTGCAACCGCTGAAACCTCCGCACATTCCTCCGTGTATTCCCTATCTACTACCTTCGTTCTTCATTTATTCTTCTTCAAGTAAGTATTTCTTCCGTGATACTCTGTATGTTGATTGTTTTTGATGATTTTTTCATAGTAGGACTTAGCGACTGGGGGTTTTTCCTAGGGAATCCATGGGTTTAGGCGTATAATTTGTGATTATACCTAAGAGATTTATCTTCTCATCGAGACTTAGATGAATTTTCCCCATGGTCTCCCTATGTCCCCGTGAAACTCATGAGTTTTTCACATAAAATTACTGCGATCTCCGGTGAATTCATCAGTTTGGTTGACAAATTCATGAGTTTGGTCGGTAAACTCATACTCTGCCCACCGTACTCTTCCCGTGCCCGGTGTATTCATGAAAAATGTTTGTCGTTATTATCATTGTGCGATCTTATAAGATTGTCATGATTTTCATGGGTCGGTCGAGAGGCATGTGTTTCCCTTTTCTGCGTGAATGGTTGTTGACTTAGTTTGGGTGATGCTTAGCCTCTTCATCTGT
This sequence comes from Vicia faba, assembly GCA_948472305.1. NCBI lineage: Eukaryota > Viridiplantae > Streptophyta > Magnoliopsida > Fabales > Fabaceae > Vicia > Vicia faba. The sequence goes on from OX451741.1 coordinate 48,496,890, forward strand.
GTCATGGAACGGTGGATTTAGATTTGTTGTCAAATTCACCGGGTTCCTCTGCTTTGCAGGTAAATGGCCGACACTCTTGAATCGTCAGAGCATGCAGACAACGAGGAGACCAGTGTGGCCGAGCAGGGCACCAATTTGGTCGACACAATCAATGATCCTGCTTTGGATTGGGTTGGTGCAGAGCCCCGAGGAATAGCCTCGATATTTTGTCATACCGGGAGGCAAGCCTATACTATTGTCGAGTATGACGGAGACCAGGAAGGTTTTCAGAGGAACTTCAAAATTATGAAGCCGACGCAAGATGCTGGCATATGCTCAGAGTTCACCCAAGATGCCTTCCCTATGTACAAGGTCGTATTCAAAGATCTGGGACTTCGACTTCCCTTCAACGACTTCCAAATGGGGGTGTTCAATCACTTGAACTTGGCACCCTCTAAGCTTCATCCCAACACTATTGCCTTCATCAGGGCATTCGAACTTACTTACCAGTTCTTGAGGATCGGGGCGACCATTCCCCTGTTCTTCAGGGTTTTTCATCTGCAACGGTAGTCCCGAGGAGGTAAACACAACTAGATATCCCTGAAACAGTCGAAGAGGTTGTTCAGGATGTATATGGATTATGTCCGCGACTTTAAGGAGAAGTGGTATATCTTGCAACCCTCCACCCAAACAGCCTTGGATGTATTGTTCTACCCGGCTTCCATCATGGACGAGGTGGAGAACTGTGCTACAACACTAAGGGTAACCCGGAGATCGGGAGAATCTCGAAGTTTCCCATGCACTGGTGTTTGGCCCACTATGACCATGGTCCCGGATATTACCACACTTCCACCAACTGTATGAGCATCGATGACGAAGAGGTATATGGTGTCCTCAATTGATTTTTCGACGATTTCTTCCCCGCCCGATGGGTCATGAGGGAAGGACACGATATCCTTGATGAAGACGGTGAGCCGATGTTCAAGGCACGCCTGATCAACACCAAGGCGTTGGTCGACTGTCGATCTTATGGACAGGCCGTGGAACTTTTAGGTCTTTACTTTCTTGGTTCTTATATTTTTACTTACTTTCTTGTTTTGTTTTCCAGAGGCTGACCCGAGGATACTTTTTGTTTTGCAGGAAACATGGTGGAACATCGCGAGAGGCTGTTGAAGCTGACCCAAGATAAGAAAAGCCACAAGAGGCTGGTGAAGCCGCATCAACCTACACGCATGGGGTCAGTTTCTGGGCCGGCCAAGGAAGGATCTAGTGGGTCGCCGGGGACTCGCATGGCTGATCAGCAAGCTACTGCATTGGGTAGGAAAAGAAGTCGCCAGGCGGATGGGACTGCTGATGTGACCAGAGGGGCTACTGCTCGAGCCTTCAACCTCCCGCCTTGTTTCGTCGAGAAGGATTTCTTTGAGGGCTTACCTCTAACCGTTTCCGACAATGAGTTTGTTATCATAAGGCGACTCGACGATGAATGTAGAAGGAAGCACCTGGCTTCCAGCATGGTCGGGGTGATGAAGATGGCAGATATGGTCGTGGTCCTCGCGGGTGACAGAGAGAGAGAGAGAGAGAGAGCTAACAAAGCCCTTGAGGAAAGGGACAGTCTCCTGCTCGACTGAGATTTGTGGGAGACGAAAGGGAGCGGTTGGAGAAGGAAGTTGCTGATATGAAGGCTGCTATAGCGCCCGCGAAGGACGAGCCCAAGAGTGTAACTGATTTATGCACTCGCACAAATTTCGTTGCCAGGATTCAGATACTCGAGTCAGACTGCTTGACGCCTTGGCCAACAGTTTTGAAGCTGCCCTTAACCAACTGTCTGTTCTGAACCCAGGGCTTAACACTGAAGGAACTGGGGTTCTGTCCCAGGTGGTCGATGGTCGGGTCCTCCCTCCCCCTGATTCTCCTGAGGTTGAAGTGGGCACTGCGAGGAGGGATTAGTGTTTTTCTTTTGATAACTTATTTATATTTGGGCCTGCGTACCCATAATTTTTTGTAATATTCAGACATCATCGGCTCTAGTGGTCGACATTTTATATTTGCTTTGCTTTGCTTTGATGCCTATGTTTTTGCTGATGTTAGCTTATTTTTTTTGTTTGTCGTTGTTTTCGACTTGTTTATTTCATTAATACTTGTATATCTTGTGTGGAGACATGTATTCGATCTTTGTTGTGGTTGACATAAGTTTTCCATGAAAGTTTATGTTTTCCATGTGGAGATGTGTGCTCGACCCTATTATTTGTTCGGCACATGTTGAGATTTATCGAGGGGCGCAGAGTAGGGATCCACGGAACGGGCGTATGATTGCGGTATGGATCCTACGCTCATGGCGTGAACTGCCCATCACGAGCTGGGCATTCTACCATGTTGGGGCACTTCGACAGCAGAGCTCGATCAAGGTGTCCCTGTTGGGCTAGGATGCTGCTCGTTAAATGAACAACCTCCTGCCTTTTGTTGGTTTGAAGGTCGCGTCCGTACTTAGACGCGCCTACGTGGTTGAGTTGATCCCTTCGTCAGTAGGATAGGACTAGTCGACAGCTAACGCCCTTAGCGGGTGAGGGACTTAGCTATAATATTGCTTTAGCTTCACAGCATTCTAGGGTGGAGGTAATGGTTCTCCGTTTAGTTGCTCGAGGTAATATGCTCCAGTGCCCGTAGCTCCATGGGTACGGTACGGCCCCTCCCAGTTTGCGGCCAATTTCCCTTCGTGCAAATCCTTCTGGTTTCTTTGCAAGACTAGGCTGCCGACCTGAAATTCACGCTTAATGACTTTGTTGTTATAGCGTAGGGCTACCTGCTATTTTAGTTTGGCCTCACGAAGAGCTGCTCCTGATCGGATTTCTTCGACTAGATCGAGCTCATCTCTGAGGGCCTCGTCGTTCTTCTCCTCGTCGAGGGGCATTTCAGTTCGCCTAGATGGCTCCATGATTTCTACCGGAATGACAGCCTCAGTGCCGTAGGTTAGTCTGAATGGTGTCTCGTCGGTCGTTGAATAGGGCGTTATTCGATAAGCCCATAGGACACTATGCAGTTCTTTGACCCATCCTCTTTTGGCTTCACCCAACCTGCGTTTGAGTCCTCGTAAGATGACCCTATTTGCAGCTTCGGCTAGCCCGTTGGTCTGAGAGTGTTCGACCGAGGTAAAATGATGCTTGGTGCCGAGTTTGGCAACAAAGCTTTGGAAACCTTGGTCGGTGATCTGTGTGCTGTTGTCCGTGACGAGCGTTTATGGTATCCCAAACTGAGCGAGCATGTTTTGTTTGTAGAAACGGAGAATGTTGTGCAAGGTGATTTTCGCTAGGGCTTCAGCCTCTATCCATTTGGTGAAATAGTCTACCCATGATGAGGAATTTGTTTTGATATGTCCCCTGCACGAACGCTCCGAGGATGTCCATTCCCCACCAGGCAAATGGCCACGGGGAGGATAGCGTATTTAGCTCGTGCAGGGGTGTAAGGTGCGTGTCAGCGTGTCTCTGGAACTTGTCGCACCTCTTGACATGTTCTTTGGTGTCTTGTTCAATGGTAAGCCAGTAGTACCCTGCTCGCAGTGCCTTTCGCGCTAGGGACCTTCCGCCCATGTGCTGGACGTTGACTCCTCCATGGATTTCCCATAGTACCTCGGGGACCATAGATTCTTCGACACACTTCAAGAGTGGGATGGAGAATCCATGGCTATACAACTTGTGCTCGAGCACCAAATAAGAGCATGCTCGTCATTTGGTCGCGGATGCCTCCCTTTGGTCTAGAGAAGTCCCCCTTTCGTTAGAAAATTGAACACCGGGGTGATCTAGGATGAGTTGTCCCCGATGGCATTCACTTCGAGTAGACTCGTGGTCCTTTCAATGATCGAGCGAGATAGGGACTCTTGTATGACTGATTTGTTTATGCCTTTCTTCTTCGTACTCACGAGCTTTGAAAGTATGTCGGCCTGTGTGTTTTGTTCGCATGGTACATGTGTAATTTCTGCTCGGTCAAAATTTTTCATATGTTCTCTGATCAAGTTCAAATACTCAATGAGGTCGTTATTCTTAGCCTGGTATGCCCCTTGAACTTGAGATCCAACAAGTTGGGAGTTAGTAAAAATGTGTATTTCTCGCGCGCCAAGATCTTCAGCTAGCCTTAATCCTGCGAGCAAAGCCTCGTATTTCTCCTGATTGTTCGAGGTCGAAAAAGAGATAGTGAGAGAGTGTTCGATCATGACGCCTTCCTTGTTTTCGCGGAGAATTCCTGCTCCACTCCCTGTCGAGCTAGAGGCTCCATCCACAAAGATGGTCCACTTGTGCTCCTTCCCTGTGGGGGGTTGTGAGTGATCATCTCCGCGACAAAGTCGTCCTGAGCTTGGGCCTTTAGGGCCTTCCTGCTTTCATATTGGATGTCGAACTCCGAAAGCTCCAAGGACCACTTTAGCATTTGACCTGCCATATTTGGTCAGCCTAAGAGTTGTCTCACAGGCTGGTTTGTCCGTACGACGATCGTGTGTGCGAGGAAATAGTGCCTGAGCCTTCTCGCCGTGTTGACGAGGGCCAAGGCCACCTTCTTGATTTGTTGGTATCTGACCTCAAGTCCTTGAAGCGCTTTGCTCATGAAATACATAGGTTTTGACCGTAAGGAGTCTCGCGAAGGAGGACCGCATTGACGGCCTCGACGGAGACGACCAAATATAGAAACAAGGTCTCCCCGTCTAGTGGTCGTGATAGTACGGGAGGTTGTGAAAGGCTCTTCTTGAGATGGAGGAGGGCTTGCTTGCATTCCTTGGTCTACTCAAAAGCTGCCTCCTTGTGCAGGAGTTTGAAAAATGGAATGGTGTGTTGAGCGGATTTCGCCACGAAACGGGAGAGCGGGGCGAGCATGCCACAGGACATGTATGGATTTTTTGGAATTAGGTGTAGGGAGGTCAGAGAATGCCCGACGCTTGTCGGGGTTGGCTTCGATTCCATGTTCTGTTAGGTAAAAACCAAGGAACTTACCCGCCTTAACCCCGAAGGTGCACTTCTCGGGGTTAAACCTCATTCTACATTGCCTTGCTTGGGCGAAGACTTTCCTGAGTTGGGAAGCATGATCGGTGTCTGCTCGAGATTTGACGATCATGTCGTCCATGTATACCTCGAGCATGTCTCCGATCTCGTTGCGGAAGACTTTGTTCATCATCCGATGGTATGTTGCCCCTGTGTTTTTCAGTCCAAAGGGCATTACATTGTAGTAAAATTTCCCGTGCTGGTCATGAAAGCAGTTCAGTGTTTGTCGCTCATTGCCATTAGGATTTGGTTATAGTCCGAATAGGCGTCCATGAAAGATAAAATTTTATAGCCGACCGAGTTATTGACCAGTATGTCAATATTAGGCAACGAGAATGCGTCTTTGGGGCATGCCCGGTTAAATCAATATAGTTAACACACATACGCCATTTTCCATTATTCTTTTTAACAAGTACAACATTTGACAGTCAGGTTGAATACCAGGCTTCAGAAATAAAATTTGCCTCTAGGAGGTCTTTTATAGCTTTTTCAGCAGCCTCCGTTTTCCCGTGGGACTGCCTACGCCTATGTTGTACTATTGCCCTAGAGGCTGGATCGATGGCCAAGTGGTGACAGGCGACCTTAGGGTCGAGTCCAGGCATCTCCGCGGCGCTCCATGCAAACAGATCTTTATTTTCCCTTAAACAAGCCTTGATCTACTTCCTCACCAAGTCGGGGAGTCTAGTGTCGATCTTCAACCCTTTGTTCGGGTCTTCACCGAGAGGGACGAGCTCAAAGTCTCCATCTGGAATTGGTCAGACGAGTCCCTGCTCGCTGTTGGGTGCTTCATCTTGGTCGAAGCGGGTGTCCAGTGAGATTGAGTCGACATTTAGAGGGGCCCTCTGTTCTTCTATCTTGTCGGGCAGTTTCTCTAATTGTTGTGGCTCTGGTCGTGCTGTAGCAGCTCTCTTGGCAGGTCGTGTTCCAGTGTTGACCGTACTTTTTCCCTTGGCTTCCGCGTTGAAGCATCTTTGGGCAGCTGCTAGATCACCCTGGATGGTGCCGACACGTCCCCTCTTGTGTGAGAAGTCTCAAGTCCAACAAGTGGCATCAGAGCCTAACTCCTATTGAAAGGACTAATCGTCCCAGGAGAAAGACGACTACACACAAATCTTTCCAAAAAACTTGCCACCATATATTTTTTTTTGAAAATTATTCTTTATAAGTTTTATTGAAAACCTTTTAAAAAAATTATTCAATGGTTTGCTTTAACCTTCTCATCAAATAGATGATGAAGGAGTGGAAAAAAAATTTGAACCAAAGATGCTTTTATATTTTTACCGTCAAGGAAATGTAGGATTCTTTGGAAAAAGATATATGGAGTTTCTCTCAGTATCAAAACCAAAGGATATGAACACATGAGGCGAAGAAAAATTTTCTTATTAAGAAGTGTTTGATTATTGTTACTAATATTTATCTAAAGAATTAATTATTGGAAAAACCTTTCCAAGAATCTTAAATCTATAGTTAAAATTTTTGTAAGTTTCAGGAAGAAAAGAAAACATGGAAGTTGATATCAAAGAATTCTCATGTTCAAAGAACAACAAATGAAGAAGAGTTTCTTCAGTCAGTTGAACAAAGAAAAGAAGTTTACAACCTTGAGGAGAAATAAATAATTATCCTCCAATCAAAGAAGATAACATATGAAGATATGAGATAAAAAGAAAAATCAGATTAATACCATTTTTGTTTTACAGGCAATGCTGTACAACTTGGACCCTTAAAGGAAAATCACTTGATGAAGCTGTAAAAAAGGAGAAGTATACTCTAAGAGTGTACATTTTTATAAGTCTTTGATTCTGAGAAAGAGTGCTGATGACAAATGTCAGTAGATATGATCAAAGCAGATTTGGGAAATTCTCAACTTATGATCTATGATGATCGATATAGTAAATAAGTCTGCAATGGACTTATTTATCTATTTACTTACCAACTCTCACATCCAATGATGTGTGGAAGAGGATATACACTATTAAAGTGTTCTCCCTAAGGGACTTTTGTCAATAATTATTTCTTGACCCAGATAAAATTATTTTAAGGTTGAAATAATCAGTTAATCTGATTAAGCCCTTAAAATAATTATTTTTAAGCTTTTCATGTTTTCATAATCATTTTTCATATTGCTTTTGTTTCTAACCCACTAAACAAGTTTGTCTTAGTGTTTCTAAGCATAGAAGTGTCAAAAGTATGGCCTGGAGGTGTTATGAAAGAAATAAAACCCAGACAACAAGCTCAACCATCAAATAGACCAAGTTGAAGGAATTTAATTGATTACTTGAAACAGAAAGTGTAAAATTTCAAATCTAATACAAGTTATCATTATGCACAAGAAACATCAAATATGAGCATTGATGAAGATCGTGTCAAACTTCAAATATTGAGATCCTCTATCGATTGGTTCAATCGGTTACAAGATGCAAAAACTACAAGATTTGATCTAATTTTTGGACAGCATATTATTCATTCAATTCCTGACCCGAATGCAAGCCCAAATCCATCAAATCACACATGCTATAAAAAGGTACATCTCATTCACTCTCTTTGCATCTTGTTCGATTCTTCTTCTTTGTTTTCATAGAGTCTTTTCAAAAGGTCAAACATGTCTTCAAACCAAAGACCAAAAATTCCCCCAAAAAAGAGAGATAGTATCTTTGCTCCCATTAGAGATAAATATGAGGAAGATAAAAAGATAATCCTAGAAAATAAAATTCTAGGACCATGGTCTATGGAAGATACCTTTATGAGAGGTTACAAACCCTACACCCATATCTGTCAAGCATCTCTAAGGGAATCCTTCACAAAAATCTCCAATGAAGTATACCCAAAACTAGTGAGAGATTTCCACATCAATCTAGCAATGGTAGGAAACACCCTAATTACCTCTGTTAAAGGAGTGAGCATAAAAATCCAAAAAAGAAAGATTTGGAAGAATCTTTGATATACCCTTCAAGGGGTCGTCTTTCTATTCAAACAAACCCTCAGATCTAAAAAGATTTAAACGTAGAGTAGCCATATACTATCTAGTAACAAACCCCATGAAGTAAAGAACAATCCCTTTTCGAACAAACCTCTTAGAAAACTAAAGTCATAATACTCCATTAAATTCTAATAAGAATTTTGTTCCCAAGAAACACTGATGACTTCTATGTCACCCAAGATGACATAAATCCACTATGCTCCTATCATAGAACATACTAGAAAATTGGGTGGAAGAAGTGTTTTCTTACATGAACAAAATTAGAGGGGAACCATAGACCATTTTACCCAATGAGAAAATGATCACAACCCTTCTAAATGTCTTCAAAGTTGACCTTCTAGGAGAGAAATCAACTTCCTTCAACAAAGTTATCAATCACACCTTTCTCCGACAATTAAAAGTTGAGATTAAACTAACTAATCTTAGAGATGATTGGATAAATGATGAAGAACTAGAAGAAATAGAAGAGAAAAGTGAAGACATAATTCTAGAACAAATTTGGAACCTTTTCCAAAACATAGCTATAGACATAGAGGAAATTAAGTAAAAATAGGATGAATAGAACTTAAAAATTGTTTGCTTTATGTAATTTCTCTTTTTTATTCTCTTTTTAGTTGTCTGTAATACTTTCCTCTTTGTAGTTTTGTGATTTTTGAATTTCTAAATTATGTTTTTTGCTTTCAATTAACTATGATACTTATATTGTTGAATAATCTTCTCGTTGAATTTAATAGATAGCCCATAAAAAATAAAATATTCCTACAAAGTTGATTTGCCTAGGATACCCTTAATAGACAACTTTAAAGGAATCTCACTTAGAAAGATAAAATAACTTTGTTCCAATATCTAGAGTAATATCCCGCTAGGAAATCTTAGGAAACATACCTTAGGTACATAGAAAACATAATCAAATTTCACTCCCCATATGCAAAACCTAAATAACTAGAGAACTTAAGTTCTTACATCTTAGTGAGTATACCTCCATCTCCATGTACAATATCTAGAAAGCCTTACGATATAGTCTTCCAATAATAATGTTTCCCTTTCCATTATGCCATGATTGCCTTGCTATGCAAAGAAGTATCTCTTGTTATGACATGCCTATATATTTTGGAGAACCTTGTTTATGCAAACTTTAGAACTAGATAAAGAAAATTTTCTTTTTAGAACTAGAGTAAATTGATTTCTTTTCTCGGTGGGGGGGGGGGGGTATACAACCTATACAACACATGTTATGTTTCCTTTACGACCTCCCCTGAGCAATGTGTAGTCATCATCAAAAAGGGGGAGAATATGGAACTTTGTTTTGCAGGTAACATGTGTTGTTTTTATGATGACAACTGTAGAAAGACCATAAAGCTTATTCACCATATTAAAGATGCAAAAGAAGACCAATACAATGAGATATCATAACATATAATCAGCATGATATAGATGCAATATGATATAAGAGCAATGAAAGACCATTCAGCATAATAAAAGATGCAACCATTTAGAAAGAAGACTAATGTACTCACATAGACAAAAGATGTAACTCATAAACTTGAAAGAGGATTCACAAAGTCTCAATGGTTTCAGACAAAGGCACTCAGATGAATATCATATCAAAAGCCTTAATAATGAACCGAAGCTTCAAAGGACATATCAAGGCAAAAGGTCAACATAATGAATACATAAAACACAAGCAAAAGAAAGGTATCCAAATTTAGACACTGAGTGAATCAATGTAAGCAAAAGTCTCTTCCTTTTTGAAGTAATTGGCTATAAGCATACACACACACACACACACACACACACACACACACACACACACACACACACACACACACACCAAAACATTTTTATAAAATGTCTTTGAATATAAAATGTCTTGAATAAATATGTAGGAGTTTCTTAGAAAGACATGAGAACGTTCAAAAAGCAAAAAGAAATTATTATGACTGGATTTGATCGAATAGCCCACTCGATTAGATTGATGCGCTCTTGAAGATAAATGTTGCTTGAATGAATGAAATGATTAAGCAAGGACTAGATATCTCTTCTTCCCTATTTTAGAAAACTTAGTAGTTGCGTTTAAATAATTTAATCGATTTCTCTAACAGGTTAGTAATAGTCAAAAATGAATTTATTACGCTTACTCTTTTGGAGGATTTGAAGCCTATAAATAGAGGTCTCATTCCTTGGTTCAAATCATCCAGAATGGGAAATGTGTATTAACACTCTCTCAATAAAGTGTTTATGTCACTTTCTCTCACTAGTTATATAGCCAAATGTTTTTGTGAGGAAAGAATTTTTGTGTGAATGAGGAGATGTTGTAATTCTTGATAGGTAGCTATGTATGAAGTTCTTCAAGGTTGTTCTTGATTCATCTTGATGAATATTATCAATGTTTAGGAAAAAATTCATGTGGTTCGAAGCTAAACCCGATAAAAGCTTTGGTTGGTGATTTGAGTGATAAGTCCCATGCTCTTGAGGTTGAAGAAGATTAATGTTGATGAGCTTCCCTTAAGACTATTATAAATCCTTTTTCATTTGAAGGTTAAAGAACATCAATGTTAATAATCTTACTGATGGGTTCATGGTTAGCCCTATATAAAACCATAGGTTAGTTTGATCGACCTGTTAAAATTAAAAGAGGTTAACGGTTATCCTGTTAAACCATATTGAGCTCATCTAATATTTTTGGTAGAGAGAAGTGATGATACTTCAATCTACAGTTAGGAAAGGAGCTTGGCCTCTTTGATATCAATAATGGAGAAGATGTGATCGTTTATATATTTCATCTTATATTTATCATGGTTGTAGGACAACCTACATTTCCTTGTATAAGGGGGTTCGTGAGCTTCACCTACTAAAAGCTCTCAAGTACTTAATGGAAACTCTCAAGAATAGTTCTTAGGGAGAGGAGTAGGTTCTTTAGTTTTGACCGAACCTCTATATATTGCGGTGTTCTTCGCATCCCTTAACTTTTTTACTTTCCACATTTTTATTTCAAAATTAATTTTCCCCTCCTAAGTTTTTGAAACTCTGATAAATCTTAGGGTTTGGAAAATATTTTCAATCTTTTTTTTTATTCTTCAAAAAAGATTTCTAAACCATGTTTTACCAAAGCGCACAATTCACCCCCTCTTGTGTGTGAAGTATCAAGTCCAACAATATGTTTTTTTCGAAATGAAACTTTGGAAGACTGACTATGAGATCCATGCGGACCAAATTTTTTAAGTGGTCCATGTGGATGTGAACTATTCACTTATGCTAATACCAATATTCATCCTCTTTATTCAAGAGATAAACATCACATGAAGGAATTTTATCTAAATTCCCCGTGCATATAATTCCACTTCTTGAGCTTGTAAATAGAGTTTTATTATATTTGGATTTATGACCCTACATTTAGAAAAATCGTAGGTTACAATGTTAAATTTGTCACATAATTGACTTATACTAAGTTAATTATACTTTAACCATGAAGTTGCATATCTCTTGGGGGAGATTGTTGTATGCCCCAATCACATGTAGGGGCATCCCCAATACAATTATTTTGTTGTTTGTCTTATCGCTTTCATTTATTATTGTTTATTGAGTCACCCTCATGATTGCACATCTTTTAATAAAGTTTGAAATCGGTTTATTATTCATTTTAGCATGCATAAAATAATGGTTATGTTTGAACATGATCAAGATGCTTTTAGTCCATTGCATGAGTTTGTGGAATAAAAACTATATGTTTTTTATTCAAGTTAGGTGAAAGAAAAATCTCAAAGTACTTTTAAAAACATAAAAATTTGATATTTTATGTGTTTGATTCGAATCAATCATGTTTAAACACACATTCTAATTCGAATCAAATCCAACAAGGGTGTACTAAAACTTTCTAAACAATTTGATTCAAATTAGATTTTGTACATTATTTGAATCATGCCATTTACTGTTCACCTATGCTCAATTTGATTTGAATGATACTTTGCACAAGATTTTTTTTTGAAAATTTGAATCACATAATTTTTGAACATTTTTTTGAAGGGCCTATTGTAATTGATTTGAATCACATTTTATACATGATTCAAATCACATGGTATTTATTTTGAATCTAGGTTTGTATTTGATTCAAATTAAACAAGAAATGGGTTAAAAGTCTAAATTTATTTTATTCCATTAACTTGCTCATTTGACTCAAACCATGCATTGTTCCTGATTAGAGTCTAACCAACTTTTACCACTCCGTTTTGTGCTTAACCTCAAGCACATATAAAACCTTTTGTCAACACTTTTTCATGTGTGGAATTTCATAAGCATTTGTGATTTTTTCTAAACTCTTGCATTCAAATTCCTTTCTTCTTCAACCTTAGTTTATGTTTTTAGATTTTTATAATGAGAGATCTATGATTGATTAGGGGAGACTTTTTTTTTGAAACTTAAATTTCTTGAAGATTGGGTAAAGGTTTTTCAGGTTCTTGCAAGATTGAGGGGTTGTCATTGATGCTGAAAAATTTAGTGTCAAATAAAGGAGGTTCTTCTCTCTAGACTGCCTTAGTAATGACCATATGGAAGGCTAAGGATAAGGTGGAAGTCTTCTTAGATCTTTGGACGATTCAGCGCTAAAGGAATTAGTAGGTAGGATCAAAGGGTTAATTTCTATAAACGAAGGCCTGGAGCAAAATTGGTGATATTGGAATATTCTTGAAATGTTGATCGAGTAAAGATTGCATAGAAGACTTTGGCATAAAACTGTATAGAATCCAAGATCCATAACTGAAGTTTTAACTCTTGGAATATTTTTCAAAATATAATGGAATTATGTAGGTTGCGATGGGAAACCAATGAAGAGTGCATGTAGACTCACGCGAGGACGATATAGTTGAAGCTCTATAACTGTCGGTGTCATCTCTCTACATTTTACTCTTGTATTTAAATTTCGTAGTATATTGCATGCCTAGGTTTTTCAATTTGTAGAGTATTTTATCATTTATTGCTTAAGATTAGGTTTTGTTGGAATTGGGACATAATCAAGCTTTAATGGTGCTTAAAATCTGAGAAACTTGTTGAGTTTAGAATATGCAAATTAAGTCATTGTATAATCATTTCTCGTGAATTATTCTAGTGGTATTGATTGAATACCTTGTGTATCATCATTAATTAAATTTATGATATTTGTACATTGATTAAGTGTTTATGTGACTTAAATTTAATTCAAGTGCAATTCACTCTATTTCGATCTAAAACATTTAATCGTGCATACTCTATAAACCTCTGATAATTCATTTTTTGAAGAATCTCTTGAATTTATTTTGAAAGACTATTCAATCCCCTATAGACTATTTTCTTATACCATATTCTCATCCAAAATAAATTCCCCAATCTTTGAACTGGGGGACTTACTGATTATATAAAACCTAAAATATTTCCCTTATTACTATCACCATAAGAGACAAAGCTTCCCTTCTTAGTAGTTAAGGAGGAGAGTAAAGTTTTATCACCGATCATATGCTTTGTGTTGGACTTGAGACTTCACACACAAGAGGAGGGTGAATTGTGTGATTTGGAAAAACATGGCTTTGAAAACTTTTGATAATTTAAATCAGAGTTTGAAAATATTTTCTAAGTCTAAGCAGCAAAAATTAAAATATTAAAATGTAGAAATTAAAAATTTAAAAGAAAAAGAGTAACATTGGGAGTTATAATAATTTAAAAGACTTACTCTTCTCCCCAAGACTTGGTCTTAAGAGTTTCCAATAATACTTGAGAGCTTTTAGTAGGAAAGGCTAACGAATCCCCTTATACAAGGAAATGGTGGTTGTCCTACAACCAAAATATTATAAGACTAATGATATGAGTGTTGCGTCTTTTCTCTAAAAATTTATTGAAATTGAAGTGTCCAAGCTTCCTTCTCAACTATAGATTGAAGTAGTTAGTGTTCTCTCTAGGAACTGATCACACTATTCCTAATCATAAGCTTTTAACATGTTTAACTTTGAACCACATATATAATCCCTACTTGGACAATATTCAACCAAGATTTATAAACATAGTTACCTTGGTGAATGTATACAATTCTACTCTTCTAGAATTACAATAGAGACCTCACTCACAAATGGTACTTTCCTCACAAAAGCATTTGCTATAAGAACTAGTGAGAGAAAGTTAAAATAAAACATTAGAGAGAGAGAGAGACAGTGAGTGTCAACACACAAATTCATGTTTTGGGTGATTTGAAATGAGAAATGGAACCTCTCTTTATTAGAAATGTCATTTAAGAAAAATAGTTGTCTATAATCAATTGAAATAATTAGTTGATGTTTGAAAATCAATCGTATATAAGTTCAAAAATGGAAATATAAGATATATAATCGTTGCATTGAATCTTGGTGAATTTAACTTGCCTTGCAAACCTTAAGTACACGCTAAACAAAGTCAAAAAATGATTTATGGCTTTTTGACTTCTCTCATCCTATTCTATACAACTTCTATATGTTTTTCAAAGTATTTTCTTGTGGTAAACAATTTGATAAAAAAGGTTTTTGTGTGTGTGTGTATGCTTATAGCTAATTATTTCTATGAAAAATTCATTTTTCTACTGTGATATTTTTGCATTTGACACTTGCTTGAGATCTTCTTGAGGCTTTTGAAAAAGTCCAGTTTGTCCGTCTTTATCTAATAGTCATGTTTATGAATCCTTTATACCATGGCTTGCATATTTAACCACTTAAGTGCATTGTTTGACTTATCATTGGTTGTAACTTTATCATGATGGATATCTCGGTTGTTTTTCTATCTTTGTTCTTTTTATTTATAGTTGTCATCATCAAAACATACTTTCTTAATTAAAAGTTTATTACCTGCAAAACAAAGGTTCCATATTCTCCCTCTTTTTGATGATGACAGTGCACCTCTTAGCGGAGGTGATAAAAGATAGAAGATATATTTGGATCGTAAACTACCTCTGAGTTTAATAGAATGTATACCCTCCCCCTGAGAGTAAGCTTCCCCTTTGTTAAAAATATAAAAAAAAGTGGGTAAAGGATGCAGTTTGCGAAAAAAGATAAATATGCAAACATTTGTATATAAGAGAAAAACTATCATATTTCATTCTTAAGATAAACATGTATGGAAAATATCATATAAAAATGACAAACATCATATATACGTAAAACAAGATTAGATGCAGACATCACAAAAATATATTATTGCATTCTATACTCAAGCATGATTATTTTTGTAAAAAGGAAGATAGAGAATTATTTCAAAGTATGTTTTAAGATATGTCAGGCATTTATTTTAAGAATAAAATACTATATATTCATTTTTCCTCTTTAACATAAGCAAGTATGAGCATTTGTAGAAAACATATATAAAAAAATATTCGACCACATCATATAACAAGGTTTTATTAGATGTAACTAACACACACACACACACACATATATATATATATATATATATATATATATATATATATATATATATATATATATATATATATATATATATATATATATATATATATATATATATATATATATATATATATATATATATATATATATATATATATATATATATATATATATATATATATATATATATATATATATATATATATATATATATATATATATATATATATATATATATTTTTCGTTATAGCATAGGAAATAATTATTTATTTCAAAATATGCCAATCAAGGGTAATTATGCAAAACAAGGTTTTATTGCATGTCTTTAAGCAAGATTTATATTTAAGTTATGTGGTTATAGTGTATATTACTTTTATCAAGTTATTCAATTTAAAGGTAACTTTTTAACATATATGCGAATCAAAGCACTAAAGATATTTAGAAAGGAAAAAACATACTATTAAATTTGAAGTACAAAGAGGAAATGCAGCAAATATGAAAGTACAAAATTAGAAAGTGCAAAGGTAGAAAGTGCATGAATTGAAAGACTTGATCATAGTCGTGCTTATTCTACAATGAGATCTTCACCACTCTTATTTGTGAGTTTTTGTATATTTTCAGCTATGATTTGGCAGAGATTTAGGATTTTATCTATTTTGGTGTTCCTTTTTCATTTCCATTTGGTTATTCTTCTTATTTTAAGTGTGAGTCTTCTTCTATTTCTCCATGTCTAATGTGGACTCTTATTTCTCTATGGGTGTTGAGGCTAACCCTATAATTGGTTGGGTCTTCTATCTCATTGGATGTTTCAACATCGAAGATGGTGAGAAGTTTTGTGACTAGCTGCCTGTAACACCCTAAACCTCTCACATAAAATATCACAAAATTTATATAAATACAACCACGTAGGGTGTTACACACATAAAAAAAAACACACATTCTGCTTCGTAACACAAGTTTTCAACATAATACTCCAAAGACATACATTTATAATAGAGATGTTTACATGACATCTAACACATCTGAATCTTACCTGAGATGTTTACATGACATCCAACTCATCTTATCGGTATCACATTTTTATGTAATGATAATTTTCATAATAAGTCATTGCATGCTCAGTTCCTTTTTAAGGTATCATTGTATCAGAATTATCCTCAACAATTACAGAAGATAAAGCAATTAATGATGTTTAGTCTCAAACTTCAACTTAAATAACACAATAAGAGTGTTGTAATCAATCAACATAAGAATGATTAACTTATGATAATTCTCAACAAAATAATTAACTTATGACTTCATCATAAACATATCATAAAATTAAAACAAGCATTCCCAACTTTATGTTACATAATCAGAGCAAGACGCTAGTAAATAAAGTGATAACTAATAAGCAACTCCATGAGCTGGCTTCCACTTACTTCAACAATGTTACTCCTGAGTATCTATTTGATGCCCATGTAAAGGAAGCATTCAAACAAAAATAGTGAAAATTATTTTCAATAATAACAGTATAAAATATAAGGTAGAGCATAACATCTACACAATCATGCACCATAACATAACACATTCTCATACCCAAATCATGATCAATATCATACACATAACAACACAAGACATATCACACATAACAACACCTCATCAATAATCAACATGAATCAACATATCATCATAAATCATCGAACAACATAACACCATTAAAATATTCAATTCAACATAAATATAATGCACTCAACAACTGACTCATCATGCATGTGGTACCAAACTATGAACACTCAGGTTCATTTCACTCCATAGGATCAATTCCCTCTTGGAACCGAAGCACGCCAAAATAGCTACCATCATCATAGGTAACACTTCACTAATTCCCCATAATAGGAATTAGCTACTCACGTCTGATCCATCACCAGAGGAACGAGGCTCATCATAAAGAACCTAAGTTCAGACAATATGAATGCATGGACTCTCAACATGCAATAATAACACATACACATTGGCCCCTCTTCTGACCGTGTATGCCACCAACAACATCATCACAATCAAAATAGCATGCATATATTTGAACATATAACACCATTAACAACATCATCATAACATCATACACCATATGCAACATTAATTAATATTACTACATCCAACAACAACATCAACATCGACAACTCATGATATGCATTTAAATAAATGTACAATCATGCAACAACAACACATAATTCTCACAACTTAATAGTCATGTTCAACCAAAAATCAACATCACAACCACATCATCAACACCTTAACAACACTATCATGACAACGTCAACATATCAGCATCATTATCACACGACACCATCACACGACACTATCACAGCAATGCATTGATTCATCAACTGAACATATAAACCAATAACTTCATCAACCTATTATGCATAGGAATAATATTAAAATAATTAACCTATATCTAACAAATTATACCTCTGGGTATTATATTCCTAACATTTCAAACGAATCGTAATTTGGATATATTATTCAAAAGTTATGAGGTAAAACGTCAAAGCATGTCATAGTTAAAAACAACATATGAACAATCAACTTCACATACATAGTGGACATGTGAATAATACTAAAAAAAATTCACCTATCTCTATCATGTTATAGCTCTGTGTGTTAGCTTCCTAGAACTTTAAACGGATCGCCATTTGGATACACGATTAAAAGGTTATGATGTAAAACGTTAAAGCATGTCAAAGTTCAAAACATGAAAATTTTCAAAATTGATACAGTAACAACTGATTATCGTAAAACAACAATCGATTGTTTTAGCCTCTGCAGCCCAAAAATCACGTTTTTTCAGCATCACAACCGTTTGTCACCAAACAACAATCAATTTTTACCGTGCACTTTTTTAAAAATCCAAATAATTGTGATAAATCTATTAATTGTTCTCATGAGTTAGACACTTGGGTCCATTCCCTAAATCACTCAATCTCATATCAACTTTCATGGATTCATTTGATTTTCATGAACACAACCACAACACATCAACACACACCATTGCAATTTACATCATGGCATATAAAAACATATTTATCATAGAATTTCCATCAACAATTCATCATAACTCAAAGGAATAACAAACCCTATAGAGATTAAGAATCTCCCCACTCCACCCTTCATCATACCCCTATTACTGAACCAAATTCCCATCCTTACCTGGTTATTCCAGCAAGATGAGAGAATTCCTTGAACTTTTTCTCCAAAGCCATTTTTCTCCTTCCTTTTGCCCTAGCCCTTCTTTTCTCTCTTCTAACTTTTCATGTATTGTGTAAAACTGACTCCACTTTCCTTTTTCTAATAATATATTCTTCCTAATTATTTTCTCTTTATTACCCCGAACTTATCCTCACAAATTACTTGTTTACTATTAATTCCTCTACACACCTTATTTTCATTATTATTTTAATATTTCAATATATTCATCTAATTAAATAAATACTTTTATTATTAAATCACTAAAAATAGTTCTAAATAAGTCTACTAATTTCTATACCACCTTCTTATTTTAGTTGACCTAGCCCATCAATAAAAATTCAAAACACACAACAACACTTATAATTCACAATAATTCATAAATAATTTGATAAAATGACTAATTTGAAAATGGGGTGTTACACTACCCATAGGGTCGTTTTGCAACTGGATTTTCCTTACAGCAGATCATATGTATGAAGATACTTTCCACCCAGTTTGTTTGAGTTTCTTCGGTTAACAGCCATAATGGTACTACATCTTCTCGGATCACATAGTGGTTATTTATCTTTCTGGGAAAATGGATTATGGTGAGTAGATAGCGGAGGATTATGAATTTATGATAATTGTGTGTTTGAACTTTCTTCTTTTCCACTGGATTGATGACTAAGTGATTTATGACAATTGTGTGTTTGAACTTTATGAAGCCAAAAGGTTTATCAATGGTGTAAATCATCTTATCAAAGGGTAGCTCAAAGGTTCTTCCAAAGTGGTCTTTATGAATGGCAATTTCTACTACTTTCACAGATGTTATTAGAGAGGATTCAACGATTTTAAGTTTAAGTATAATTCTCGTACTAATTTTGGAAAGGTTTTATCTAGTATTTCTGTGAAGAGTTCTTTCAGAGAGGCCTAACAGATTTGGTGGTAGGGTTTTTGACTTTTTAGAGGGCTCGGATCTAGATACCAAGGTTGGATGACAAATTTGAAGAGGATTGTTATTTTATCCTCTTGCTTTTGTTTAGAAGGTTCTGTGGGAAGGAAGGTATTTCTAGGTTTTTGGTTTAAAGAGATCATGGTGAAGTTTAGATAAAAGAGAATCTGCAAGAAAACATGAGATGTAAGAAAAGTGAGAGATATCATACCTATTTATAGTGTGAATTCTGATGGATTTGGGCTTATATTCGGAGCAAGCATTGAATGAGGATTGTGTTGTCCAAAAATTGTATCCAAATTTGGGTCTTCTAATCGATTTGATTTTGTGTTAACTGGTTGGTTTTCTCAGTC
The DNA here is from genome assembly GCA_948472305.1 of Vicia faba. Lineage (NCBI taxonomy): Eukaryota > Viridiplantae > Streptophyta > Magnoliopsida > Fabales > Fabaceae > Vicia > Vicia faba. The sequence goes on from OX451741.1 coordinate 48,516,773, forward strand.
TTTTAGATTTTGATGATATTTTCATTAATGCTAAAATTTGATCTTCTAGGCGCATCAGGCTAACTTGGACTTAATTTGAAAGTGTGTGTTTCAAATAATTATAATCGATTAACAATTTATGTTACTTGATTATAATCATTCATTCAGACCTTCTTGGTGTTTTGGTTGGTTTGTTGGGCTTTGTTGCTTCCTTGACACCTTAAATATTTTATGCTTTTAGTACCCCTAAGCTTAAGATACATGGACAAACTCATATTTATAGGTTAGAAATAACTAAATTGAAAATGAATTTTAAAAAACATGAGCAAAAATAATTAAAATGATTATTTTAAAGGTTTAATCAGATTCAACTGATCATTGGATGAAAATTTTAAGGGTTCAACCTTAAAATAATTTTACCTATTTTATCAAGAAATTTCTTGATGAAAATTCCTTAGGAAAAACACCTAAATGGTGTGTCCTTCTCCATACATCGTTGGATGCTTTATTCATTCTACTGATCATCTTAGATCATTCTAATGATCATCTTAGATCATTAATCTTTAAGTAATACTCAAAAAGTGTTGTTTTGATCACAACGATTTGACATTTATCTTCATCGTTTTTATTCAAGATCAAAGACTTGAAACATGTATACTTCTGCAATATGCTTCTTCTTTGTACAACTTCTTCAGATGACCTCTTCTTATAACTTTTAAGTTGCAAAGCATAACCTGCAAAACATTCAAGTTTCCTTTGGTGCCCATATTATTTTCTTGGGCCCAATTGCATTTGTCATAGAGGATATATGGTTTTTACCTTTAGATCCTTTTAGTTTAAAACAAAAATATTAGACGATGACAACTTATCTAGAGGGGGGTCAATAGATCCCCAAAGAAAATTTAGTATTTCAAAATATGCTTTGAAATTAAAACAAAAACTAGGGCAAGCAAAAGATTAAGCTTGGATCGAACAAGTCGTATAAACCGAATCGACTATTGGAAACTCAGATATGCATAAACCATAGAATGAAATCAAATGTGATGATAAGCCTTAATACAATAATTTCACAATCAATTTTTTTGTAATGGACAAAATTGTTAACCAATTCCCAATGGAATTATTGATAAAGCAAAAACAAGCAAAATATCCAACACTTGACGAGCAATGGATTTTTTCAGATTTTCCCTTTGACTTTGTTCATATGAAATACCACTTGCAGTCTAAATGATTGTAATGTAATCAACAAAGTAATGTTTAACAATCAAAGGATATGTCTATACAAATCGATTACACAATCAATGAATTGAATAATTTGCTATACAATATATATATATATATATATATATATATATATATATATATATATATATATATATATATATATATATATCACTTGCTTTGCTTTTCAAATTGTTTGAAATGATGCTTTGTGTGGTTTTGAAAGTATATTGAAAAAGAGGCCATCGTTTTGGCAATCTTTGTAATGATTATCGTTCGTAAGAATGTATACAAAGATGTTTGTCTTTTGAAAAATGTTTCAATATTTTGAAAGTTGTTTGAAAATGTTTTGAAATTGTGTTTGTGTGTGTTTGAAAATAGCAAGGATGGTTTGCAATTTGATCAAGTAACTAGAAGCATATACCTACTCAAAACTCTTTCTTGTACATTTTTATTCCTTTGACATTGTTGATTTACCATTGCATTGGTAAACAACCCTATCTTTGGATGTTAAATGGGACGGACGTGGGTCATCGTATGACCATGATAGCAATGTTGCCAAGTATCTTTAGCATTTTGAGGGACCAAGATCATTTTTTAGGCAACCTTATCTAGCGTCATCGAGGGATTATGAACTTTTGTTTTGTTTTGTTTTGCCAAGATACCTAGCATGCATACCATGGCCATGTTTTAAGGCAACCAAGTGGGTGAAACCCTAGAGATGCTTGTGTTCAATGTGTTGTCATTTTTCATGCATTTGTTTGTCTTGTATTAGGTCATGTCTATTTGTTTAATTTTTGTCTTATCATACAAACCCTAATTTACTAAACATGTATATAATGCGATAAATTGCATAAAGTAAATCTAAATTATTACAACAATATTATAGAAGGGGGGATACAAGTTTTTGAATGGGGATATTTGCACAAAATAAAACCCTAATTCAATATTACAACCCAATTGAATTTATTGTACAATAAATAAATAAACAAATATTTAAATATGCAATAAAATGTAAATATGCAAAATGTTTTGTAATTGTTTTATGTATGAGAAAATAAAATTATCTAAGTCCTAAAAATAAGAAAAAAATAATAATATTATTTTTGAAAGGGGAAACCCTAATTTTTGTTTAAAAGAAAATATATTCTATATTATTCAATTTATCCATTTTTGTTCAAAAAATAATAATAATATATGTAAAAAAATGTTCAGAAAATTGAAATATATATGAAAATATTATTTTAAGTGTATAAATAATAAAAATAAAAATGTATTATATTTTTATATTATTTACAAGTTATTTTAATAAAATGATTTCTATTTATTAAAATAAAACTATTTTTATATGCAAAAAATAAGATAAAAAATAAAATAAAATGCAAAAAATTAAGAAAATATTTTTGGGATTTTTTAATGTTCAGAAAAAAAAAATAAAGTCAAAAATATAAAATATGCAAGAAAATACAAAAATATAAAAATAATAAGTCAAGGGGCTGCAAAAGTAAAATGGGGGTGTGAAAAGTAGTAAGCCCAAGGCGCCAGGCCCAGCCAGCTTCATCCCTGACCTCCAGACAACACCAAACACACACGTTCTGCCTTCAATCATGTTCTTGCTATTCTTTGCATAAAATCAAAAACTTATAACATGAAAAATGTAGCTCATGATCTCACGATTCCAGTGATATAAAGTTTGTGACCTAACACTCAAAGATCAAGGAGAATTTTGTCACCCCTAATTTCTGACCTAAAATTTTCATGAGCTTCAAATTCTCACTACTCAGTTAATATAAATAAAAACTATGCATATGTACAACTTAAGCAAGTTAAGGACTACATTTTTGCTTCACAAATCGTGACCTAAAGATGCCTAAATAGAGAGATAGAAACTTGAAAAATACCTTGTTCAGTTGAGTTTGGATATGGAAATGTGGGGGCTTTGAGTGAGGCCTGAAGATCGTGTGAGCTTGCTTGAAGTTCCCTCAATCTTCTCCAATGCTCAGCTTGCCTTGAAGTTGCTTGAAACTCTTTGTAGAAGTCAACCTGCAAACTCAAAAAATGAAAATGGTGAAGCTTGAAATAGGGGATACAATTGCTAGACAAAGGCCTGGATAGTTTAGGTAGGAGGTATGGAATGTGTTTGAAGCCTTGAAACAAAAAACGCACGAGCAAAATATGATTTGGCTTGAGTTTTGCAGAAGATGCCCTATTTGGGCAGAAAAATGGGATTTTGGTGTTTGAGAGTGTTTGGGATGTTAGTAATTCGTGCTTAGGCTTGTTGCAAGGTTCTGAAGTTGTTTGAAAATGATACAAAGTCTTGCCTTTAATAGATACACAAGTTCCCTTGACTTTTGCAAGTTTGCTTACTTTTGAAGAAAGTTGACATGACCAATGCCAAAGGTCTGTACAGGCTTGCTTGTTAGCTGCATAGGGTTGGTGTACTTTTCCTGATGTTTGTGGATCTTCTTTGCAACAAAAGATCAGGTCCATGGCTCAAGATTTGCAAAGTTGTAAAAAGCTAGCTTTATGAAAGTAGTATTATGAACTTTATGCCATAAATGGATCAATTCATTGTTCAAAGCTCCACAGGTCAGAATAAAGCCAATATCCAATGTGTTAGCATTCAATTATGGAGTGTAGAAGGGATTAGGACCTGTAATACCAAGTACAAGCATGTTTGAAACTGATTTGCAACTTGTAACATTGTGAAAATGCCTTGCACAAAAGTGATAAATTGCCATTTTCAATTTTTCGATTCTCCCTAACCATAAATGATCTTGGAGAGTTCTTGGACATTTTGGAAAGCTTGTAATATGCTCTACAATCCATATTTGAAATGCATTTTGAGATACCTCTTGGAACTAGGTGAAAAATTTCCATGAAGTTAGGTTAAAAATCTGCCTAAACTAGGGCAAAATTTTACTAAGTTAAAAAGTTTATGGACCCCTATTCACAAAATCATAACTTGAGATCCAAGCATCTTTTGGGAAAACTTTGTGAATAAAAGTTGTATATTTCATGGAGGACTACAACTTTCATGTTGGAAGTTTTCTTTTAATCCAATTTCATCATGGTGAAAAAGTTGTTGAAAGTTGGGAAAAAATAAGAAATTTTCATAACTTAGAAAAATTCTAAGTTATGAAAAATTTCAAATTAAAACCCTAATTTTCAAAATTAGATTTCTTGGTCAACAAGTTTCACATTTTGACATATCTTGATGAATTATGACCCTTGGCACTTGGTTTTGACCAAAAAGTCAAAGTTTGACTTTTCAGTGTACAATTGACTTTTGATCAATTGATTGGAAAATTCATCTATCAATCCTATGTACTGGAGATCTTTTGAACCTTGTGATTAGGTCAAGATGATGCTATTGAGTCCTTGAAATCATGATTGAACCCAATTGGTCATTGGTTAGGTAAAAAATCAGAAATTGCCCTTCTACAGTCAAAACCCTAATTTTGACCATTTTGCCCTTTTGATGATTTGATCAAATTTCTTGAGGAGTTGTGGTCAAACTTGATCAAATGGTTCATATGAGTCCATAATGTTGATGTGGATAAAAAATTATGAGGTTTGACTGTAAATTGGCCATGCTTGACTTTTTCCCCAATATAGTTGATTTTTAGGTCAACTGTCCAATTGACTGGGCAAAACAGTTATTCAAGGCTTGAAACTTGGTATGAGCAATCTTAAGAGTCCAAGATGGTGTATGAAAGTCACATGAAGCATTGATGGTCCAAAAAGCCTTGTGCAAACTCAAACCCTAATTTCAGGTCATCAGTGCAATGGGATGTCTTAAGCTGAGTAAACCCTAATCCTGTCTGGAGTCCAAGAGGTCTTGTGAAGGAAATCCTTATAATATGAGAGGGAAAATTTTGGGGTACAACAGCTTCCCCTGTTCAAACTTCTTGAACCTGAAGAGTTAGATTGGCGAGCTTTGCCGTTCGTGACTCGAAGGTAAAAGATGATTGGACAATAGAATGCCCGTAAATTTGCACTCATCAAGGTGTAATTGAGGGAATGGGCTTAAAGATGCTGTTGTACCCCAAAATTTTCCCTCTCATATTTTTCAAAACATTGCAAACAAAATCTCCAAGTGGCTCAAGGTTGCTCAAGAGTTGGTCAGACAAGTCATCTCCTAAGGCAGTCAACCCCAAATTAGGGTTATGTGTTGCATCAAGATCCTTGAGTCCAAATGATCTCAAGTTCTCTCCATTGTAATAATATGCTCTCAAGATCATCCATGTCAAATTTCAAGCCTTGAAGAGGAAGTTTGCTCAGTCAATTGCTCAAAGGGTCCAAAAATCGACTATGTTAGGGCAAAAGTCAACTGTGACCTATATACAGTCAAACTTCAAGATTTTTTGCCAACATTCTCATTTTAAAGGTTATTTCATAATTTGATCAAGGGTTGATCATGATTCATCAAGGATTGCTCAAAATTCATCAAGACTCAAAAGTTGCTAAATTAGGGTTTTGTAGGAAAAGTCAACTCAACTTTGACCAAGCATAACTTTCTCATACTTTATGAGAAATGACCCATCCAAAGCTCATTTTGAAGAGGGTGAAATTTCCTACAATCCATCTTCATACCCCAAGATCAAAAAATGAACTCACAAGAAGTTATAAATTTGGACATTATAGGTCATTTTTGAAAGTCAACAAAAACACCTCTTTTGCCAAAGCTTATAACTTGAGCATGGAATATCAAAATGAGATGAGACAAAAAGGGTTGGTTAGAGGACATCTCAAGATTTCTAAAAAGTCCAAGAACACTTCCAAAAGTGCAAAATTGAAGAATTTATGCATTGAATTGCCAAAAGTCAACTATCCCCAGAACTTCAAATTTTGTCAAATGGGCCCATTCTTTTCCACTTGATTTGAGCTTGCCCCATTGCACACGTGTCCTAGCTTCATACTTGAGATCACATTTCTTTTTTATTATTTTATTTGATTTTTTATTGAATTATTTCATTTTTAATCAAATTAAATCAAATAAAATCCAAATATTGATTACTTGATATCTTTTTGGCTATTTCAGGACTGAATCATCATCATTAAGGGTATCAAACTCGTATCAAGCAATCCATGTGCAAAAATATTGAGTTTTGACAATTTTAGAAGGTTTAGTAATGGTGAATCAAATCAAATTTCATGGCATTGATGTGGAAGGATTCAATCCATAATTCTTAACCTAATGCATTCCACAATACATAAGAAAGCTTAAGGCACGATTATAGGGGCTAGAGACTACAAGAATAGGCAGAACCAAAACTTGAAAAAGAGGCAAAAAGCTTGAATCTGAATTGATACTTAAAGGCAATTTCAGAGGCCAAGAAGGATCTCAATCGATTGCTGGGTGTTCACTCAACCTTCTGGGATCCAAAGCACGCATTTCTCAACCTCCTAGAGCACTGTAAGTATCACGCTTCTTGGCCCTGTATTCGAAATCATAACTCTCTATTCTTGCATCATTCTGGCAAATCATTGATATATTTGTGATCCTCATGAAATTTCAAAGCTTTTGGCAATATTTAATTTCATTTATATGGGTTGTAACCTCATAACAGCATGGCTAGGGTTATGTTTTGGATTCTTGGGATTTGTGTTTCAGGTGAAATTGATACTCGTGACAGGCATGGTTGCACTCAGGAGAGGGAGACGAACCTAACCATGCCTTTAGGGGTCGTTTTTATGGCCTGGAATTAATTTTTGGGTCGAGCTACACATTTAGCTGCGGATCCAAATCTGTAGGAAATTTTACAGTGGCTGGAGGTAGGGGATGATGGCGTGTCGCCTCCCCAGTGGACAATTCGAAACACGCGCGCATTTTTTTATTCTTCTGGCATATAACGCATTTTCTCTTATTATTATTATTGTTTAATACTTTAACAACTAAAGCACAATGGCCTAGTGGCGAAGCGAGCAATCCAAGCATCCACAGGACCTGGGTTCGAATCCCAAGTCCTCCAAATTTCTCTTTGTATTTTTTCTTCAGGTAATCACATGCAGATCCAGACGCGTAGTGTACCATGCTCCTTCATACACCAAAGTGCCAGATGGCCCAAGGCCAAATCTGGTGATCCAGGAGTGAGGGTCTACCATAGACCCAGTCAACGTGTCCACACCAAGTCCAGGAAAGTCAATACAGGGCCACCTCGTTTGGGCCATGGAATTTGCTTCTCAAACACCTCTAATCAGGCCTATACCCCCTATCTCTCTATATTTTATTTTATTTTGTTTTAATTACTTATTTATTATTTCTATTTAATTACTAACCAATTAAAAATTCTTTTTCTATAAAATTAAAACCACAAAAATATTTTCTTCATAAAATCAAATTTTAATTTTTGTTAACAAATATTAATTTAATTAATTTAGGCTTTAATTAGAAATAATCTTAATACATTTTTGTAAAATATTTAAAATTAACTTAGACATAATTAGGTTTTTTATTAACATTGATTAATTTTATTTTTATTTCTTTAAATACCAAAAAAAACTCAAAAATGTTTATTTTTATTAATTAACTTATTTAATTTAATTTAACAATTAACGTAGATTAATTTCTTTTGCTTAATTCAAAAAAAAAATCTTTTCTTTAATAAAAAAGGGTCAAAACCCTACTTGCGCTCAATTTAATTTTCCCGCACGCGATCCATTTATTCAATATTGTATTTGTTTCCGGAATGTAATAGATAATTAGGACCATTTAATTAATTTATCGCTTTATTTATTTTTCTGCATTTAAATTTCAAAGGGTTGCTTTTGGCGATGTAAATACCCGACGCCTTGTAATTTAATTTCCGCAACTTATTTTCCACAAATTATAACTGTTAGATGTTTGATAATAGGAATGCATGACAAGAATGAATGCTTTAACCTAAAATCAACTTAGATCACCATTGACATGTACAAAGATAAAATAAACTGAAAATGACACACTCGCACATGCGCACTCTTAGGGTACACCCCACTTGGTTGCCTTCGTAACGTGGTCATTAAGTATAGGTCACTTTAGAGGTCGTCCACTTGTCTAAAGATCACAGTCGCCTCGAAACAGTTGCCTCGGATATTGTTGCCTCAAACAAATGATCTAAGACATTAGGGTTACCACTAAAGCGTCCTAACATTGCTTTAGTGACCGCAAGTCCCTCATTCGAATTGACCCTAAAACTCCAACGACGGTGCTACCTACTCATCAATAGTGGGATAACATTGCCTAAAGGAAGATAGCATAAAACGATTCCTTTTTCGAGTAGGTAGATGGTTCTTAAATACTTGCTCTTTTAAAAACAAAAACTCTTCACACTTACACTTTTCGAACAAAGTTTTCAAAACACTTCATATGCTCTTGAGGATAGAAGCAAGAGTTAAATCGAAGTTTTCAAAACAAAAACTTTTTCAAACCCACAAGCACAAAGAAAACAATTTTGAAAACAATATGAGCAAGTACCTAAGAGCCCGTGGATAACCACTGATAGAAAGGGTTCTAACACCTTTCCTTTCTATAATCTACCCCCCGAACCCGAGAAATATCTCGAAAAAGGAATTTTTCTGTGCTTTTTTTCCTTCCCTTGTTGGATAAAATAAAAGTCGGTGGCGACTCTTGCTTACCGTGACATTTTGCAAAAACAAACGCAAAACGCAAACCAGCATTCCAAAAAACAGTCAGTTCTTCCCACCGTATCACAGAACTGGCGACTCTGCTGGGGAGCTTTAATAAGTGGGGTATACCTTAGGATTAGATCATTGTGTTTTCAATTGTTTTCTTTGTATGCTTTATATTTATGGGCTTGAATCGGAGTTACTATAGATCCTAACCCGGATCTGGGGGACACCCTTTAGGTAAGTAGCAATAAACTGTGAGGGAACTGTATGGCGTAGACCGATACAGTTGAAGCAGTAGCTACGTTAGCGTGGCACTTTAGTATGTACCGATATCCCTTGTGTTGGAACGAGGAGAATATGGGTCTGCTAAGGGGTCATTAAGCACCAACTGACCTTAGAACCTTTAAATTGACCAACTTCGCCATAGAACAGTAGCAATATGCTACACTCATTGAGACTAAACTCTCGCGATGATTCAGGCCGCAAGAAAAGGTTGCTAAACTGGAATTATGACCGATCGAGGGTAGTCGGTGATATTGAGATCCTCTAGAACCCGATTACTATTTTTAGGACAGGTTTGAACCAACTGAATTGAAAGAGGGTAATATCTAAGCTCCTTGCCATCCTGAAATCTAAGGGCTCTCTGTGTGACTTGTGTGCCTTTACCATGTTTTCTATTTGTGGATACTTGTGGTGTGCTCTCTATCATGACATCATGACATCATAACATTGCATGCATCTTGCATTGGACTAACCTATTTCAAAGACAAAATGGATTCATCTTTGTTCTGTTTTGTAGGTCATGATACCCATGCGTAGGAACACCATCCGGATCAACTTTGTCCAAGTTCCCACTCAGCTCAAAGATTTGGTTGCAAAGATCTCAGATAATTTCTCCTTTATCAGGAGACATGGGCATCTTCTTGGTTTGGTCACCTCCAAATTGGACGAGCAGATGATGAGTGTCCTAGTCCAGTTCTTTGATCCGCTGTACCATTGCTTTACTTTTCAGGACTACCAATTGGTCCCCACCTTGGAGGAGTTCTCTGACTTGCTTAGTATCTCTGTTCTGGAGCAGACCCCGTTCACAGGTTGGGAAAAGATCCTTAGGCCAGAAGAGATTGCTTCAGCCCTCTATCTGACAAAGGCTGAAGTGATGTCCAATTGGGAGACTAGAAGTGGAGCAAAGGGCTTTTTGACCAAGTTCTTGGTTGGTAAGGCTAATCATTTATGGGATAGTCTAGACTTTCATGCATTCGAAGATATTCTGGCTCTTTTGATATATGGCTTGGTATTGTTTCCTAACTCTGACTCCTTTGTTGATGTGAATGCGGTAAAAATCTTCATCTCTGGTAATCCTGTACCCACTCTCTCGGGTGACATTCTTCATCAGCTTTATGCCCGTACTGCTCGGAAGCGGGGAACCTTGATGTGCTATCCTCCACTGTTGGTGAGGTGGTTTATTTCTCACCTCCCCAAATCAGTTCTGAAGAACAAAGAAGGCATGGGCTGGGCTTATAGGATTATGTCTCTCTCCCATAATGACATCATTTGGACTATTAAGGGCATGGACGAGGTGGCTATCATTGATCGCTGTGGGGAATACCCCAATGTTCCACTGATAGGAACCAATGGAGGAATTACTTACAATCCATGCTTGGCCTTACGTCAGTTTGGGCGAGCCAGAAGGGAAGGACCTCATGAGCTGCTAATGCCTAGCATAATCTTTGATTTTCGAGGGGATAGTGACGAGCAACGCCGCAGATTCATAAGGGCTTGGGATAGAGTACACAGATCTGATCCACACGAGTTGGGTGCGAAGACTTCTCTACCAATGGAACCATATCTCCGATGGGTTCGCATACGTGCCCAAAAGCTGGGAATGCCCTATGAAGCCGTCTTGCCTATCATTGTTGAAGTTGCTGATGAAGAAGGGGTTCCTCCTACTATCCTCCATCCTCATATGCCCACTGACATTGGGGCACTAAAGAGATCATGGATGCAGCTGAGAGAAGAGCGGGATACTTACCGAGAAAAGTATCACGAGCAAGAGCAGAAGGTCCAGAAGCTGACAAGACAGCTGGAGAACGAGCGGATCCTCAATGACTATGTCCGCACCGACAAGAAGCGACCATGGGAGCGCTGATGTCCTTTGACTATTTCTAGTTTTTATTTACTTTTCAGTATTTCCTTTCTTGTAATGCCTTAAGGGCATTTGTTGAACAATTAATTTCAAAGTTTATCTAATAAAAGTGTGTTTCGTTTTTGTTTACGAATTTGAATCTCTCGATGTCTTTGAAATCATATCATACGCATTTCACTCCATGCACCTCATAACAGGTACCCTTACAGGTCTCTTATCTTCTTCGCTGTTTATTTTAGCATCATGTCTTCTGAACCATCAACTGAACAAGCAATCAAGGCTCTGCAGGCTCAAAATGCCCAATTCCAAGAGTTGTTCATGAATCTAGCTAAGGGTCAGCAAGATCTGAAGGCCCTTATCTTGAAGGAGAAGAAGAAGAAGATGACAGTCATGTTTAACACAGGCCACAAGTTTGGAAACAGGCTACGAGATGAAGTTGATTTGACCACCTCATCTGGAGGGAAAGATAGTCAAGAAGAAAGGAGGGCTCCTAGCCCTGTGGTTTCAGACAACGAGACGAACTTTGATGAAGACCAGTATCCTCCGGCTGAGGATAGATACAAGCAACTAGAAGACTGGTTGAGTGCGATGGAAGTTTAGAAAGTGTCTGGTCTGGACTTTGGTGATCTGGGTCTGTCATCTGGGGTGGTAATTCCCCACAAGTTCAACGCACCAGCCTTTGCTAAGTACGACGGAGTTTCTTGTCCGAAACTGCACCTCCGTTCGTATGTTAGGAAGATTCAGCCGTACACCGCTGACAAGAATCTCTGGATCCACTTCTTTCAAGAAAGTCTTTCAGGGACTCAGCTTGAATGGTTTTACCAGCTATAAGGAGCTAGTATCCGTAATTGGGAGGATTTGGCCGCTGCTTTCTACAAGCAGTACCAATACAATGCCGACCTCGCTCCCACGCGTACCCAACTCTAGGGTATGTCAATGGGTGCGGGCAAAGGTTTCAAAGATTATGCTCAGAAGTGGAGGGACCTTGCTGGAAGAGTGCAACCACCCTTGGTTGATCGGGAGCTTGTGGATATGTTCCTGGGGACCTTGTCTGGTCCGTATTTCAACCATCTGATTAGAAGTTCTTCGTCCGGGTTTACGGAGTTGATCATGACCTGAGAAAGGATTGAGGTCGATATTAAGTCTGGTAAAATACAGAAGGGTGCTTCATCAGGCACCGAGAAGAAACCTTTTAAGAAGGAGTCCAGTGCTGTTTACAGTTCGAAAAGCCAGAATAGACCTGAACACCGCCAAGCTGTTAATGCAGTTGTTATTTCAAGACCTGCTGGTGCTCCTCAGCGCAACAATTAACCAAAGGCCGAGAGACCTCGAAGACAGTTCACTCAGCTCAACATGACTTTATCTCAGATTCTGCCACAGTTATTGAAAACAAATCTAGTGATTCCAAGGGAGGCCCCGCAGAATCCCAACACTACATCACCAAAGTACAACCCTAATGCCCGCTGTGCTTTTCACTTTGATAGCCCGGGGCATGATACAGATGATTGTTGGGTTTTGAAGAATAAGTTACAAGACTTGATTGATGCGAAGGAGATTGAGTTCGGAGCATCGGAAAAGCCTAAGCAGGATGTGGGGGTGAATGCTATCGGGGATGACGGTGATGAAGGGTTTGATATTGACAGCTGGATATACCCAACTGCCGATGGAGGATTAAGCAACTGGACAGCGAAGGATTCTATGCCCGTTTCTGTTATCACCGAGTAATGAGACTTTTTGTTTTGAATTTGTAACAGACAATGTTTTAAACTCTATGGCCCGGTGTCTTACCCGGGGCACTGTGGTTTCATTTGTGAGGGTTTTATGTGTGTCATTTTCATATATCATTAATAAAAGCATTGGACGTTTTCTTGCATTTCAAATTTTGCGCTCCTTGTTCTTCTTTTATTATATATTGCAAAACAGTTATTTTACACACACTCACATATACAGGTCTACATCCACTCTGGATCTCACTGGTAACGGCTCTGCTACTGCCAGTTATGACTTCGAAAGTCCGATCAACTTAGCCGAAGACGAAGGTGAAAATGATTGTGAAGTGCCTGGTGAACTTGCTAGATTGCTACTTCAGGAAGAGAGGGCAATTCAGCCGCACGAAGAGCCGGTAGAATTAGTAAATCTGGGTATAGAGGTAGACAAGAAAGAAGTCAAGATCGGTGCAAACCTGGAGCTTAGTGTGAAACAACGGTTGATTCAGATGCTGCGTGACTATGTTGAGATCTTTGCCTGGTCTTATGAAGATATGCCTGGGTTGGATACCGATATTGTAGTTCACCGATTGCCTACCAAGGAAGACTTCCCTCCAGTGAAACAGAAAGTCCGTCGGATGCGCCCAGATATGTCTGAGAAAATCAAGGCTGAGGTTATGAAACAGTTTGACGCCGATTTTCTAGCAGTTACTTCTTACCCACAGTGGGTGGCCAACGTGGTTCCAGTGCCGAAGAAGGATGGTAAGGTTCAAATGTGTGTCGACTATAGGGATCTGAACGGGGCAAGTCCCAAGGATGATTTCCCTCTACCTCATATCGACGTTTTGGTTGACAACACCGCTCAGCATAAGGTATTCTCCTTTATGGATGGTTTCTCTGGTTATAATCAAATTAAAATGGCTCCCAAAGACATGGAGAAGACAACCTTTGTCACTCAATGGGGTACCTTTTGCTACAAGGTCATGCCTTTTGGATTGAAGAATGCTGGGGAAACATATCAGCGCGCCATGGTCGCTTTGTTTCATGACATGATCCATCATGAGATTGAGGTATACATCGACGACATGATTGGAAGATCCCAGACAGAGGAAGAGCACCTTGACCATCTTCAAAAGCTATTTGACAGGTTGAAGTTGTACAAGCTGAGGTTAAACCCGAACAAGTGCACCTTCGGGGTGAGATCTGGCAAGCTGTTGGGTTTCGTCGTAAGCGATAAGGGTATTCAGGTGGATCCTACAAAGGTGAAGGCTATACAGGAAATGCCGACTCCCAGAACAGAAAAAGAAGTCAGAGGCTTCCTGGGACGTCTGAACTACATTGCCCGATTCATCTCGCACCTGACTGCTACTTGTGAACCAATCTTCAAGTTACTGAAGAAAGATCAAGTGGTACGATGGAATGATGAATGCCAGGCCGCTTTCGAAAGGATCAAAGAGTATCTCCAAGAGACTCCTATTCTGATATCTCCAGTTGAAGGGAGACCTTTGATCCTATACTTGACAGTACTCGATAACTCAATGGGGTGTGTGTTGGGTCAGCATGACGAGTCTGGCCGAAAAGAGCATGCTATTTATTACCTTAGCAAAAAGTTTACCGACTGCGAGACTCGATACTCGTTGCTCGAGAAAACTTGTTGCGCTTTGGCATGGGCTGCTCGTCGGCTGAGACAGTATATGTTGACTCACACTATCCTGTTGATATCAAAGATGGATCCAATCAAGTATATCTTCGAGAAGCCTGCTTTGTCCGGAAGAATAGCAAGATGGCAGATGATCTTGACTGAGCCCGACATCCAGTACACGACCCAAAAGGCAATCAAAGGGAGTGTGTTGGCAGACCATTTGGCACACCAAGCAGTGGATGATTACCAGTCTATGAACTTTGAATTTCCGGACGAGAATAGCATGATAGTAACTGACTGTGAGACACCTGGACCGGATGAAGGACCTGAGGAGGGATCCCGATGGTCTATGTACTTTGATGGAGCTTCAAACGCTTTGGGTAATGGCATTGGCGCCGTGATCATATCTCCTAAGGCTCTCATACTCCATTTACCGCCCGACTATGTTTCAACTGCACCAACAATATGGCGGAGTATGAAGCGTGCATCATGGGTCTTCGAGCAGCAATTGAACAAGGATTAAGTTTCTAAGTGTTTTCGAAGATTCCGCTCTCGTGATCAGTCAGATCAAAGGTGAGTGGAATACGAAACACCCAAATCTTATTCCTTACAAGGAGTATGTGTTGACATTGCTTCCCCACTTCGAAGAGATAACCTTTGAACACTTCCCGAGAGAGGAGAATCAGTTAGCGGATGTGCTGGCTACGATGTCTTCTATGTTCAAAGTCAATTAGGACAATGAAGCTCCCCGGATTATCATTGAAAGGTTGGACGAACCTGCACATTGATGTGACATTGAGACTGAAAAGGTAGCAAATAAACCCTGGTTTCATGAGGTGAATAGATACCTTGAGGCTCAGGAATACCCGAGGGTGCATCTGTTAATGATAAGAAGTTTCTGAGGAGGTTCGTGGCGAAGTTCTTCATCAGCAATGGTGTTCTTTACAAGTGTAACCATGATTCAACCCTACTGCGATGTGTGGATAAGAACGAAGCAGAAAGGATCATGACAGAGTTACATGAAGGTACTTTCGAAACTCATTCCAGTGGACACACCATGGCAAAGAAAATCCTTCGGGCAGGATATTTATGGTCCACAATGGAAGCCGACTGTTATCAGCATTCTCGGACATGTCACAAGTGCCAAGTCTATGCTGATAAGGTGCACATACCTCCAATTCCTCTGAATGTCTTGACAGCACCTTGGCCTTTTGCAATGTGGGACATTGATATGATCGACGAGATCAGACCTACAGCATCCAACGGGCATCATTTCATTCTGGTAGCAATTGATTACTTTACGAAGTGGGTTGAAGCAACTTCCTTTGCTACAGTAACCAAGAACGTCGTAGCACGATTCATTTGGCACAATCTGATTTGTCGATACGGTGTACCAGAGAGGATCATTACGGACAATGGTACAAATCTCAACAATAAGATGATCACTGAGCTCTGCAAGCAATTCAAGATACAACACCACAACTTTTCTCCCTACCGGCCGAAGATGAATGGGGTTGTTGAAGCAGCTAATATGAATATTAAGAAGATTATGCAGAAGATGACAGTGATATACAAAGATTGGCACGAGATGTTACCATTTGCTCTTCATGGGTACCGTACCTCAACGCGGACGTCAACAAGGGCAACCCCCTATTCCTTGGTATATGGCATGGAAGCAGTCTTGCCCATTGAAGTTCAGATACCCTCTCTTCGAATCATGAAGGATGCAGGTTTGAGTGAAGATGACTAGATTCAGACCCGGCTTGATCAGCTGAACCTAATCGACGAAAAGAGACTTACTGCTATTTGTCATGGTCAAACGTATCAAAGGCGGATGATCAAGGCATTTAACAAGAAAGTTAGACGACAAGAGTATCAAGTTGGGGACCTGGTTATCAAGCGCATCATATTACCTCAAGGTGATCCCATGGGAAAATGGACCCCTACTTACGAAGGGTCATTTGTGGTTAAGAACATTTTCTCGGGAGGAGCTATGATTCTAACCACCATGGATGGTGACGACCTTCCTCACCCCGTCAATGCAGACATAGTGAAAAGATACTACACATAATCAAAGACCCGCTAGGTTGACTGGCCTAGGCAAAAATAAGGGCTTCCCGGCGAACCAAAAGGGTTCGGGCAAAAATAAGGGATGAAAATAAAAATTTGTACACCCGGCAAGTCGAAAACCTGAAAAGGCGGCTTGGGAAAAAAAGGGTATCCCGGTGAACTGAAAACCCGAAAGGGCGGTCCAGGAAAAATTAGGGATTAAAGCGTAACACTATATCTCATTGGATCACCTTGCATCTAGACTTCGGTATCAACTATCAAGCTCGGACGGCACTAATCAATTTGATTCATCTTCAACCAGTAGCAAAGTGAAGAGATGCTCAAGGACATAAAGGCAATAGCAGAGTTGGAACCCAGTGGGATTATTCACATAGCTGTTTTGTTTAGTTTTTCACAAACTGTGTAAAATCTATTTGTTTGGCGGCGTTCTCTTACTGGAACGTCAGCCTCTTGTACAAAAACGCCTATATTCAGGCCAAACTTCAAAATCAACACAATTCATTTTCAGAGAGAATTCGAACTGTTTTTCCTTTTTCTATTTTTGTTTTGCAAAGAACGTCCAATGTTCATTTTTGATATATGCATTTGACATTAATTGCTGCTCATAAACATCTACATACGAAACAAAAGACGATTACTGGTAATAGCAGAAACAGGGGCAATAAGATTTGTCCAAGCTGTACAGTTGCTCTGTCCACCAGGTACAAGGTAAATTCAGTTGAAGAATATGGTTAAGGTACTTTCACTCCCCGCAGAGTAAGACAGTAATGATAGCTCTCCCCAGCTGAGACTTGCAATTGTGAATGAATCGGTAATACGCTCCCCAAGCAGAGTTTATCTACCATCAACACTGAAAAGGCTTAATATCCCTGGCAGTCTTAATATTTCCCAACGGAGTATAAGAATATTCCCCGACAAAATACAAGATATCCCTAGTGGAGTTAAAATTTTCCCAGCGCCGTCTGAAAAAGCTTCCCCAGTGGAGTTGCAGAAATATCCTCAGTCGAAGCTCAAAGGATTATCCCCACAAGAGTCTAACAGGTTATCCCCAGTAAAGCTCAAAGGATTATTCCCACAAGAGTCTAACAGGTTATCCCCAGTGAAGTCGCAACTGAAAGATCATCCCCAGTGGAGTTCTTTCCTTTCACAAATAGAATTCAATCCCCAACAGATTCAATATCACCAGCAACAATAATTCATCCCGACGGAATTTATCAGTGGAATCTTCAGCAGAACATCTCTTCCCCACAGAGTAATCCCCTCATCAATTTATTCCCCAACGGAGTTATCTTCTCCTGCAGGTTTATTCTCGCAATCACCTTCGTTCACCATCCCCAGCGGAAGCGAAGAATTCAACTCTTATCTCCAGCAGCTATCCAGATTTATTTTCCCCATCTAAAACATTATGTTCCCATACATCATGATACATGCATATACGCATCATACAACACGATCTCATTTATTTTGAGAACATCATTGCTTGACATATATCATGCATTGCATACGACTGACCTTTACCTTACAGGAAGGAGGCAGTTAAGTTCTCAGCTATGTCGAAGAACTGGACCGGTTCTTAAATCTCAACTGAATTATCCTCGGTTGAATTTCAGATAAGGTTCTCAATCTCGACAATTTTCCTCCATCATAGTATGGACGAGTTCTACAATCTCAACGGTATACTACGTTGAAGACCAGACAGTTCCTAGATCTTGATGAAGATGTTTCCCCCATCATAGTGTGGACAAGTTCTACAATCTCAACGGTATACTACGTTGAAGACCAGACAGTTCCTAGATCTTGATGTTTTCCTCCGTCAAAGTGTGGATGAGTTCTACAATCTCAACGGTATACTACGTTGAAGACCAGACAGTTCCTAGATCTTGATGTTTTCCTCCGTCAAAGTGTGGACGAGATCTACAATCTCAACGGTATACTACGTTGAAGACCAGACAGCTCCTAGATCTTGATGTTTTCCACCGTCAAAGTGTGGACGAGTTCTACAATCTCAACGGTATACTACGTTGAAGACCAGACAGTTCCTAGATCTTGATGAAGATGTTTCCCCCATCATAGTATGGACGAGTTCTACAATCTCAACGGTATACTACATTGAAGACCAGACAGTTCCTAGATCTTGATGTTTTCCTTCGTCAAAGTGTGGACGAGTTCTACAATCTCAACGGTATACTATGTTAAAGACCAGAAAGTTCCTAGATCTTGATGAAGATGTTTCCCCCATCATAGTGTGGACAAGTTCTACAATCTCAACGGTATACTACGTTGAAGACCAGACAGTTCCTAGATCTTGATATTTTCCTCTGTCAAAGTGTGGACGAGTTCTAAAATCTCAACGGTATACTATGTTGAAGACCAGACAGTTCCTAGATCTTGATGTTTTCCTTCGCCAAAGTGTGGACGAGTTCTACAATCTCAACGGTATACTACGTTGAAGACCAGACAACTCCTAGATCTTGATGTTTTCCACCGTCAAAGTGTGGACGAGTTCTACAATCTCAACGGTATACTACGTTGAAGACCAGACAGTTCCTAGATCTTGATGAAGATGTTTCCCCCAGTTGAATTACGAACAAGTTCTTAAAACTCAGCAGAGGCATTCTCTCAATTGAAGTACAGGCAAGTTCCTAAATCTCAACAAAAGTTAGACTTCCCAAGCGGAGTCTTCCACAACAACAGGTATGCAAGTTCTCGCTAAGGAATCTTTTATGCGATCGACACTCCTGCAGATGGCATCTTTAAGCCCATCCTCCCTCCAGCAATCTTCAAATGGCATTTGTAAGCCCATTCCCGACATCACAAGGCTGATACCACTTCATGCGAGTGCAAATTTCTGGGCACTCTAGTGTTCAATCATCTTCTACCTTCGGATCACGAAAGGCACGAAAGCCAATCCACATCCTCAAGTTTAAGAAGATTGAACAGGGGCAGATGTTGTACCCCAAAATTTACCGTCTCATATTTTTCAAAACATTGCAAGAAAAATCTCCAAGTGGCTCAAGGTTGCTCAAGAGTTGGTCAGACAAGTCATCTCCTAAGGCAATCAACCCCAAATTAGGGTTTTGTGTTGCATCAAGATCCTTGAGTCCAAATGACCTCAAGTGCTCTCCATTGTCCTAATATTCTCTCAAGTTCATCCATGTCAAATTTCAAGCCTTGCAGAGGAAGTTTGCTCAGTCAATTGCTCAAAGGGTCCAAAAATCGACTATGTTAGGGCAAAAGTCAACTGTGACCTATATACAGTCAAACTTCAAGATTTTTTGCCAACATTCTCATTTTGAAGGTTATTTCATCATTTTATCAAGGGTTGATCATGATTCATCAAGGATTGCTCAAAATTCATCAAGACTCAAAAGTTGTTGAATTAGGGTTTTGTAGGAAAAGTCAACTCAACTTTGACCAAGCATAACTTTCTCATACTTTATGATAAATGACCCATCCAAAGCTAATTTTTAATAGTATGCAATTTCCTACAATCCATCTTCATACCTCAAGATCAAAAAATGCACTCAAAAGAAGTTATAAATTTGGACATTATAGGTCATTTTTGAAAGTCAACAAAAACACCTCTTTTGCCAAAGCTTATAACTTGAGAATGGAATATCAAAATGAGATGAGACCAAAAGGGTTGGTTAGAGGACATCTCAAGATGTCTTAAAAGTCCAAGAACACTTCCAAAAGTGAAAAATTGAAGAAGTTATGCATTGTTGAAGTTGGGCATTTTTGCAAAATTGCCAAAAGTCAACTATCCCCAAAACTTCAAATTTTGTTAAATGGGCCCATTCTTTTCCACTTGATTTGAGCTTTCCCCATTTCACATGTGTCCTAGCTTCAGCCTTGAGATCACATTTCTTTTTTATTATTTTATTTGATTTTTTATTGAATTATTTCATTTTTAATCAAATTAAATCAAATAAAATCCAAATATTGATTACTTGTTATCTTTTTGGCTATTTCAGGACCGAATCATCATCATTAAGGGTATCAAACTCGTATCAAGCAATCCATGTGCAAAAAGATTGAGTTTTGACAATTTTGGAAGGTTTAGTAAAGGTGAATCAAATCAAATTTCATGGCATTGATGTGGAAGGATTCAATCCATAATTCTTAACCTAATGGATTCCACAATACATAAGAAAGCTTAAGGCACGATTACAAGGGCTAGAGACTGCAAGAATAGGCAGAACCAAAACTTGAAAAAGAGGCAAAAAGCTTGAATCCAAATTAATACTTAGAGGCAATTTCAGAGGCCAATAAGGATCTCAATCGATTGCTGGGTGTTCACTCAACCTTCTGGGATCCAAAGCACGCATTTCTCAACCTCCTAAAGCACTATAAGTATCACGCTTCTTGGCCCTGTATTCGAAATCATAACTCTATATTCTTGCATCATTCTGGCAAATCATTGATATATTTGTGATCCTCATGAAATTTCAAAGCTTTTGGCAATATTTAATTTCATTTATATGGGTTGTAACCTCATAACAGCATGGCTAGGGTTATGTTTTGGATTTTAGGGATTTGTGTTTCAGGTGAAATTGATCCTCGTGACAGGCATGGTTGCACTCAGGAGAGGGAGACGAACCTAACCATGCCTTTAGGGGTCGTTTTTATGGCCTGGAATTAATTTTTGGGTCGAGCTACGCATTTAGCTGCGGATCCAAATCCGTAGGAAATTTTACAGTGGCTGGAGGTAGGGGATGATGGCATGTCGCCTCCCCAGTGGACAATTCGAAACACGCGTGCATTTTTTTATTTTTCTGGCATATAACGCGTTTTCTCTTATTATTTTTATTGTTTAATACATTAACAACTAAAGCACAATGGCCTAGTGGCGAAACGAGCAATCCAAGCATCCACAGGACCTGGGTTCGAATCCCAGGTCCTCCAAATTTCTCTTTGTATTTTTTCTTCAGGTAATCACATGCAGATCCAGACGCGTAGTGTACCATGCTCCTTCACACACCAAAGTGCCAGATGGCCCAAGGCCAAATCTGGTGATCCAGGAGTGAGGGTCTACCGTAGACCCAATCAACGTGTCCACACCAAGTCCAGGAAAGTCAATACAGGGCCAGCTCGTTTGGGCAATGGAATTTGCTTCTCAATCACCTCTAATCAGGCCCATACCCCCTATCTCTCTATATTTTATTTTATTTTGTTTTAATTATTTATTTATTATTTCTATTTAATTACTAACCAATTAAAAATTCTTTTTCTATAAAATTAAAACCACAAAAATATTTTCTTCATAAAATCAAATTTTAATTTTTGTTAACAAATATTAATTTAATTAATTTAGGCTTTATTTAGAAATAATCTTAATACATTTTTGTAAAATATTTAAAATTAACTTAGACATAATTAGGTTTTTTTATTAACATTGATTAATTTTATTTTTATTTCTTTAAATACCAAAAAAAACTCAAAAATATTTATTTTTATTAATTAACTTATTTAATTTAATTTAACAATTAACGTAGATTAATTTCTTTTGCTTAATTAAAAAAAAATATTTTCTTTAATAAAAAAGGGCCAAAACCCTACTTGCGCTCAATTTAATTTTCCCGCACGCGATCCATTTATTCAATATTGTATTTGTTTCCGGAATGTAATAGATAATTAGGACCATTTAATTACTCTATCGCTTTATTTATTTTTCCGCATTTAAATTTCAAAGGGTTGCTTTTGGCGATGTAAATACCCGACGCCTTGTAATTTAATTTCTGCAATTTATTTTCCACAAATTATAACTGTTAGATGTTTGATAATAGGAATGCATGACAAGAATGAATGCTTTAACCTAAAATCAACTTAGATCACCATTGACATGTACAAAGATAAAATAAACTGAAAACGACACACTCGCACATGCACACTCTTAGGGTACACCCCACTTGGTTGCCTTCGTAACGCGGTCATTGAGTATAGGTCACTTTAGAGGTCGTCCTCTTGTCTAAAGATCATAGTCGCCTCGAAACGGTTGCCTCGGATATTGTTGCCTCAAACAAATGATCTAAGACATTAGGGTTACCACTAAAGCGTCATAACATTGCTTTAGTGACCACAAGTCCCTCATTCGAATTGACCCTAAAACTCCAACGACGGTGCTACCTCCTCATCAATAGTGGGATAGCATTGCCTAAAGGAAGATAGCATAGAACGATTCCTTTTTTCGAGTAGGTAGATGGTTCTTAGATACTTGCTCTTTTAAAAACAAAAACTCTTCACACTTATACTTTTCGAACAAAGTTTTCAAAACACTTCATATGCTTTTGAGGAAGAAGCAAGAGTTAAATCGAAGTTTTCAAAACAAAAACTTTTTCAAACCCACAAGCACAAAGAAAAAAATTTTGAAAACAATATGAGCAAGTACCTAAGAGCCCGTGGATAACCACTGATAGAAAGGGTTCTAACACCTTCCCTTTCTATAATCTACCCCCCGAACCCAAGAAATATCTCGAAAAAGGAATTGTTCTGTGCTTTTTTTCCTTCCCTTATTGGATAAAATAAAAGTCAGTGGCGACTCTTGCTTACCACAAAATTTTGCAAAAACAAACGCAAAACGCAAACCAACATTCCAAAAAACAGTCAGTTCTTCCCATCGTATCACAGATGCCATTTGGAAAGGTGATAGAATCTTGTTGGAGATGGGCTTGTAGATGCCATCCAAATTTTTTTATGGTAAGTCAGGAGAATGAGCATCAGAATGGTGTATATATCTGGAATGTATCTGAACTGTATCTGGAGACTGAATCTGTATGAGCAATGGAATGGTGTCCGTGTCTGGAGCGTATCCGAGTTGTAACTAAACTTGAATCTGAATGAATAATAAAATGACTTCCGTATCTGGAGTGTATCTGTATTGTATCTGAATCTGAAATATGAATAAGCGACAGAATGGCATCCGCGTCTGGAGCGTGTAAGAGCTAGGGAGAATCAGAATAAGTGACAGAATGGCAACCGTGTATGGAGCGTATCTGAACTAGAATCTGAATGAGTAACATAATGACTTCCGTGTCTGAAGTGTATCTGATAGTTGAAATCTGAATAAGTATCAGGATGGCATATGTATCTGGAGCATATCTGAACTGTATCTGAAATCTGAACCTGAATGAGCAACAGAATGAACCCCTTGTCTGGAGTGTATCCGTACTGTATCTTGACTTGAAATCTGAATAAGTATCAGAATGACTTCCGTGTCTGGAGTGTATCTTTACTGTATCTGAAATCTTTGATCATTGTTAATGGTAGCTGTTTAATCTTATCCTGAAAAGGGTAAAATGTTAGCTGAAACACATAGTTATGTTGCATGAAATGTATAATGCAATAAATGTGTTTTATCAATGTTTATGGTATATGCATGTAATGTATACGCATGTAAGCTGATTTGTTGTATTGCTGAGGAAAATAAATCCTTGATTGCTGCCGGGGAAGATAAATCCTTGACCGCTGCTGGAGATTCAAAATCTTTGATTGCTGAGGATGAGAAATCCTTGGCGACTGTTGGGGATAATAAATCCTTGATGACTTCACTGGGGATATAGGGATCCTTCAAGTCTTGAAGCTGGAGTACTTGACAAAAATTCTGTTGTGAGAGTAATGCCAAACTGCTTGAATAATCTGCTTGGGGAAATCCAGAGAACTTTGTTGATGTCTACTGGGGATTACACAATGGGAAACCTCGCTCCGCCGTGGAATAGAGAAAACTCTGATGACTTCTGTGGGGAATTAAGAATGAGAATCTTCATTCTGGCGACCTCACTGGGGAATAATAAAGCTCTGCGGGGAAGAAGGATTTATAGTTGGGGAGTAAGTTCAGGACTCTGGGGGAAAAAGCTTATTCCTGTTTGGAAAAAGTTCAGGAGTTTGGGTTGTATGCCACTCTACTTGGGAATCAATCTATATTGGGGAGAGACAAAAGTTAATTGTTATCTGGTTGATTCTCAGACTTTAAGATAACTTGCTGGGGAATTTGGAGAAACTGGATGGTTTCCGCTGTGGATTGGTAGTTGGAAATTTGACTGGGGATGAAGGTTTCAGCTCCGCTGGGGATCTGTAACTCAAAGTTTTTGCTCCGCTGTGGATTGGGAGTTTGAAGTTTTAACTCTGATGGGAATTAAGGGTTTGAAATTTTAGCTCCTTTGGGGATCTAGGTGATGTATTGTAGGGATTGCTCATGGAATAGCCTAAAGACGTTTTCCTATCCTTTCAAACTGTCAGTAATTGTTCTTTTTCACTTCTGTCTATTTGTAAATAGTAATTATGTTCAAATGCATATGTTCACTAATGAATCATTGGACGTTTTTGCAAATAAAACACAAGTGTAGAAGGAAAATAGTTTTCTGCACTTTAAAGAGATATCTTTGTATTTACTTTGAATAAGTATTTTGTACAAAGGAGACAAACATCCTAGTAAGAGGATGGTGTCGTAAAAAAACTGAGAAAAATTTTATACAAAGAAAGATAGCTATGTGTAAAAAATCCCATGGGGTTCCCATTCTGCTATAGCCTTCGTAACTCCGAATATCTTGTCCATTTGTTGCTTCGTCCGAAGATGATTGGATTGATCAGAAGCTCAGAGTTTGCCTGCGAAGAGATTGTCCTTAAAGTGATCCGACGAGACATAGTCATAGGCTTTAATTCCCTAACTTTTGCCTGGACCGCCCTTTCGGGGTTTCGATCCACCGAGAAACCCTTTTTTCCCCAAGTCGCCCTTTCGGGTTTTCAACTTGTCGGGTGTATAGATTTTTTTGTTTATCCCTAATTTTTGCCTGAACCGCCCTTTCAGGTTTTCGATTCACCAGGATGCCCTTGTTTTGCCTAGGTGTGTCAACCTAGCGGGTTATTTATGCCTAGTATCTTTTGACTATGTCTGCGTTCGCAGGGTGCGGTAGGTCTTCGTCGTCCATGGTGGTTAAGATCATTGCCCCACCAGAAAAGATGTTCTTGATCACAAATGGTCCTTCATAGGTAGGAGTCCATTTTCCCCTGGGATCACTTTGTGGCAAGATAATCCTCTTGATTACAAGATCCCCGACTTGATATGTCTGGCGTTTGACTTTCTTGTTGAAAGCCTTGATCCTCCGCTTTTGATACGTCTGACCATGGAAAACAATAGTAAGTCGTTTTTCGTCAATTAAGTTCAACTGATCAAGTCGGGTTTGGATCCAATTGTCTTCACTCAAACCAGCATCCTTCATGATTCTCAAGGAGGGAATCTGAACCTCGATAGGCAAAACAGCTTCCATGTCGTATACCAAAGAATAGGGTGTTGCCCCAGTTGATGTGCGCGTCGTGGTACGATACCCGTGAAGAGCAAATGGTAACATTTCATGCCAGTCCTTGTAGGTGACTGTCATTTTTTGTATGATCTTCTTGATATTTTTGTTCGCAGCTTCGACAACACCATTCATCTTTGGCCGATAGGGAGATGAATTATGATGTTGAATCTTGAACTATTCGCACAAAGCGGTGATCATAGTATTGTTAAGGTTTGTACCGTTATCAGTGATGATCCTTTCGGGGATACCGTATCGGAAAATCAGATTCTACTTGATGAAGCGGGCAACCACATTCTTAGTAACGGATGCGAAGGAAGCTGCTTCGACCCATTTGGTGAAGTAGTCAATGGCCACCAAAATGAAGCGGTGTCCATTGGATGCTGTAGGCTTGATCTCTCCAATCATGTCGATTACCCACATAGCGAATGGCCAAGGAGCTGTTAAGACATTTAGAGGAACAGGAGGCACGTGTACCTTGTCTGCATAGATTTGATATTTGTGACAGGTACAGGAGTGTTGATAGCAGTCAGCTTCCATGGTAGACCAGTAATAGCCTGCCCTTAGAATCTTCTTAGCCATCGTATGCCCGCTCGAGTGAGTTCCAAATGTACCTTCATGCAATTCAGCCATAATCCTTTTAGCTTCAAGCTTGTCCATACAACAAAGCAGTATAGAATCATGATTGTGCTTGTATAGGATACCATTACTCAAGAAGAACTTTGCCGAGAATCTCCTTAAGAACTTTTTGTCATTGACTGAAGCTCCTTCAGGGTATTCTTGTGCCTCGAGATACCTTTTGACTTCATGGAACCAAGGCTGGTCCACTACTTCTTCGGTATTAATCTCGTGACAGTGTGCTGGTTCGTCCATCCGTTCAATTGTGATTTGGGGAGCCTCATTATCCCAATTAAGTTTAAACATGGATGACATTGTAGCTAGAGCATCTGCTAGCTGATTTTCTTCTCGCGGGAAGTGCTCGAAGGTAATCTGCTCGGAATGTGGTAGCAATGTCAAGACATGTTCTTTGTAAGGGATGAGGTTTGGATGCTTAGTATCCCATTCTCCTTTGATCTGACTGATGACCAAAGCTTAGTCCCCAAACACAATCAAATATTTGATTCCCAAGTCTATGCCAGCCTTGAGTCCAAAGATGCAAGCTTCATACTCTGCCATGTTGTTAGTACAGTTGAAGCAAAGTCTGGCTGTAAAAGGAGTCTGGCAACCTTCTGGGGAGATGAGTACCGCGCCGATACCGTTGCCAAGTGCATTGGAGGCCCCATCAAAGTACAGGGTCCATCAGGATCCTTGTTCAAGTCCGTCATATGGTCTAAAGTTTTCAATGTTGTCCAATGTCATGATGTCTTCGTCGAGGAAGTCAAACTTCATGGATTGGTAATTTCAACTGCTTGATGGGCCAGATGATCGACTAGCACACTCCCCTTTATAGCTTTTTGGGTTGTGTACTGTATGTCGTACTCTGTCAGGATCATCTGCCATCTAGCTATTCTTCCAGATAGAGCAGGCTTCTCAAAGATGTACTTGATCGGATCCATCTTAGATATCAGCAAAGTGGTATGAGTCAACATATACTGCCTTAGCCGGCGAGAAGCCCATACCAAAGCGCAACAAGTTTTCTCGAGCAGGGAGTATTGAGTCTCACAATCGGTAAACTTTTTGCTAAGGTAATAAATGGCATGCTCTTTTCGGCCAGACACGTCATGCTGCCCCAGTACGCACCCCATTGAATTCTCTAGGACGGTCAGATACATGATTAGCAGTCTTCCTTCGACGGGTGGCATCAAGATAGGAGGCTCTAGCAAATACTCCTTGATTTTATTGAAAGCAATTTGACAGTCATCATTCCACTTAACTACCTGATCTTTCTTCAACAAC
Source organism: Vicia faba (assembly GCA_948472305.1). Classification (NCBI taxonomy): domain Eukaryota; kingdom Viridiplantae; phylum Streptophyta; class Magnoliopsida; order Fabales; family Fabaceae; genus Vicia; species Vicia faba. Next base: position 48,544,337 of record OX451741.1, read on the forward strand.
TTGAAGATTGGTTCACAAGTATATGTTAGGTGAAAAATGAACCTAACAATGTAGTTTAGGCGTCCCAAGAAACCTCTGACCTCCTTCTCAGTGCGAGGAGCAGGCATTTCTTGTATAGCTTTGACTTTGGCAGGATCAACCTCGATGCCTTTGTTGCTGACAATGAAACCCAAGAGTTTATCGGATCGGACTCCGAATGTTAGGGTTTAATCTTAGCTTGTACTCCTTCAACCTGACAAACAGCTTTTGCAAGTGATCAAGGTGTTCTTCTTCCATTTGTGATCGGGCTATCATGTCATCTACGTAGACCTCTATCTCATGATGTATCATATCATGAAACAAAGCAACCATGGCGCGTTGATAGGTTGCCCCGACATTCTTCAGTCCGAGTGGCATCACTTTGTAGCAGAACGTACCCCACTGTGTAACAAAAGTAGTTTTTTCCATGTCCTCAGGGGCCATTTTGATCTGGTTGTAGCCTGAGAATCCGTCCATGAAAGAAAATACTTTGTGCTGAGCTGTATTGTCAACCAAGATGTCAATGTGTGGAAGTGGAAAATCATCTTTAGGGCTGGCCCTGTTTAAATCTCTATAATCCATGCACATTCTCACTTTGCCGTCTTTCTTAGGCACGGGCACAATGTTAGCAAACCATTGTGGATAGGAGGTAACAGCAAGAAATCCAGCATTGAACTGCTTCATAACTTCTGCTTTGATCTTTTCTGACATGTCGGGTCTCATGCGGCGGACTTTCTGTTTAACTGGTGGACAGTCTTCTCTTATGGGTAGACGGTGTACCATAATGTTTGTATCAAGTCCCGACATGTCTTCGTATGACCAGGCAAAGATCTCAACATATTCATGCAACAACTAAATTAAGCGCTCCTTGACACTTGGCTCTAGGTTGGCACCCACTCTAATTTCCTTCTTGTCTTCCTCAGTACCCAAGTTGATTGTGTCTAACAGCTCCTCATGAGGCAAAATTTCTCTTTCCTCTTGTTGTAGAAGTCTGACCAATTCCCCTGGCAACTCACAATCTTCCTCACCTTCGTATTCGGCTTGGTTGATAAGATCTTGAGAGTCACTGAAGGCTATAGCAGAATCGTTACCCATGGGTACCAGAGTGGAAGGGTACCTGCATTTGTGAGTGTGGGTGTGTGTAAGGGCATAGCCATCTTAAAACACCAAAATGCAAAAGAAAGACAATGGCCACAAAAGTTTTAAATATGAAAAGCGTCCATGATTCATTAAAATGACATATGAAAATGAAATAAGAACCCTTACAAATGGACCTATGTGCCTCGGGTAAGACACAAGGTTGAAAAAGTACGAATTGTTTGTGAATTATTACAGATCCAACAAAAATGGAAAAGATAAATTACTGCGGTATGAAAGTAATCAGAACAAAGTCTTTTGCTTCCCAGTTGCATAGTCCTTCGCCAACAGTAGAAAAAATCCAGTCTTCCAATCTTCCCTCTTCATCACTGTCCTCTAGTGCATTAACCCCTTGGTGGTTGATCTTTACAGGTGGCCCTCTGGCACGGGAGCGGCGCACGACCTTCTGAGTAGTCGAGGTAAATCCCAGGCCAAACTTGTCTGATTTGAAAGGGAAGTCGGGAAGTTGCCCCCAGATAGTGGATCCGCCTTCTTCTACCACTGCCCTTGCATCTTTGAGAGATGACATCTGAGGTACAGGTCTTGTGATCACTGGAGTTGAGGACACCGCCTTGGTCGCTGCTATTTCCTGAGAAACTTCTTCAAAATGTTGGAAAGGGGTCTCAATGAATTCGCCATCCAATTCTACATATCGAAAAGAATTTAGATGACTGATCATGTATTCCTCTTCGCCATGAACAATTATGATTTTCCCCTGGACAGGGTACTTGAGCATTTGATGCAAGGTGGAGGTGACCGCATCGACATTGTGAATCCAGGGACGTCCCAACAGGTAAGAATATGAAGGACGGATGTCCATCACATAAAATGTTGAATTGAATGTCTGGGTACCCACCTTGATCGGGATGTCCACCTCTCCATGGACCATCCTTTTAGAGACATCAAATGCTCTCACAATGATATTGCTGGGTTTCAGGGTTAGGCCTTCACAGTCCAATCTATCCAAGGCTTTCTTCGACAAGACATTTAGAGACGACCCAGTATCAACCAAAACAAGAGCTAGGGTGGTTCCCCTACACTCCACCGAGACATGTAGTGCATCGCTATGCTTTCTCCCTTTGGAGGTCAAGTCAGCATCGGAGAAACCCAGGCCATTGTCAGCCGTCAGACTGGCTACACACTCTTGGAATTGATCAGCTGAAGTCTCTTGTGGCACATGCGCTGTCTTCAAAAACTTGACCAAAGCTTTAGCATGTGCCTTAGAGCACGGCAGTAAGGCTAACATAGAGATTTTGGAGGGGGTCTACCTCAGTTGTTCAACAACATCATAATCACTTTTCTTAATGATCCTCATAATCTCTTCCATCTCTTTCTGGGATGTTTAAGGAATAACAAGTGATTGAGCCTTCGTCAAGACAGGCTCCTCTTGAACATTCTTTCCTTTTTTCTCGGTAACGGAAATAGGGATGGGAATTGTATTGTCATTGTTGGCGGGTACAATTGTAGGTGTAATCACTGGTACAACTGTAATCTTTGGAATGGCCACGGGTACAGAGACTGCCTTTGGTGGCGCAATCTCTAGAGAGAAAATTCTTCCACTACGAGTAATTTTTCATGTTCCAGCAATGTTACTGATGTCAGGATTGTCTTCTTCAGAGCTTTCGTCTTCGGCAGTCTGTTCAATCTGTTTGACACCATGGTAGTAGATTTCTCCACCATAGTTCCATGGCATCATTTTATCGGATTTGTATGGGGCTGGCCCGAGCATTGTTATCTTCAACGGAGTAGTCATAGGAGCGGATGTAATCCTAACGGGTTTTTTAGGAACCCTGGAAGGATTGGCGTATATGGTTATTATCGAAACTTCTGGAACTGGAATGGGTGAGACAGGAGCTTTCTCAAACAAAATTTCCTTGTTATCAATCAATTGTTAGATTCCTTTCTTCAACATAGGACAATCAAATGGGGAGGATAGCCAAGCATGGAAATCTTGGTCACAACCTGGGAACACCCCAACTTTCAGCAAATTTAACTTGATGGTTAGGAGAGGAGTTAACAGTTCATCCACAATAGAAACAAACAGGTCTTCTTCAAGGCACTGGCATTGTGTCCATGCCTTGGAATTGGAGCAGAGATAACATTAGGTTTTTCAGGAGCTTCAAATTCAACTTCCTTTGCGTCGATCAGATCTTGAATCTTGTTCTTCAGGGCCCAACAGTTGTTGGTGTCGTGCCCTGGACTTTCTGAATGGTAAGCACACCTAGCATTCAGATGGTAGTATGGAGATGAAGTATTAGGATTTTTAGGGGCCTCTTTCAACATGGCCAAATTCAACTTCAGGAGATGTGGTAAGACTTGAGCAGGAGTCATGTTTATCTTGGTGAATTGCCTTACAGGCCTTTCCACTCTTTGCTGGTTATTCCTCGGTGATCATTTCTTGGCTGACTGTTTCTCGGCTAGTCTGATGCATACTTCTGAATCATAACGACCCCCACAGTTGGTCGTCGTTCGGTTCTTCCCTGATTCCTCTGAGCATAGGCAGCAGACACTTCCTTCTTTCCAGTGAATGGCTTTTTGGCAACAACAGAGGTGGACGTATCTTTCTGAATTTTCCCGCTTCTAATACCGGCTTCAACCTTCTCGCCAGTTAGAATCAACTCAGTGAAACCTGCAGAGGAGCTTCCAATCAGGTGATTGAAGAAACGACCTGACAGAGCCCCCAAGAACATATCCACTAGCTCTCTTTCGGATAACGGTGGTTGTACCCTTCTGGCTAAATCCCTCCATTTCTGGGCATAGTCTTTGAAGCCCTCATTGGTAGCCATAGCCATATTCTGTAGCTGAGTACGGGTTGGCGCCAAGTCGGCATTGTATTGATACTGTTTATAGAATGCGGCCGCTAAGTCTTCCCAATTATGCACATCAGACCTTTCCAATTGGTAGAACCAATCCAGCTGCGTCCCCGACAAACTGTCTTGGAAAAAGTGAACCCACAGGTCTTTGTCAGAATAATGTGGCTGAATTTTCCTGACATAAGATCGTAGGTGCATCTTGGGACAAGACAACCCATTGTATTATGCAAAAATAAGCACCTTAAACTTAGGAGGGATTACAATTCCAGATACCAACCTTAACTCTTCAAAGTCCAGCCCCGGAACTCTCTGTATCTCTATAGCAGCTAGACGCTCTTCTAAGTTTTTGTATTTGTCATCGGCCGGAGGATACTGTTGTTCTGAGTAGTCCTCATCTTCCTCTTCTTCAGCTTCAGATTTAGATGGCACTGCAGTCTCTTTACCCTTTCTCTCTCCTTCCTCAGAGGTTTATGGAAAATCTAAAGTCCGTCTGGCTTGACCTTCAAACCTTCTGCCCAGGATAGCCACACCGGCTCGCTTCTTTTTCTTTTTCTCTTTTTATTTCTCTAGCAGAGTTTTGAGCTCCTCCTTCCCCTTGGCCAAGGTCAAGAGTAGCTGTTGAAATTGTGAATTCTGAGCTTGTAAGTCTTTGACCGTTTGTTCAATATCCATCTTGCTGAAATAAACAGCAGAGAGATGAGGAAACTTCTTGTAAAGACCTGTTTATGCATATGATGAATGATATGTATTCATGTAATGCATTCAAGGATTCAGAAAAATTCAAATTTGTGTTAAACAAAAAGGAACAAACGTTATATTAATAAAATATAATTTGTTTACATCAACGCCCCTAGGGAAAAATAGTACAAAATTCTAAGATAAGAAGACGTTGCGCATCCTCTTTGGTGCAATGTAGGTGTTGAGAGTCTGCTCTTCGTGAAGTTGACGAGTGAGTTCCAAAACCTTCTTCTCACTTGCGTAGAATTGGGCTTCAAAAGTATTGCGTTCTCCCTTGAGTTGTATCCAACTCCTTTGCAGATCTTCGAGTGATGTTGGCATGTCAGGATGTAGGAGGGTGTATGGAACCTCTCCTTCCATAACAGACTCTATAATCACAGGGAGAATGGAGGGGTAAGGCATCATAAGACTTTGGGCGCGAGTTCGTACCCACTTGAGGTAAGGCTCAAGAGGGATGGAATTCTTATGTCCCAAGGTCTTACTGTCTACCTTATTTGGCAATCTCCAAGCTCGGATGAACCTTTGTCGAAGTCCTTGATCGTCGTTGTCGAAGTCAAAAACCAAGTCTAGAATCAGCATGTCATGTGGGCCATCCCTTCGAGCATAAACAAACTGTCTCAGAGCCAAGCAGGGGTTGTAGGTGATGCCTCCCCTAATGCCAAGTAGAGGGGCATTAGGAAATTCCCCACAACGGTCGATGATGATAACATTTTCTTTGGATCGAGAACACCAATGAACATCTGAATGTGTAAGAGTCATCAATCGTTGTGACCACCTCAAACCTTGCTCATTCTTCAAAACTGATTAGGGAAGATGAGAAATAAACCATCTTGCCAGTAAAGGAGTGCAACACATGAGAACACATATTTTCCTTATTGTACGAGTGTGAAAAGAGTGTAAGATATCTCCAAGCAATGTAGGCACCGGGTTGCGAGCCATGAAAATTTTGACAGCACTGACATCTATGAGTTGATCAGGGTTAGGGAATAAGACCATCCCATAGATGAGAAGAGCTACAATCTCCTCAAAATCTTGTAAGTCTAAAGAATTCCAGCAGCTTTGGGCCTTCTAAAACAAGAACTTTGCCAAGAAGCCTTTGACACCACTTCTAGTTTCCCAATGGGTTGTGACCTCAGATGAATGCAAGTGTAGGGCTTGAGCAATCTCTTCTGACTTTGGATCTCTTTCCGTACCATTGAGGGGTAGTTGATTGAGAATAGGAATCCTCAAGAGTTGAGAAAATTCCTCCAAAGTGGGCACAAGTTGGTAGTCAGGAAATGTGAAGCAGTGATGCAAAGGGTCAAAGAATTGGAAAATAACTTTCATCATGTCTTCCTCTGTGTTGGAATGACTAAGTTGAAAAGACGACCATGCCTCTCGGTGAATGGAGAATTCTCAGGAATCCTTGAAGCTATCTCCTCGAGTTGTGGAGGAATTCTTACAAGGTTGACTTGGATAGTTTTCTTGCGAAGTGAATCCATAACCTACAAAACAGGAAAAAAGATGAAATTCCAAAATCCTTGAAATGGTTAGTGGATTCAAATGATGCTCATGATGTCCATGATGTTATGCACAAGTATATATGTACAAGCAAATCACACAAGTTACTAGTTTAGGCTTGCATGGGGTTTTATAGGTAAGTACCCTCTTGAAGTTTAGATGGCTCAACCTGTCCTAGAAATAGTAACCGGGTTCTAAGGAGCTCAATATCACTGGATTGTTTCCTGTGTTCATAGTTTCAGTTTAACCTCTTTACTTGTGACCGAAATATTCCAAGGAACCAACCCTCAATGAGTGTAGTATCGAGTATCTACCAACTTCGGACTGCACCAAAGCCGGTTATCTCACTACATCCTAAAAGGCCAAGTTGGTCAAGTAAAGGTTCTAAAAGTCCATTAGTGCTTCATGACATCACTCAGCGGCCTCGTATTCTCTTTGATTGACTCAAAGGCTACTGGTACCCACAAATATGTCGCACAAATATAGCTATTGCTTAGACCATGTCGGTATACCCCGCACAGTTTCCACAACGTATTGCTACTTACCTATGAATGTTTCCCAAATCCGAGTAGAGGATTCAAACCCAAACAATAGAACCAAAGTGTAAAGCATACAAGTCAAACAAGATAAGCATGTAAAGGTGATCTAAACCCTAAGGTAACCCCACTTTTAGAATGTTCCCCAGCAGAGTCGCTAGTTCTGTGATACGGTGGGAGAACTGACTTGAGGTTTTGCGTTTGTGTTCGCAAAATGTTTCGGTTTAGCAAGAGTCGCCACCTACTTTTATTTTATCCAAAAGGAAAGGTAAAAAAGCACAGGAAAGACCTTTGAGATGTTTTCTTGAGTCCGGGGGGTAGATTATGAAAAGGGAAGGTGCTAGCACCCTTTTCATCCATGGTTTTCCATGGGCTCTTAGTTACTTGTTTAGATCACTTGCTTTGCTTTTGAAATTGTTTGAAATGGTGCTTTGTGTGGTTTTGAAAGTATATTGAAAAAGAGGCCATCGTTTTGGCAATCTTTGTAATGATTCTCGTTCGTAAGAATGTATACAAAGATGTTTGTCTTTTGAAAAATGTTTTAATGTTTTGAAAGTTGTTTGAAAATGTTTTGAAATTGTGTGTGTGTGTGTGTGTTTGAAAATAGCAAGGATGGTTTGTAATTTGATCAAGTAACTAGAAGCATCTACCTACTCAAAAGTCTTTCTTGTACATTTTTATTCCTTTGACATTGTTGATTTACCATTGCATTGGTAAACAACCTTATCTTTGGATGTTAAACGGGACGGGCGTGGGTCATCGTATGATCATGATAGCAATGTTGCCAAGTATCTTTAGCATTTTGAGGGACCAAGATCATTTTTTTAGGCAACCTTATCTAGCGTCATCGAGGGACTATGGTCTTTTGTTTTGTTTTTGTTTTGCCAAGATACCTAGCATGCATACCATGGCCATGTTTTAAGGCAACCAAGTGGATGAAACCCTAGAGATGCTTGTGTTCAAGGTGTTGTCATTTTTCATGCATTTGTTTGTCTTGTATTAGGTCATGTCTATTTGTTTGATTTTTGTCTTATCATACAAACCCTAATTTACTAAACATGTATATAATGCGATAAATTGCGTAAAGTAAATCTAAACTATTACAACAATATCATGGGAGGGGGGACACAAGTTTTTGAATGGGGATATTTGCACAAAATAAAACCCTAATTCACTATTACAACCCAATTGAATTTATTGTACAATAAATAAATAAACAAATATTTAAATATGCAATAAAATGTAAATATGCAAAATGTTTTGTAATTGTTTAATGTATGAGAAAATAAAATTATCTAAGTCCTAAAAATAAGAGAGAAAAAATAATATTATTTTTGAAAGGGGAAACCCTAATTTTTGTTTAAAAGAAAATATATTCTATATTATTCAATTTATCCATTTTTGTTCAAAAAATAATAATAATATTATGTAAAAAATGTTTAAAAAATTGAAATATATATGAAATATTATTTTAAGTGTATAAATAATAAAAATAAAAATGTATTATATTTTTATATTACTTACAAGTTATTTTAATAAAATGATTTCTATTTATTAAAATAAAACTATTTTTATATGCAAAAAATAAGATAAAAAATAAAATAAAATGCAAAAAATTAAGAAAATATTTTTGGGATTTTTTAATGTTCAGAAAAAAACTAATAAAGTCAAAAATATAAAATATGCAAGAAAAATACAAAAATATAAAAATAATAAGTCAGGGGGGTGCAAAAGTAAAATGGGGGGTGTGAAAAGTAGTAAGCCCAAGGCGCCAGGCCCAACCAGCTTCATCCCTGACCTCCAGACAACACCAAACGCGTTCGTTCTTCCTTCAATCATGTTCTTGCTATTCTTTGCATAAAATCAAAAACTTATAACATGAAAAATGTAGCTCATGATCTCACGATTCCAGTGATATAAAGTTTGTGACCTAACACTCAAAGATCAAGGAGAATTTTGTCACCCCTAATTTATGACCTAAAATGTTCATGAACTTCAAGCTTCACATTCTCACTACTCAGTTAATATAAATAAAAACTATGCATATGCACAACTTAAGCAAGTTAAGGACTACATTTTTGCTTCATAAATCGTGACCTAAAGATGCCTAAATAGAGAGATAGAAACTTGAAAAATACCTTGTTCAGTTGAGTTTGGATATGGCAATGTGGGGGCTTTGAGTGAGGCCTGAAGATCGTGTGAGCTTGCTTGAAGTTCCCTCAAGCTTCTCCAATGCTCAGCTTGCCTTGAAGTTGCTTGAAACTCTTTGTAGAAGTCAACCTGCAAACTCAAAAAATGAAAATGGTGAAGCTTGAAACAGGGGATACAGTTTGCTAGAAAAAGGCCTAGATAGTTTAGGTAGGAGGTATGGAATGTGTTTTAAGCCTTGAAACAAAAAACGCACGAGCAAAATATGATTTGGCTTGAGTTTTGCAGAAGATGCCCTGTTTGGGCAGAAAAATGGGATTTTGGTGTTTGAGAGTGTTTGGGATGTTAGCAATTCGTGCTTAGGCTTGTTACAAGGTTCTGAAGTTGTTTGAAAATGATACAAAGTCTTGCCTTTAACAGATACACAAGTTCCCTTGACTTTTGCAAGTTTGCTCGCTTTTGAAGAAAGTTGACATGACCAATGCCAAAGGCATGTACAGGCTTGATTGTTAGCTGCATAGGGTTGGTGTACTTTGCCTGATGTTTGTGGATCTTGTATGCAACAAAAGATCAGGTCCATGGCTCAAGATTTGCAAAGTTGTAAAAAGCTAGCTTTATGAAAGTAGTATTATGAACTTTATGCCATAAATGGATTAATTCATTGTACAAAGCTCCACAGGTCAGAATAAAGCCAATATCCAATGTGTTAGCATTCAATTATGGAGTGTAGAAGGGATTATGACCTGTAATACCAAGTACAAGCATGCTTGAAACTGATTTGCAACTTGTAACATTGTGAAAATGCCTTGCACAAAAGTGATAAATTGCCATTTTCAATTTTTCGATTCTCCCTAACCATAAATGATCTTGGAGAGTTCTTGGACATTTTGGAAAGCTTGTAACATTATCTACAATCCATATTTGAAATTCATTTTGAGATACCTCTTGGAACTAGGTGAAAAATTGCCATGAAGTTAGGTCAAAAATCTGCCTAAACTAGGGCAAAATTTTACTAAGTTAAAAAGTTTATGGACCCCTATTCACAAAATCATAACTTGAGATCCAAGCATCTTTTGGGAAAACTTTGTGAATCAAAGTTGTATATTTCATGTAGGACTACAACTTTCATGTTGGAAGTTTTCTTTGAATCCAATTGCATCATGGTGAAAAAGTTGTTGAAAGTTGGGGAAAAATAAGAAATTTCCATAACTTAGAAAAATTCTAAGTTATGAAAAATTTCAAATTAAAACCCTAATTTTCAAAATTAGATTTCTTGGTCAACAAGTTTCACATTTTGACATATCTTGATGAATTGTGACCCTTGCACTTGGTTTTGACCAAAAAGTCAAAGTTTGACTTTTCAGTGTACAGTTGACTTTTAATCAGTTGATTGGAAAATTCATTTGTCAATCCTATGTACTGGAGATCTTTTGAACCTTGTGATTAGGTCAAGATGATGCTATTGAGTCCTTGAAATCATGCTTGAACCCAATTGGTCATTGGTTAGGTCAAAAATCAGAAATTGCCCTTCTACAGTCAAAACCCTAATTTTGACCATTTTGCGCTTTTGATGATTTGATTAAATTTCTTGAGGAGTTGTGGTCAAACATGATCAAATGGTTCATATGAGTCCATAATGTTGATGTAGATAAAAAATTATGAGGTTTGACTGTAAATTGGCCATGGTTGATTTTTCCCCCAATATAGTTGATTTTTAGGTCAACTGTCCAATTGACTGGGCAAAACAGTGATTCAAGGCTTGAAACTTGGTATGAGCAATCTTAAGAGTCCAAGATGGTGTATTAAAGTCACATGAAGCATTGATGGTCCAAAAATCCTTGTGCAAACTAAAACCCTAATTTTAGGTCATCAGTGCAAGGGGGTGTCTTAAGCTGAGTAAACCCTAATCCTGTCTGGAGTCCAAGAGGTCTTGTGAAGGAAATCCTTATAATATGAGAGGGAAAATTTTGGGGTACAACAACTTCCCCTGTTCAAACTTCTTGAACCTGAAGAGTTAGATTGGCGAGCTTTGTCGTTCGTGACTCGAAGGTAAAAGATGATTGGACACTAGAGTGCCCGTAAATTTGCACTCAACAAGGTGTAATTGAGGGAATGGGCTTAAATATGCTGTTGTACCCCAAAATTTTCCCTCTCATATTTTTCAAAACATTACAAACAAAATCTCCAAGTGGCTCAAGGTTGCTCAAGAGTTGGTCAGACAAGTCATCTCCTAAGGCAGTCAACCCCAAATTAGGGTTTTGTGTTGCATCAAGATCCTTGAGTCCAAATGATCTCCATTGTACTAATATGCTCTCAATATCATCCATGTCAAATTTAAAGCCTTGCAGAGGAAGTTTGCTCAGTCAATTGCTCAAAGGGTCCAAAAATCGACTGTGCTAGGGCAAAAGTCAATTGTGACCTATATACAGTCAAACTTCAATATTTTTTGCCAACATTCTCATTTTGAAGGTTATTTCATCATTTTATCAAGGGTTGATCATGATTCATCAAGGATTGCTCAAAATTCATCAAGACTCTAAAGTTGCTAAATTAGGGTTTTGTAGGAAAAGTCAACTCAACTTTGACCAAGCATTACTTTCTCATACTTTATAAGAAATGACCCATCCTAAGCTCATTTTGAAGAGGATGAAATTTCCTACAATCCATCTTCATACCCCAAGATCAAAAAATGAACTCACAAGAAGTTATAAATTTGGACATTATAAGTCATTTTTGAAAGTCAACAAAAACACCTAAAGGGTTGGTTATAGGATATCGCAAGCTTTCTAAAAAGTCTAAGAACACTTCCAAAAGTGCAAAATTGAAGAAGTTATGCATTGTTGAAGTTGGGCATTTTTGCAAAATTGCCAAAAGTCAACTATCCCCAAAACTTCAAATTTTGTCAAATGGGCCCATTCTTTTCCACTTGATTTGATCTTTCCCCATTGCACACGTGTCCTAGCTTCATCCTTGAGATCACATTTCTTTTTTATTATTTTATTTGATTTTTTATTGAATTATTTCATTTTTAAAATCAAATTAAATCAAATAAAATCCAAATATTGATTACTTGATATCTTTTTGGCTATTTCAGGACTGAATCATCATCATTAAGGGTATCAAACTCGTATCAAGCAACCCATGTGCAAAAAGATTGAGTTTTGACAATTTTGGAAGGTTTAGTAATGGTGAATCAAATCAAATTTCATGGCATTGATGTGGAAGGATTCAATCCATAATTCTTAACCTAATGCATTCCACAATACATAAGAAAGCTTAAGGCACGATTACAGGGGCTAGAGACTGCAAGAATAGGCAGAACCAAAACTTGAAAAAGAGGCAAAAAGCTTGAATCTGAATTGATACTTAGAGGCAATTTCAGAGGCCAAGAAGGATCTCAATCGATTGCTGGGTGTTCACTCAACCTTCTGGGATCCAAAGCATGCATTTCTCAACCTCCTAGAGCACTGTAAGTATCACACTTCTTGGCCCTGTATTCGAAATCATAACTCTCTATTCTTGCATCATTCTGGCAAATCATTGATATATTTGTGACCCTCATGAAATTTTAAAGCTTTTGGAAATATTTAATTTCATTTATATGGGTTGTAACCTCATAACAGCATGGCTAGGGTTATGTTTTGGATTTTTGGGATTTGTGTTTCAGGTGAAATTGATCCTCGTGACAGGCATGGTTGCACTCAGGAGAGGGAGACGAACCTAACCATGCCTTTAGGGGTCGTTTTTATGGCCTGGAATTAATTTTTGGGTCGAGCTACGCATTTAGCTGCGGATCCAAATTCGCAGGAAATTTTACAGTGGCTGGAGGTAGGGGATGATGGTGTGTCGCCTCCCCAGTGGACAATTCAAAACACGCGCGCATTTTTTTATTCTTCTGGCATATAACGCGTTTTCTCTTATTATTATTGTTGTTTAATACATTAACAACTAAAGCACAATGGCCTAGTGGCGAAGCGAGCAATCCAAGCATCCACAAGACCTGGGTTCGAATCCCAGGTCCTCCAAATTTCTCTTTGTATTTTTTCTTCAGGTAATCACATGCAGATCCAGACGCATAGTGTACCATGCTCCTTCACACACCAAAGTGCCAGATGGCCCAAGGCCAAATATGGTGATCCAGGAGTGAGGGTCTACCATAGACCCAGTCAACGTGTCCACACCAAGTCCAGGAAAGTCAATACAGGGCCAGCTCGTTTGGGCCATGGAATTTGCTTCTCAAACACCTCTAATCAGGCCTATACCCCCTATCTCTCTATATTTTATTTTATTTTGTTTTAATTATTTATTTATTATTTATATTTAATTACTAACCAATTAAAAATCTTTTTCTATAAAATTAAAACCACAAAAATATTTTCTTCATAAAATCAAATTTTAATCTTTGTTAACAAATATTAATTTAATTAATTTAGGCTTTAATTAGAAATAATCTTAATACATTTTTGTAAAATATTTAAAATTAACTTAGACATGATTAGGTTTTTTTATTAACATTGATTAATTTTATTTTTATTTCTTTAAATACCAAAAAAAACTCAAAAATATTTATTTTTATTAATTAACTTATTTTATTTAATTTAACAATTAACGTAGATTAATTTCTTTTGCTTAATTAAAAAAAAAATCTTTTCTTTAATAAAAAAGGGTCAAAACCCTACTTGCGCTCAATTTAATTTTCCCGCACGCGATCCATTTATTCAATATTGTATTTGTTTCCGGAATGTAATAGATAATTAGGACCATTTAATTACTTTATTGCTTTATTTATTTTTCCGCATTTAAATTTCAAAGGGTTGCTTTTGGAGATGTAAATACCCGACGCCTTGTAATTTAATTTACGCAATTTATTTTCCACAAATTATAACTGTTAGATGTTTGATAATAGGAATGCATGACAAGAATGAATGATTTAACCTAAAATCAACTTAGATCACCATTGACATGTACAAAGATAAAATAAACTGAAAACGACACACTCGCACATGCGCACTCTTAGGGTACACCCCACTTGGTTGCCTTCGTAACGCGGTCATTGAGTATAGGTCACTTTAGAGGTCGTCCTCTTGTCTAAAGATCATAGTCGCCTCGAAACGGTTGCCTCGGATATTGTTGCCTCAAACAAATGATCTAAGACATTAGGGTTACCACTAAAGCGTCCTAACATTGCTTTAGTGACCGCAAGTCCCTCATTCGAATTGACCCTAAAACTCCAACGACGGTGCTACCTACTCATCAATAGTGGGATAGCATTGCCTAAAGGAAGATAGCATAGAACGATTCCTTTTTTCGAGTAGGTAGATGGTTCTTAGATACTTGCTCTTTAAAAAACAAAAACTTTTCACACTTACACTTTTCGAACAAAGTTTTCAAAACACTTCATATGCTCTTGAGGATAGAAGCAAGAGTTAAATCGAAGTTTTCAAAACAAAAACTTTTTCAAACCCACAAGCACAAAGAAAACAATTTTGAAAACAATATGAGCAAGTACCTAAGAGCCCGTGGATAACCACAGATAGAAAGGGTGCTAACACCTTCCCTTTCTATAATCTACCCCCCGAACTCGAGAAATATCTCAAAAAAGGAATTTTTCTGTGCTTTTTTTCCTTCCCTTGTTGGATAAAATAAAAGTCGGTGGTGACTCTTGCTTACCGTGACATTTTGCAAAAACAAACACAAAACGCAAACCAGCATTCCAAAAAACAGTCAGTTCTTCCCACCATATCACAGAACTGGCGACTCTGCTGGGGAGCTTTAATAAGTGGGGTATACCTTAGGATTAGATCATTGTGTTTTCAATTGTTTTCTTTGTATGCTTTATATTTGTGGGCTTGAATCAGAGTTACTATAGATCATAACCCGGATCTAAGGGACACCCTTTAGGTAAGTAGCAATAAACTGTGAGGGAACTGTACTGCGTAGACCGATACGGTTGAAGCAGTAGCTACGTTGGTGTGGCACTTTAGTATGTACTGATATCCCTTGTGTTGGAACGAGGAGAATATGGGTCTGCTAAGGGGTCATTAAGCACCAACTGACCTTAGAACCTTTAAATTGACCAACTTGGCCATAGAACAGTAGCAGTATGCTACACTCATTGAGACTAAACTCTCGCGATGATTCCGGCCGCAAGAAAAGGTTGCTAAACTGGAATTATGACCGATTGAGGGTAGTCAGTGATATTGAGATCCTCTAGAACTCGGTTACTATTTTTAGGACAGGTTTGAACCAACTGAATTGAAAGAGGGTAGTACCTAAGCTCCTTGCCATCCTGAAATCTAAGGGCTCTCTGTGTGACTTGTGTGCCTTTACCATGTTTGCTATTTGTGGATACTTGTGGTGTGCTCTCTATCATGACATCATGACATCATAACATTGCATGTATCTTGCATTGGACTAACCTATTTCAAAGACAGAAGGGATTCATCTTTGTTCTGTTTTGTAGGTCATGATACCCATGCGTAGGAACACCATCTGGATCAACTTTGTCCAAGTTCCCACTCAGCTCAAAGAGTTGGTTGCAAAGATCTCAGATACTTCCTCCTTTATCAAGAGACATGGGCATCTTCTTGGTTTGGTCACCTCCAAATTGGACGAGCAGATGATGAGTGTCCTAGTCCAGTTCTTTGATCCGCTGTACCATTGCTTTACTTTTCAGGACTACCAATTGGTCCCCACCTTGGAGGAGTTCTCTGACTTGCTTGGTATCTCTATTCTGGAGCAGACCCCATTCACAGGTTGGGAAAAGATCCTTAGGCCAGAAGAGATTGCTTCAGCCCTCCATCTGACAAAGGCTGAAGTGATGTCCAATTGGGAGACTAGAAGTGGAGCAAAGGGCTTTTTGACCAAGTTCTTGGTTGGTAAGGCTAATCATTTATGGGATAGTCTAGACTTTCATGCATTCGAAGATATTCTGGCTCTTTTGATATATGGCTTGGTATTGTTTCCTAACTCTGACTCCTTTGTTGATGTGAATGCGGTAAAAATCTTCATCTCTGGTAATCCTGTACCCACTCTCTCGGGTGACATTCTTCATCAGCTTTATGCCCGTACTGCTCGGAAGCGGGGAACCTTGATGTGTTGTGCTCCATTGTTGGCGAGGTGGTTTATTTCTCACCTCCCCAAATCAGTTCTGAAGAACAAAGAAGGCATGGGTTGGGCTTATAGGATTATGTCTCTCTCCCATAATGACACCATTTAGACTATTAAGGGCATGGACGAGGTAGCTATCATTGATCGCTGTGGGGAATACCCTAATGTTCCACTGATAGGAACCAATGGAGGAATTACTTACAATCCATGCTTGGCCTTACGTCAGTTTGGGCGAGCCAGAAGGGAAGGACCTCATGAGCTGCTAATGCCTAGCATAATCTTTGATTTCCAAGGGGATAGTGACGAGCAACGCCGCAGATTCCTAAGGGCTTGGGATAGAGTACACAAATCTGATCCACACGAGTTGGGTGCGAAGACTTCTCTACCAATGGAACCATATCTCTGATGGGTTCGCATACGTGCCCAAAAGCTGGGAATGCCCTATGAAGTCGTCTTGCCTATCATTGTTGAAGTTGCTGATGAAGAAGGGGTTCCTCCTACTATCCTCCATCCTCATATGCCCACTGACATTGGGGCACTAAAGAGATCATGGATGCAGCTGAGAGAAGAGTGGGATTCTTACCGAGAAAAGTATCACGAGCAAGAGCAGAAGGTCCAGAAGCTGACAAGACAGCTGGAGAACGAGCGGATCCTCAATGACTATGTCCGCACCGACAAGAAGCGACCATGGGAGCGCTGATGTCCTTTGACTATTTCTAGTTTTTATTTACTTTTCAGTATTTCCTTTCTTGTAACGCCTTAAGGGCATTTGTTGAACAATTAATTTCAAAGTCTATCTAATAAAAGTGTGTTTCGTTTTTTTGTTTATGAATTTGAATCTCTCGATGTCTTTGAAATCATATCATATGCATTTCATTCCATGCACCTCATAACAGGTACCCTTACAGGTCTCTTATCTTCTTCGTTGTTTATTTCAGCATCATGTCTTCTGAACCATCAACTGAACAAGCAATCAAGGCTCTGCAGGCTCAAAATGCCCAATTCCAAGAGTTGTTCATGAATCTAGCCAAGGGTCAGCAAGATCTGAAGGCCCTTATCTTGAAGGAGAAGAAGAAGAAGAACATGACAGTCTTGTTTAACACAGGCCACAGGTTTGGAAATAGGCTACAAGATGAAGTTGATTTGACCATCTCATCTGGAGGGAAAGATAGTCAGGAAGAAAGGAGGGCTCCTAGCCCTGTGGTTTCAGACAACGAGACGGACTTCGATGAAGACCAGTATCCTTCGGCTGAGGATAGATACAAGCAACTAAAAGACTGGTTGAGTGCGATGGAAGTTTAGAAAGTGCCTGGTCTGGACTTTGGTGATCTGGGTCTGTCATCTGGGGTGGTAATTCCCCACAAGTTCAAAGCACCAGCCTTTGCTAAGTACGACGGAGTTTCTTGTCCGAAACTGCACCTCCGTTCGTATGTTAGGAAGATTCAGCCGTACACCGCTGACAAGAATCTTTGGATCCATTTCTTTCAAGACAATCTTTCAGGGACTCAGCTTGAATGGTTTTACCAGCTAGAAGGAGCTAGTATCTGTAATTGGTAGGTGTTGTACCCCAAAATTTGCCCTCCCATATTCATCAAGAATTGCCAAGTCAAGGTCACAAAATTCCCCCAGGGTTGTGCAGCTCAACTGTCTCCTAGACAGTCAAAACTAGGGTTTGAGTTCTGGTCAAGCAAATGAACTTTTCAAAGGCCCAATCAAGTCTCATGTGCCTACAAAGATGGTCAAGTATCCTCATATCAAGTTTCAAGGCATTCAGCTCAAGATTGCACAGTCAAAACCCTAGATTGCACTACAGTCAACTGTAGGGGCAAAATGGTCATTTGGCAGTCAAAAGTTCAAATTTTTGGTCAACATATCATTTTGAAGCCACAAACATCATTTGATCAATGCTTGATCATGATTCTCAAAATTTGGCTCAGAAATCATCAAAGATGCAAAAGTTGCTATATTTGGACAGCTGAAAAAGTCAACAGAAATTGACCAGGGCATAACTTTCACATGGATTATCAGAAAAATTCCATCCAAAGCTCATTTTGAAGAGAAAGACATTTCCTACAATTCATCTTCATGTTCCAAGTCCAAGAAATGCTCTCACAAAAAGTTATCAATTTCAACATTATAGGTCATTTTCAAAAGTCAACAAAAAGTGACTTTAAGTCAAAGGCCATAACTTGAGATTGGTAAATCAAAATGACATGGGACCAAAAGCATTGGTTAAAGGACTCAAAGACCTTTCCAAAATGTCCAAGAACATGTGAAAAGCTTAAAAATTGACCAAGTTATGCCTTGTGGAAGTTGGGAAATTTTTGGAAATTTTTGAAAGTCAACATTGATGCAAAAGGCCTAAAAATGCAAATGGGCCCAATTATCTTCCAAATTTCTTCATACCAAGCCTATGCACGACCACTAGGCCCAAAGGGAAGTATTCTCATATTTTTCAATTATTTATTTGAATTAATATTAATTTATATTCATTTAAATGATTTTAATATATGAAAAATATCAAACCTAATCTAAAAAATCTTTTTATACACATTATAGGCTCAATATTTCGTGTGAAGGCAAATGAGGAAAGATTTGGGGTGATTGGATGCAAATTGGTACAAAAGCCATAGAAAAAGATTCAAAAAGATTTTAAACAAATCAAATATCTTAATCCATAATTGCAAGGGATTTGTACTAAGTTTGTTGACCTAATAGCCTCTATAGATACTCAGAATGAGAACCCTAATGGTGAGGACTAAAAGCTGCGCTTAGAAAGCAAAAACAAAAACTTGAAAATTGTCCAAAAACTCAAAAACTGTTTTCAAGGTTCTAGGTCGATTCAGGTCCCAATTTCTTTTTCAAAAGCTTGCCAAGGTTGCCCTGATCAATTTCCAATCCAGAATATCCATTAAAACATCACGAATTGGTATCCACGGTTCAGACTGTGAAGAGAAAAATGCCAAATCATATACCATAATTCATGCATCCTTTCATGTTTTTGTTGATGGATTCTTGTTCTTTGCACTGTTTTAAAGCTAACTACCATCTTTAATTTGATTATTGCGCTATGCATACAATTTTGCCATGCTCGAATATTAGGGTTTGCAGGTTCTTGATTTAGGGCTTTTGCATATAAGGAAAATTAGGACTCATGGGTGCCATGACTGAACTCAGCGCCTCAAGACGAAGAGACCTGTACCCTCGCGAACAATTTATGAGGCCCACAGTTCTAATCGCTATTTTCCAATAGGTCCCTTTCTGCAGCGCTTCAAAAACCGTTGCCTTATGATTTTTATTTTCAGGCATATGGAGGAGACGAAGACGTGGTGGAATATGATACGCTGATTCAAATCAGCGCGCGCTTTTTCGTTGCTTAGTGGCCATTAACCAATTTGCTCTTTTATTGTTTATTTGCTATTGTATATCAATTGAATGCAAGTGGCACAGATGGCAGGTACACGCAAGGACAATCCACCAGACCTGGGTTCGATTCCCAGGTCTTCAACAATTTCACATTATTTTTCCTTTGATGATCATATGCAGGCATAACGTGTTGGTCCATAATGCACACTCAACATCCATGGAGCCACGCGTCTAGCTGCTCCAGATCAAGGGCTCAGGATTGAGACGTACCATGGGCATAAGTCAACGTGTCACACATGATCCAAACAAAGTCACTAAACTCAAGATTAATGGCCCTGGTTTGCATTTTCTCATTTATGTTTATAGCTTATTTATTTTTTTAAATTGCAACTTTATTCAATTTGTCCTCTCAATTAATTAATTCTTTTACCAAAAAATAAATAAAACATTATAAAAAAAATCAGAAAAAACACAAAAACATAATATTTATTTTATAATAATTATTTTTATAAATAAATTAATATGTCAATGTTTGGTTAATTAGGTTTTAATTTTAATCTCTTTTTTAATAAAAATCCAACAAAATAGAATTAGGTTAATTAATTTATTCCTTTTAATATTTTTTTCCCTTTTTTTTTTAGAACAACAATAATTATTATTTATTTATTTATTTTCCAATTAAATTGTACATAAATTTTAGGTTAATTTAAATCTTATTTTAAATCTTTCATAACAAATAAAAAATACTAGAATTAGGGTTTGTCTTTTAATTTCCATTAATTTCTTTTCCTTTTTCTCATTAAATCTAAAAATACAAAATATCATTCTCATTTAATCTTTTAATTTTTAATTCTCATTAACCTTTAATTATTTGCAAAAGGGTCCAACGCCCTAGTTTCGTCATTAATCATTTAAATTGCGCATTTATTTTATTATCGTTCATATAAATTTTGTAAATATCACAAAGCCATGTAATTTACTTTTCGCACTTTATTTCTTCGCATTATTTATTTTTCCGCTAAATCGGGTCCGGTTTAATTTTGGCGATGTGGACCCGCGCCGTTTGTAATAATCTTAGATTTATTTCCTCGCAATATTTAACTGTTAGCCAAACATGCAAGAATGAATGTCAAATTAAAATCAAGCGTAGAACACGACAAACATGACAAGACAAATAACTGAAACATGACACACAATTCGCACACACCACCCCTAGGGTATGCCTCACTGTTGCCTTTCGAAAGATGATCGTCGAGTAGAGGATGTCTTAGTAAGTCCTCATGATCCGGGAACCTGGCATGAGGGTAGCTTCTAAGGTGTCTTCCCATTGCTCCGGTGATCACCACGTCCCTAAAACTCGAATTGACCCGAACACCTCCAACGGTGGTGCTACCTACCTCTCAATGGTGGGATGGCACTACCTTAAAGAACATCTACACAGACGAATTCCTTAGGGTAGGTAGGTTCTCAAGGATACTTGCTCTAATCTCAAAACAAACTCAAAAGACTTTTCACACCAACACTTTTCAAAAGCTTTCAAAGCAAATTTTTCAAACACTCTGACATATGAGTCGATCTGAAATTTTTCAAAGAAACTTTTTAAACCCACATTGAAAAACAAGCAAACAATTTTGAAAACACATTGAGCAAGTATCTAAGAGCCCATGGATAACCATGGATAGAAAGGGTGCTAACACCTTCCCTTTCTATAATCTACCTCCCGAACCGAGAGCTATCTCTTAAAAGGAATTTTTCTGTGCTTTTGTCCTTTCCTATTGGAGAAAATAAAAGACGGTGGCGACTCTTGCTTACCGCGACATTTCGCGAACCAGCGTTAAACAGTCAGTTCCAGATCCACCGATCACAGAACTGGCGACTCTGCTGGGGATATCTTTATAAAGTGAGGTGTACCTTAGGATTAGTTCATAACTGTGTTTTCAATTGTATTGACTTGCTTGCTTTGTTATTGTGGGTTGCTTGGGAGTTCTATAGATCCTAACCCGGATCTGGGGGATACCTTCTTAGAAAGTAGCAACAAGGCTGTGAGGGAACTGTGCGGGGTATACCGACATGGTTGAAACAGTCTGCTACGTTGATGTGGCACTTTGGTGTGTACCGGTAACCCTTGAGTTCAGTCAAGGAGAGTACGGGGCCTCCGCGTGGTGTCGTGAAGCATCAACAGACCTTAGGAACCTTAATTGAACTGTCTTGGCCTCTTTAGGGTAGTGAGATAACTGACTTTGGTGCAGTCCGAGGTTGGTTGATACTCGATACTACGCTCAATTGAGGGTTGCTTTCCTGGAATATTTCGGTCGCCAGTTCAGTGGCTAAATCGAAACGATGAACAATGAAAGCAATCCCGTGATATTGGGAACCTTAGAACCCGGTTACTTCTGATAGGACAGGTTGAGCCCACCAACTTCAAGAGGGTAATACCTAGACCCCATGCTGGCCTAAACCCTAAGGGCTTCTCTTGTGTGACTTGTGTGCCTTCGTACTTGACTACTTGCATACTTGTTATCTGACCCTTGATGTCTTGCAGGTGTTGTTCATAGTCCTTAATTGGGACTTATAACAGGGTGTACTAACCGCTTGCAGGTCTTGTTTATAGTCCTTAACTAGGACTCATGATAGGGTTTACCAAATTACTTGCAGGTCTTGTTTATAGTCCTTAACCAGGACTCATGACAGGGTTTACCGAATTTCTTGCAGGTGTTGTTTATAGTCCTCAACTGGGACTCATAACAAAGTATACTGAATTTCTTGCAGGGTTTGTTTACAGTCCTTAATTGGGACTCATGACAGGGTTTACCTACATCACCCCATGCATAGCATGACATCATACCATTGCATACCATTGCATACATCCTAACCCATTTCAAGGATCTCAAGGGCTTGTGATGCAGGTCATGGTGAACAATTATCTCAACAAGGGGCAAAGAGGATTTATTTTCCTCTAGCCAAGGTTGTCAGGGGCCATGACCCACTGGATATGGTGAGCCTTTGACCCTTGAAGAAGGACTCCCAACAATATGAAGTGCCTTCAATCAAGTCACCGGTTTCCAATGCTAACAATTTTCTTGTTTACCCTGCGAGGTCCTTGAAATCATCGCATGCATGTCATACATCTCATTGCATTACAGGTATCCCTTTTGCAGGTCACTTACCTTTCCCGCTGTTTATTTCAGCCATGGCTTCACAACAAGATAACCAAGACCTTCACGCTCAAGAGTCTCAGTTCAGGGAAATCTTCCTAGGTCTATCCAAGGGGCAGGAAGAGTTGAGGGCACTCCTCATGGGGAATCTGATCAGAAAAAGTCCTGAAGATGACAAGGACGAACAGCTGAAACGTCTACAAGCTGAGGTAGACACATTGAAAACTCAGATGCTGGGGCAAAGGGCCCTCATTCAAGGTTTAGCTCAGGAACAAGGAGAGCTGAGAGCCATGGTCAGTCAGCTTCCTCAAGGCATGAAGCAACCAGCCCAAATCAGGGACCAGGTCATGGAACAGCTCCCAAGAGGGCAAAGGTTGGGTCCAGTGAATAGACCTCTCCGAGTTGCTACTACTTCACAAGTTCAACAACGACCTCGCCAGAAACAGGGGGTTGATCAGAACAGGCCGGACGAGCCTAAGAGACAATTCACCAATATCAACATGCCATGGTCACGAGCCTTGCAACACATGTTAAGGATGAATCTGGTTGCGGTGATCAACCCTCCTGCAAATCCAAAGACCTCCTCTCCAAGCTACAACCCAGAAGCAAGGTGCGCTTACCATTCTGGTAGCCCGGGGCACGATACTGAGGATTGTTGGGCGCTGAAGTACAAGATTCAAGGCATGATCGATGCTGGAGAGATTCAGTTTGAAGTACCCAAGACTCCCAACGTGATCACGGCTCCCATGCCAAAACATGGCTAGGATAGAAAGCACTTTTTGTTCATTCGAATTCAAGTTGTGATTTTCTTTTGTTTAAACATTTATTCATGTTAAAACATTGTTATTCCATTAATGCATCGCTTATGTCTATTTTTGAATCAATGTATTCGCATTCACTATATGCAAACTGTTTTCATATTTTTTCTGATGTCAACTCTTGATCTTAAATAATTCTAAGCCTCTTGAGGGAGGATGACGAAAACGATACCACAATCATTACAATATGCTTTTGAACAGACCCCGCTGATGAGGTACAGGCATTGTTTCAATCCCTAAACACTGGAGTTATAAGGATGATAAACCCTCGTCAACCCATCTGAGCCAAAGAAGTAGGAGTTTTTATTTTCGAAAATTGAAACCCTTTATCATAACCCGGGGCAGGGTAGTCTTCTCAGTTGATCCAAGTGCATGACGAATGGCACCAAAGAGATCCTTACGAAAAAACAGTGATGGTTCAGAACAATCAAAAGAAAGGCAGTTGTTATCAAAAAAATTCATAAATGAAAAGCCCAAAAAGTCTAAACCTACAAAGGGGACTTATGAAACTGGGGCATCCCGCTGACTGTAATTCAAAAAAAAAGGGAAACAGTTCAGGCAAAAAAAAGAAAGGGATAACAAAATCAAAAAGAAAGAGGTCTTGTAAACCCTCAACAAAGCAAAAAATGACTGCCTATTCAAAAGAAATCATCAACATCTGAACCATTATTGGAACATCAAAGCAAAGACTCAAACAAGGTCTAACGTACGATCAACTGAGTTTAGGTTTGGAGAACATCACGAAGAGCGGGTGGGTACAAATAAAATTTGAGCCTTTATCCTTTGTTTCTTAAACCGTGAACCAGGCCACGTTATAACCCTTAAAAGTCCTAGCTGAAGCACGGGTTAGTTCGAAAGCATACTGTTACGAAAGGTATCCTGACTCCTTAAGGCTCACAGTAAAATACGGAGTTGACATCACGTTGTACAAACAATCACTTGTTTTATGAAAAAGAATGCATTTTCAAAATCTTCAAGACAGACATAGGCTTTGCATTTTTTAACATAACTTTGTTTGCATATGACTTTTTTGTTTGAACAGCCTAGAAGTTCGCACGACGAATGCCTAATGAACAGAAGTACTTCCAATCAAGGGGCACGACATGACTATTGTCCATCATCTGGGGCAGTCCAATCAAGACTCGGAGAGTCTCTCAAAAGGCCAACCAGCCTGGGGCAAATCTCCACCTGAGTCACTTGGGGCATTTCAACAACAAATCTCGCCTGATCAAACATCTTCTGGTGACAAAACACTTCTAACAGGGGCAACTCCCTACATTCTGAAAGCGTGGACATAGTCGAAAAAATACTGCGCATAATCAAAGACCCGCTAGGTTGACATACCTAGGCAAAAATAAGGGGCTTCCCGGCGAACCAAAAGGGTTCGGGCAAAATGAAGGGATGAAATGAAAAAAATCTGTACACCCGGCAAGTCGAAAACCTGAAAAGGTGGCTTGGGCAAAAATGGGTATCCCGGTGGACTGAAAACCCGAAAGGGCGGTCCAGGCAAAAGTTAGGGATCAAAGCGTACGACTATGTCCTGTCATTCATATCACTTGCCTACCAGAAGAAGGTTTGTCCGTCAATAACTATCAGCACCTCATAGGTCTTTCTCTCTCACCTCAGAAACAGGGGCAATAAGGAGTCACCTAAGAGCAATCTAATGGTTCTATCCCCCAAGGTGCCAAGATAGGTTCAGCTAAAGAACATAACCGGTACATCTTAAATCCCCAGAGAGTGGTTCAGTAAAAACAATACCTTCTTCTCCAAGCTGTTATCAGATTGTCAAGGAAATTGAGTATCCTCCCGTAGATCCCAACCTCCCCAGCAGCAGCACATATTCAATACAAGCATCCCCGACAGTCTTGGCCTAAAGATTGTTCCCCGGCGGTATCTCAGTCACTTCCCCTGCATAACAAAATTTCCCCAGGAGTCCAATCCAGTTTCCCCAGGAAGTTGGGATTCATATCCCCAAGCAATAAGCTTATCCCCAGTAGATTCTGGAAGCTTATCCCCTCGCAGAGCACGAACGTATCGCCCGGCTTTATTTAAAGAGTTATTTCCTTAACAGGATATAACTGGGTTATCCTCAGCCAGAAGCCACGGGAAGAGCGTCGTCGACAAAGCCTTCCTACCCCAGCGAAGTCTATCAACGCTTCCTATACAACAAGGGCTTCCTCAGCAAGTCGTTCTCAATAATTCAGCAAAGCATTTCTCTCCCCACAAAGTACCGCTTCCTAGCATGGTCGTCAGAGTATCTTTTCTCCCCGCAGAATCTTCCATTTGCCAAGTTTATCCCTCAACGGAGTTATCTTCTCCTACCAGTATTCTTGCAACTACCATCCCCAGCGGAAGGGAAATCAATACCTCAACATCAGCCCAGGATACGACTTCCTAGCGCCTGTCAAGGATTTACTTTCCTAGACAAAAATATACATTCATAAAACGTCACATACATCATTATAGCATGCATAGACACATCATATCATACAAGTCTCATTTACATCAAGAACGTCATTGCATATCATGCATTGCATATGACTGACTTTTACCTTTCAGGAAAGATGCAGTTTAAATTCTCAATCACATTTCAAGACCTAGACCGGTCCAGTCCAATCAACCCTAAGATTTTCCTGATTCTTACCCAGTCCAAGGCCTTCTCTGGTAGTCAGATCGACCCTAAGATCTCCCTGGTTCTTATCCCAGTAGAAGACACCCAAGATTTTTCTCAACGGGCGTTGTTGAAGATAAAGTCACCCAAGGTTTCCTTAACGAGCGTTGTTGAGGTTACCAAGATTTTTTCTCAACGGGCGTTGTTGAAGATAAAGTCACCCAAGGTTTCCTTAACGAGCGTTGTTGAGGTTACCAAGATTTTTTCTCAACGAGCGTTGTTGAAGATAAAGTCACCCAAGATTTCCTTAACGAGCGTTGTTGAGGTTACCAAGATTTTTCTCAACGAGCGTTGTTGAAGATAAAGTCACCCAAGGTTTCCTTAACGAGCGTTGTTGAGGTTACCAAGATTTTTTCTCAACGAGCGTTGTTGAAGATAAAGTCACCCAAGATTTCCTTAACGAGCGTTGTTGAGGTTACCAAGATTTTTCTCAACGAGCGTTGTTGAAGATAAAGTCACCCAAGATTTCCTTAACGAGCGTTGTTGAGGTCACCAAGATTTTTCCTCAACAAGCGTTGTTGAAGTTAAAGTTTCTTTTGTGGTCCCCTCTCCGACGGTGAGCGTGAGGTGGTAATTCCTTTTTCGAGATGTTTTCCTCTCCGACGGTGAGCGTGAGGTGATAGTCTTTTGTGGTCCCCTCTCCGACGGTGAGCGTGAGGTGGTAATTCCTTTTTCGAGATGTTTTCCTCTCCGACGGTGAGCGTGAGGTGATAGTCTTTTGTGGTCCCCTCTCCGACGGTGAGCGTGAGGTGGTAATTCCTTTTTCGAGATGTTTTCCTCTCCGACGGTGAGCGTGAGGTGATATTCTCTTCTGGTTCCCTCTCCAACGGCGTGTGAGGTAGTAATCCCTTCTTCAGATGTTCCCCTCTCCGGCATGAGCG
The DNA here is from genome assembly GCA_948472305.1 of Vicia faba. Taxonomy (NCBI): domain Eukaryota; kingdom Viridiplantae; phylum Streptophyta; class Magnoliopsida; order Fabales; family Fabaceae; genus Vicia; species Vicia faba. Next base: position 48,571,228 of record OX451741.1, read on the forward strand.
TGAGGTGATATTCTCTTATGGTTCCCTCTCCAGCGGTGTGTGAGGTAGTAATCCCGTTTTTCAGATGTTCCCCTCTCCGGCATGAGCGTGAGGTGATATCTCCTTTCAGATTATAATTTCCTATAGTTCCCTCTCCAACGTGAGTGAGGTAACTCCCTTTGAGATTATAACATCCTTTGGTTCTCTTCCTGACACTACGAAGATGGTAATTCTCACCAAGATTTTCTCAACGAGCGTTGTTGAGATCATTCAGGATTCTCTTACCCTTCACGCTAAGGCAGTAACCATCCCCGGTTCATTCATCAACGTTTGAAGCTCCAGACTCAGCTCCTGTAACCAATCAGGACAGATCTATATCAAGCATCTAAAATCAGCTCCTGCGACGTGTCAGGTACTCATTTTTCTGTTTTGCAGGTATGCAGGTTCTCGCTAAGGAATCTCTTACGCAATCAACGTCCAGATGGCATCTATAAGCCCATTCCCCATCATCACTACTACTATGTGAGCGCAAATTTCTGGGCACTTTAGTGTTCAATCATCTTTTACCCTCGGATTACGAAAGGCACGTCAGCCAATCTGCACCCTCAGGTCTAAGAAGATTGAACAGGGGCAACTGTTGTACCCCAAAATTTGCCCTCCCATATTCATCAAGAATTGCCAAGTCAAGGTCACAAAATTCCCCCAGGGTTGTGCAGCTCAACTGTCTCCTAGACAGTCAAAACTAGGGTTTGAGTTCTGGTCAAGCAAATGAACTTTTCAAAGGCCCAATCAAGTCTCATGTGCCTACAAAGATGGTCAAGTATCCTCATATCAAGTTTCAAGGCATTCAGCTCAAGATTGCACAGTCAAAACCCTAGATTGCACTACAGTCAACTGTAGGGGCAAAATGGTCATTTGGCAGTCAAAAGTTCAAATTTTTGGTCAACATATCATTTTGAAGCCACAAACATCATTTGATCAATGCTTGATCATGATTCTCAAAATTTGGCTCAGAAATCATCAAAGATGCAAAAGTTGCTATATTTGGACAGCTGAAAAAGTCAACAGAAATTGACCAGGGCATAACTTTCACATGGATTATCAGAAAAATTCCATCCAAAGCTCATTTTGAAGAGAAAGACATTTCCTACAATTCATCTTCATGTTCCAAGTCCAAGAAATGCTCTCACAAAAAGTTATCAATTTCAACATTATAGGTCATTTTCAAAAGTCAACAAAAAGTGACTTTAAGTCAAAGGCCATAACTTGAGATTGGTAAATCAAAATGACATGGGACCAAAAGCATTGGTTAAAGGACTCAAAGACCTTTCCAAAATGTCCAAGAACATGTGAAAAGCTTAAAAATTGACCAAGTTATGCCTTGTGGAAGTTGGGAAATTTTTGGAAATTTTTGAAAGTCAACATTGATGCAAAAGGCCTAAAAATGCAAATGGGCCCAATTATCTTCCAAATTTCTTCATACCAAGCCTATGCACGACCACTAGGCCCAAAGGGAAGTATTCTCATATTTTTCAATTATTTATTTGAATTAATATTAATTTATATTCATTTAAATGATTTTAATATATGAAAAATATCAAACCTAATCTAAAAAATCTTTTTATACACATTATAGGCTCAATATTTCGTGTGAAGGCAAATGAGGAAAGATTTGGGGTGATTGGATGCAAATTGGTACAAAAGCCATAGAAAAAGATTCAAAAAGATTTTAAACAAATCAAATATCTTAATCCATAATTGCAAGGGATTTGTACTAAGTTTGTTGACCTAATAGCCTCTATAGATACTCAGAATGAGAACCCTAATGGTGAGGACTAAAAGCTGCGCTTAGAAAGCAAAAACAAAAACTTGAAAATTGTCCAAAAACTCAAAAACTGTTTTCAAGGTTCTAGGTCGATTCAGGTCCCAATTTCTTTTTCAAAAGCTTGCCAAGGTTGCCCTGATCAATTTCCAATCCAGAATATCCATTAAAACATCACGAATTGGTATCCACGGTTCAGACTGTGAAGAGAAAAATGCCAAATCATATACCATAATTCATGCATCCTTTCATGTTTTTGTTGATGGATTCTTGTTCTTTGCACTGTTTTAAAGCTAACTACCATCTTTAATTTGATTATTGCGCTATGCATACAATTTTGCCATGCTCGAATATTAGGGTTTGCAGGTTCTTGATTTAGGGCTTTTGCATATAAGGAAAATTAGGACTCATGGGTGCCATGACTGAACTCAGCGCCTCAAGACGAAGAGACCTGTACCCTCGCGAACAATTTATGAGGCCCACAGTTCTAATCGCTATTTTCCAATAGGTCCCTTTCTGCAGCGCTTCAAAAACCGTTGCCTTATGATTTTTATTTTCAGGCATATGGAGGAGACGAAGACGTGGTGGAATATGATACGCTGATTCAAATCAGCGCGCGCTTTTTCGTTGCTTAGTGGCCATTAACCAATTTGCTCTTTTATTGTTTATTTGCTATTGTATATCAATTGAATGCAAGTGGCACAGATGGCAGGTACACGCAAGGACAATCCACCAGACCTGGGTTCGATTCCCAGGTCTTCAACAATTTCACATTATTTTTCCTTTGATGATCATATGCAGGCATAACGTGTTGGTCCATAATGCACACTCAACATCCATGGAGCCACGCGTCTAGCTGCTCCAGATCAAGGGCTCAGGATTGAGACGTACCATGGGCATAAGTCAACGTGTCACACATGATCCAAACAAAGTCACTAAACTCAAGATTAATGGCCCTGGTTTGCATTTTCTCATTTATGTTTATAGCTTATTTATTTTTTTAAATTGCAACTTTATTCAATTTGTCCTCTCAATTAATTAATTCTTTTACCAAAAAATAAATAAAACATTATAAAAAAAATCAGAAAAAACACAAAAACATAATATTTATTTTATAATAATTATTTTTATAAATAAATTAATATGTCAATGTTTGGTTAATTAGGTTTTAATTTTAATCTCTTTTTTAATAAAAATCCAACAAAATAGAATTAGGTTAATTAATTTATTCCTTTTAATATTTTTTTCCCTTTTTTTTTTAGAACAACAATAATTATTATTTATTTATTTATTTTCCAATTAAATTGTACATAAATTTTAGGTTAATTTAAATCTTATTTTAAATCTTTCATAACAAATAAAAAATACTAGAATTAGGGTTTGTCTTTTAATTTCCATTAATTTCTTTTCCTTTTTCTCATTAAATCTAAAAATACAAAATATCATTCTCATTTAATCTTTTAATTTTTAATTCTCATTAACCTTTAATTATTTGCAAAAGGGTCCAACGCCCTAGTTTCGTCATTAATCATTTAAATTGCGCATTTATTTTATTATCGTTCATATAAATTTTGTAAATATCACAAAGCCATGTAATTTACTTTTCACACTTTATTTCTTCGCATTATTTATTTTTCCGCTAAATCGGGTCCGGTTTAATTTTGGCGATGTGGACCCGCGCCGTTTGTAATAATCTTAGATTTATTTCCTCGCAATATTTAACTGTTAGCCAAACATGCAAGAATGAATGTCAAATTAAAATCAAGCGTAGAACACGACAAACATGACAAGACAAATAACTGAAACATGACACACAATTCGCACACACCACCCCTAGGGTATGCCTCACTGTTGCCTTTCGAAAGGTGATCGTCGAGTAGAGGATGTCTTAGTAAGTCCTCATGATCCGGGAACCTGGCATGAGGGTAGCTTCTAAGGTGTCTTCCCATTGCTCCGGTGATCACCACGTCCCTAAAACTCGAATTGACCCGAACACCTCCAACGGTGGTGCTACCTACCTCTCAATGGTGGGATGGCACTACCTTAAAGAACATCTACACAGACGAATTCCTTAGGGTAGGTAGGTTCTCAAGGATACTTGCTCTAATCTCAAAACAAACTCAAAAGACTTTTCACACCAACACTTTTCAAAAGCTTTCAAAGCAAATTTTTCAAACACTCTGACATATGAGTCGATCTGAAATTTTTCAAAGAAACTTTTTAAACCCACATTGAAAAACAAGCAAACAATTTTGAAAACACATTGAGCAAGTATCTAAGAGCCCATGGATAACCATGGATAGAAAGGGTGCTAACACCTTCCCTTTCTATAATCTACCTCCCGAACCGAGAGCTATCTCTTAAAAGGAATTTTTCTGTGCTTTTGTCCTTTCCTATTGGAGAAAATAAAAGACGGTGGCGACTCTTGCTTACCGCGACATTTCGCGAACCAGCGTTAAACAGTCAGTTCCAGATCCACCGATCACAGTAGGATTTGGCCGCTGCTTTCTACAAGCAGTACCAATACAATGCCGACCTCGCTCCCACGCGTACCCAACACTAGGGTATGTCAATGGGTGCGGGCGAAGGTTTCAAAGATTATGCTCAGAAGTGGAGGGACCTTACTGGAAGAGTGCAACCACCCTTGGCTGATCGGGAGCTTGTGGATATGTTCCTGGGGACCTTGTCTGGTCCGTATTTCAACCATCTGATTGGAAGTTCTTCGTCCGGGTTTATGGAGCTGGTCATGACCGGGGAAAGGATTGAGGCCGGTATTAAGTCTGGTAAAATATAGAAGGGTGCTTCATCAGGCACCGAGAAAAAACCTTTTAAGAAGGAGTCCAGTGCTGTTTACAGTTCGAAAAGCCAAAATAGACCTGAACACCGCCAAGCTATTAATGCGGTTGTTATTTCAAGACCTATTGGTGCTCCTCAGCGCAACAATCAGCCAAAGGCCGAGAGACCTCGAAGACAGTTCACTTAGCTCAACATGACTTTATCTTAGATTCTTCCACAATTATTGAAAACCAATCTAGGGATTCCAAGGGAGGCCCCGCAGAATCCCAACACTACATCACCAAAGTACAACCCTAATGCCCGCTGTGCTTTTCACTTTGATAGCCTGGGGCATGATACAGATGATTGTTGGGTTTTGAAGAATAAGTTACAAGACTTGATTGATGCGAAGGAGATTGAGTTCGGAGCATCGGAAAAGCCTAAGCAGGATGTGGGGGTGAATGCTATCGGGGATGACGGTGATGAAGGGTTTGATATTGACAGCTGGATATACCCAACTGTCGATGGAGGATTAAGCAACTGGACAGTGAAGGATTCTATGCCCGTTTCTGTTATCACCGAGTAATGAGACTTTTTGTTTTGAATTTGTAATAGACAATGTTTTAAACTCTATGGCCCGGTGTCTTACCCGGGGCACTGTGGTTTCATTTGTGAGGGTTTTATGTGTGTCATTTTCATATATCATTAATAAAAGCATTGGACGTTTTCTTGCATTTCAAATTTTGCGCTCCTTGTTCTTCTTTTATTATAAATTGCAAAACAGCTATTTTACACACATTCACATATACAGGTCTACATCCACTCTGGATCTCACTGGTAACGACTCTGCTACTACCAGTTATGACTTCAAAAGTCCGATCAACTTAGCCGAAGACGAAGGTGAAAATGATTGTGAAGTGCCTGGTGAACTTGCTAGACTGCTACTTCAGGAAGAGAGGGAAATTCAGTCGCACGAAGAGCCGGTAGAATTAGTAAATCTGGGTATAAAGGTAGACAAGCAAGAAGTCAAGATCGGTGCAAACCTGGAGCTTAGTGTGAAACAACGGTTGATTTAGATGATGCGTGACTATGTTGAGATCTTTGCCTGGTCTTATGAAGATATGCCTGGGTTGGATACCGATATTGTAGTTCACCGATTGCCTACCAAGGAAGACTGTCCTCCAGTGAAACAGAAAGTCCGCCGGATGCGCCCAGATATGTCTGAGAAAATCAAGGCTGAGGTTATGAAACAGTTTGACGCTGATTTTCTAGCAGTTACTTCTTACCCACAGTGGGTGGCCAACGTGGTTCCAGTGCCGAAGAAGGATGGTAAGGTTCAAATGTGTGTCGACTATAGGGATCTGAACGGGGCAAGTCCTAAGGATGATTTCCCTCTACCTCATATCGACGTTCTGGTTAACAACACCGCTCAGCATAAGGTATTCTCCTTTATGGATGGTTTCTCCGATTATAATCAGATTAAAATGGCTCCCGAAGACATGGAGAAGACAACCTTTGTCACTCAATGGGGTACCTTTTGCTACAAGGTCATGCCCTTTGGATTGAAGAATGCTGGGGAAACGTATCAGCGCGCCATGGTCGCTTTGTTTCATGACATGATCCATCATGAGATTGAGGTATACGTCGACAACATGATTGCAAGATCCCAGACAGAGGAAGAGCACCTTGACCATCTTCAAAAGCTATTTGACAGGTTGAAGTTGTACAAGCTGAGGTTAAACCCGAACAAGTGCACCTTCGGGGTGAGATCTGGCAAGCTGCTGGGTTTCGTCGTAAGCGATAAGGGTATTCAGGTGGATCCTGCAAAGGTGAAGGCTATACAGGAAATGCCAGCTCCCAGAATAGAAAAAGAAGTTAGAGGCTTCCTGGGACGTCTGAACTACATTGCCCGATTCATCTCGCACATGACTGCTACTTGTGAACCAATCTTTAAGTTACTGTAGAAAGATCAAGTGGTACGATGGAATGATGAATGCCAGGCCGCTTTCGAAAGGATCAAAGAGTATCTCCAAGAGCCTCCTATTCTGATGTCTCCAGTTGAAGGGAGACCTTTGATCCTATACTTGACAGTACTCGACAACTCAATGGGGTGTGTGCTGGGTCAGCATGACGAGTCTGGACGAAAAGAGCATGCTATTTATTACCTTAGCAAAAAGTTTACCGACTGCGAGACCCGATACTCGTTGCTCGAGAAAACTTGTTGCGCTTTGGCATGGGCTGCTCACCGGCTGAGACAGTATATGTTGACTCACACTATCCTGTTGATATCAAAGATGGATCCAATCAAGTATATCTTCGAGAAGCCTGCTTTGTCCGGAAGAATAGCAAGATGGCAGATGATCTTGACTGAGCACGACATCCAGTACACGACCCAAAAGGCAATCAAAGGGAGTGTGTTGGCAGACCATTTGGCACACCAGCAGTGGATGATTACCAGTCTATGAACTTTGAATTTTCGGATGAGAATATCATGATAGTAACTGACTGTGAGACACCTGGACTGGATGAAGGACCTGAGGAGGGATCTCAATGGTCTATGTACTTTGATGGAGCTTCAAACGCTTTGGGTAATGGCATTGGCGCCGTGATCATATCTCCTAAAGGCTCTCATACTCCATTTACCGCCCGACTATGTTTCAACTGCACCAACAATATGGCGGAGTATGAAGCATGCATCATGGGTCTCCGAGCAGCAATTGACCTAAGGATTAAGTTTCTAAGTGTTTTCGGAGATTCCACTCTCGTGATCAGTCAGATCAAAGGTGAGTGGGATACGAAACACCCAAATCATATTCCTTACAAGGAGTATGTGTTGACATTGCTTCCCCACTTCGAAGAGATAACCTTTGAACACTTCCCGAGAGAGGAGAATCAGTTAGCAGATGCGCTGGCTACGATGTCTTCTATGTTCAAAGTCAATTGGGACAATGAAGCTCCCTGGATTATCATTGAAAGGTTGGACGAACCTGCACATTGTTATGACATTGAGACTTAAGAGGTAGCAGATAAACCCTGGTTTCATGAGGTGAACAGATACCTTGAGGCTCAGGAATACCCGAGGGTGCATCTGTTAATGATAAGAAGTTTCTGAGGAGGTTCACGGCGAAGTTCTTCATCAGCAATGGTGTTCTTTACAAGTGTAACCATGATTCAACCCTACTGCGATGTGTGGATAAGAACGAAACAGAAAGGATCATGACAGAGTTACATGAAGGTACTTTCGAAACTCATTCCAGTGGACACACCATGGCAAAGAAAATCCTTCGGGAAGGATATTTCTGGTCCATAATGGAAGCCGACTGTTATCATCATTCTCGGACATGTCACAAGTGCCAAGTCTATGCTGATAAGGTGCACATACCTCCAGTTCCTCTGAATGTCTTGACAGCACCTTGGCCTTTTGCAATGTGGGGCATTGATATGATCAGCGAGATCAGACCTACAGCATCCAACGGGCATCGTTTCATCTTGGTAGCAATTGATTACTTTACGAAGTGGGTTGAAGCAACTTCCTTTGCTACAATAACCAAGAACGTCGTAGCACGATTCATTCGGCACAATATGATTTGTCGATACGGTGTACCAGAGAGGATCATTACGGACAATGGTACAAATCTCAACAATAAGATGATCACTGAGCTCTGCAAGCAATTTAAGATACAGCACCACAACTCTTCTCCCTACCGGCCGAAGATGAATGGGGCTGTTGAAGCAGCTAATATGAACATTAAGAAGATTATGCAGAAGATGACGATGATATACAAAGATTGGCACGAGATGTTACCATTTGCTCTTCATGGGTACCGTACCTCAACGTGGACGTCAACAGGGGCAACCCCCTATTCCTTGGTATATGGCATGGAAGCAGTCTTGCCCATTGAAGTTCAGATACCCTCTCTTCGAATCATGAAGGATGCAGGTTTGAGTGAAGATGACTGGATTCAGACCCGGCTTGATCAGCTGAACCTAATCGATGAAAAGAGACTTACTGCTATTTGCCATGGTCAAACGTATCAAAGGCGGATGATCAAGGCATTTAACAAGAAAGTTAGACGACAAGAGTATCAAGTTGGGGACCTGGTTATCAAGCGCATCATATTACCTCAAGGTGATCCCAGGGGCAAATGAACCCCTACTTACGAAGGGTCATTTGTGGTTAAGAACATTTTCTCGGGAGGAGCTATGATTCTAACCACCATGGATGGTGACGACCTTCCTAACCCCGTCAATGTAGACATAGTGAAAAGATACTACGCATAATCAAAGACCCGCTAGGTTGACTGGCCTAGGCAAAAATAAGGGCTTCCCGGCGAACCAAAAGGATTCGGGCAAAAATAAGGGATGAAAATAAAAATTTGTACACCCGGAAAGTCGAAAACCTGAAAAGGCGGCTTGGGCAAAAAAGGGTATCCCGGTGAACTGAAAACCCGAAAGGGCTGTCCAGGAAAAAATTAGGGATTAAAGCGTAACACTATATCTCATTGGATCACCTTGCATCTAGACTTCGGTATCAACTATCAAGCTCGGACGACACTAATCAATTTGATTCATCTTCAACCAGTAGCAAAGTGATGAGATGCTCAAGGACATAAAGGCAATAGCAGAGTTGGAACCCAGTGGGATTATTCACATAGCTGTTTTGTTTAGTTTTTCACAAACTGTGTAAAATCTATTTGTTCGGCGGCGTTCTCTTACTGGAACGCCAACCTCTTGTACAAAAACGCCTATATTCAGGCCAAACTTCAAAATCAATACAATTCATTTTCAGAGAGAATTCAAACTGTTTTTCCTTTTTCTATTTTTGTTTTGCAAAGAGAGTCCAATGTTCATTTTTGATATATGCATTTGACATTAATTGCTGCTCATAAACATCTACATGCGAAACAAAAGACGATTACCGGTAATAGCAGAAACAGGGGCAATAAGAATTGTCCAAGCTGTACAGTTGCTCTATCCACCAGGTACAAGGTAAATTCAGCTGAAGAATATGGTTAAGGTACTTTCACTCCCCGGAGAGTAAGACAGTAATGATAGCTCTCCCCAACTGAGACTTGCAACTGTGAATGAATCGGTAATACGCTCCCCAAGCAGAGTTTATCTACCATCAACACTGAAAAGGCTTAATATCCCTGGCAGTCTTAATATTTCCCAACGGAGTATAAGAATATTCCCCGATAAAATACAAGATATCCCCAGTGGAGTTAAAATTTTCCCAGCGCCGTTTGAAAAAGCTTCCCCAATGGAGTTGCAGAATTAACCCCAGTAGACTCTGTAAGTTCATCCCCCGCGGAATATAATAATAAATATCCCCAGCCGAAGCTCAAAGGATTATCCCCACAAGAGTCTAACAGGTTATCCCCAGTAAAGCTCAAAGGATTATCCCCACAAGAGTCTAACAGGTTATCCCCAGTCAAGCTCAAAGGATTATCCCCACAAGAGTCTAACAGGTTATCCCCAGTGAAGTCGCAACTGAAAGATCATCCCTAGTGGAGTTCTTTCCTTTCACAAATAGAATTCAATCCCCAACAGATTCAATATCACCAGCAACGATAATTCATCCCGACGGAATTTATCAGTGGAATCTTCAACAGAAAATCTCTTCCCCACAGAGTAATCCCCTCATCAGTTTATTCCCCAACGGAGTTATCTTCTCCTGCAGGTTTATTCTCGCAATCACCTTCGTTCACCATCCCCAGCGGAAGCAAAGAATTCAACTCTTATCTCCAGCAGCTATCCGGGATTTATTTTCCTCAGCTAAAACATTGTGTTCCCATACATCATGATACATGCATATATGCATCATACAACATGATCTCATTTATTTTGAGAACATCATTGCTTGACATATATCATGCATTGCATACGACTGACCTTTACCTTACAGGAAGGAGGCAGTTAAGTTCTCAGCTATGTCGAAGAACTGGACCGGTTCTTAAATCTCAACTGAATTATCCTCGGTTGAATTTCAGATAAGGTTCTCAATCTCGACAATTTTCCTCCATCATAGTATGGACGAGTTCTACAATCTCAACGGTATACTACGTTGAAGACCAGACAGTTCCTAGATCTTGATGAAGATGTTTCCCCCATCATAGTGTGGACAAGTTCTACAATCTCAACGGTATACTACGTTGAAGACCAGACAGTTCCTAGATCTTGATGTTTTCCTCCGTCAAAGTGTGGATGAGTTCTACAATCTCAACGGTATACTACGTTGAAGACCAGACAGTTCCTAGATCTTGATGTTTTCCTCCGTCAAAGTGTGGACGAGATCTACAATCTCAACGGTATACTACGTTGAAGACCAGACAGCTCCTAGATCTTGATGTTTTCCACCGTCAAAGTGTGGACGAGTTCTACAATCTCAACGGTATACTACGTTGAAGACCAGACAGTTCCTAGATCTTGATGAAGATGTTTCCCCCATCATAGTATGGACGAGTTCTACAATCTCAACGGTATACTACATTGAAGACCAGACAGTTCCTAGATCTTGATGTTTTCCTTCGTCAAAGTGTGGACGAGTTCTACAATCTCAACGGTATACTATGTTAAAGACCAGAAAGTTCCTAGATCTTGATGAAGATGTTTCCCCCATCATAGTGTGGACAAGTTCTACAATCTCAACGGTATACTACGTTGAAGACCAGACAGTTCCTAGATCTTGATATTTTCCTCTGTCAAAGTGTGGACGAGTTCTAAAATCTCAACGGTATACTATGTTGAAGACCAGACAGTTCCTAGATCTTGATGTTTTCCTTCGTCAAAGTGTGGACGAGTTCTACAATCTCAACGGTATACTACGTTGAAGACCAGACAACTCCTAGATCTTGATGTTTTCCACCGTCAAAGTGTGGACGAGTTCTACAATCTCAACGGTATACTACGTTGAAGACCAGACAGTTCCTAGATCTTGATGAAGATGTTTCCCCCAGTTGAATTACGAACAAGTTCTTAAAACTCAACAGAGGCATTCTCTCAATTGAAGTACAGGCAAGTTCCTAAATCTCAACAAAAGTTAGACTTCCCAAGCGGAGTCTTCCACAACAACAGGTATGCAAGTTCTCGCTAAGGAATCTCTTATGCGATCGACACTCCTGCAGATGCATCTTTAAGCCCATCCTCCCTCCAGCCATCTCCAAATGGCATTTGTAAGCCCATTCCCGACATCACAAGGCTGATACCACTTCATGCGAGTGCAAATTTCTGGGCACTCTAGTGTTCAATCATCTTCTACCTTCGGATCACGAAAGGCACGAAAGCCAATCTACATCCTCAAGTTTAAGAAGATTGAACAGGGGCAGCTGTTGTACCCCAAAATTTGCCCTCTCATATTTTTCAAAACATTGCAAGAAAAATCTCCAAGTGGCTCAAGGTTGCTCAAGAGTTGGTTAGACAAGTCATCTCCTAAGGCAGTCAACCCCAAATTAGGGTTTTGTGTTGCATCAAGATCCTTGAGTCCAAATGACCTCAAGTGCTCTCAATTTTCCTAATATTCTCTCAAGATCATCCATGTCAAATTTCAAGCCTTGCAGAGGAAGTTTGCTCAGTCAATTGCTCAAAGGGTCCAAAAATCGACTGTGCTAGGGCAAAAGTCAACTGTGACCTATATACAGTCAAACTTCAAGATTTTTTGCCAACATTCTCATTTTGAAGGTTATTTCATCATTTTATCAAGGGTTGATCATGATTCATCAAGGATTGCTCAAAATTCATCAAGACTCAAAAGTTGTTAAATTAGGGTTTTGTAGGAAAAGTCAACTCAACTTTGACCAAGCATAACATTCTCATACTTTATGATAAATGACCCATCCAAAGCTCATTTTTAAGAGTATTCAATTTCCTACAACCCATATTCATACCCCAAGATCAAAAAATGCACTCAAAAGAAGTTATAAATTTGGACATTATAGGTCATTTTTTAAAGTCAACAAAAACACCTCTTTTGCCAAAGCTTATAACTTGAGTATGGAATATAAAAATGATATTAGACCAAAAGGGTTGGTTAGAGGACATCTCAAGATTTCTAAAAAGTCCAAGAACACTTCCAAAAGTGCAAAATTGAAGAAGTTATGCATTGTTGAAGTTGGGCATTTTTGCAAAATTGCCAAAAGTCAACTATCCCCAAAACTTCAAATTTTGTTAAATGGGCCCATTCTTTTCCACTTGATTTGAGCTTTCCCCATTGCACACGTGTCCTAGCTTCAGCCTTGAGATCACATTTCTTTTTTATTATTTTATTTGATTTTTTATTGAATTATTTCATTTTTAATCAAATTAAATCAAATAAAATCCAAATATTGATTACTTGATATCTTTTTGGCTATTTCAGGACTGAATCATCATCATTAAGGGTATCAAACTCGTATCAAGCAATCCATGTGCAAAAAGATTGAGTTTTGACAATTTTGGAAGGTTTAGTAATGGTGAATCAAATCAAATTTCATGGCATTGATGTGGAAGGATTCAATCCATAATTCTTAACCTAATGCATTCCACAATACATAAGAAAGCTTAAGGCACGATTATAAGGGCTAGAGACTGCAAGAATAGGCAGAACCAAAACTTGAAAAAGAGGCAAAAAGCTTGAATCCGAATTGATACTTAAAGGCAATTTCAGAGGCCAATAAGGATCTCAATCGATTGCTGGGTGTTCACTCAACCTTCTGGGATCCAAAGCACACATTTCTCAACCTCCTAAAGCACTGTAAGTATCACGCTTCTTGGCCATGTATTCGAAATCATAACTCTCTATTCTTGCATCATTCTGGCAAATCATTGATATATTTGTGATCCTCATGAAATTTCAAAGCTTTTGGCAATATTTAATTTCATTTATATAGGTTGTAACCTCATAACAGCATGGCTAGGGTTATGTTTTGGATTTTAGGGATTTGTGTTTCAGGTGAAATTGATCCTCGTGACAGGCATGATTGCACTCAGGAGAGGGATACGAACCTAACCATGCCTTTAGGGGTCGTTTTTATGGCCTGGAATTAATTTTTGGGTCGAGCTACGCATTTAGCTGCGGATCCAAATCCGTAGGAAATTTTACAGTGGCTGGAGGTAGGGGATGATGGCCTGTCGCCTCCCCAGTGGACAATTCGAAACACGCGCGCATTTTTTTTATTTTTCTGGCATATAACGCGTTTTATCTTATTATTTTTATTGTTTAATACATTAACAACTAAAGCACAATGGCCTAGTGGCGAAGCGAGCAATCCAAGCATCCACAGGACCTGGGTTCGAATCCCAGGTCCTCCAAATTTCTCTTTGTATTTTTTCTTCAGGTAATCACATGCAGATCCAGACGCGTAGTGTACCATGCTCCTTCACACACCAAAGTGCCAGATGGCCCAAGGCCAAATCTGGTGATCCAGGAGTGAGGGTCTACCATAGACCTAGTCAACGTGTCCACACCAAGTCCAGGAAAGTCAATACAGGGTCAGCTCGTTTGGGCCATGGAATTTGCTTCTAAAACACCTTTAATCAGGCCCATACCCCCTATCTCTCTATATTTTATTTTATTTTAATTATTTATTTATTATTTCTATTTAATTACTAACCAATTAAAAATTCTTTTTCTATAAAATAAAACCACAAAAATATTTTCTTCATAAAATCAAATTTTAATTTTTGTTAACAAATATTAATTTAATTAATTTAGGCTTTAATTAGAAATAATCTTAATACATTTTTGTAAAATATTTAAAATTAACTTAGACATAATTAGGTTTTTTTATTAACATTGATTAACTTTATTTTTATTTCTTTAAATACCAAAAAAAACTCAAAAATAATTATTTTTATTAATTAACTTATTTAATTTAATTTAACAATTAACGTAGATTAATTTATTTTACTTAATTAAAAAAAACAATAAAAAATCTTTTCTTTAATAAAAAAGGGTCAAAACCCTACTTGCGCTCAATTTAATTTTCCCGCACGCCATCCATTTATTCAATATTGTATTTGTATCCGGAATGTAATAGATAATTAGGACTATTTAATTACTTTATCGCTTTATTTATTTTTCCGCATTTAAATTTCAAAGGGTTGCTTTTGGCGATGTAAATACCCGACGCCTTGTAATTTAATTTCCGCAATTTATTTTCCACAAATTATAACTGTTAGATGTTTGATAATAGGAATGCATGACAAGAATGAATGATTTAACCTAAAATCAACTTAGATCACCATTGACATGTACAAAGATAAAATAAACTGAAAACGACACACTCGCACATGCGCACTCTTAGGGTACACCCCACTTGGTTGCCTTCGTAACGCGGTCATTGAGTATAGGTCACTTTAAAGGTCGTCCTCTTGTCTAAAGATCATAGTCGCCTCGAAACGGTTGCCTCGGATATTGTTGCCTCAAACAAATGATCTAAGACATTAGGGTTACCACTAAAGCGTCCTAACATTGCTTTAGTGACCGCAAGTCCCTCATTCGAATTGACCCTAAAACTCCAACGACGGTGCTACCTACTCATCAATAGTGGGATAACATTGCCTAAAGGAAGATAGCATAGAACGATTCCTTTTTTCGAGTAGGTAGATGGTTCTTAGATACTTGCTCTTTTAAAAACAAAAACTCTTCACACTTACACTTTTCGAATAAAGTTTTCAAAACACTTCATATGCTTTTGAGAATAGAAGCAAGAGTTAAATCGAAGTTTTCAAAACAAAAACTTTTTCAAACCCACAAGCACAAAGAAAATTTTTTGAAAACAATATGAGCAAGTACCTAAGAGCCCGTGGATAACCACGGATAGAAAGGGTTCTAACACCTTCCCTTTCTATAATATACCCCCCGAACCCGAGAAATATCTCAAAAAAGGAATTTTTCTGTGCTTTTTTTCCTTCCCTTGTTGGATAAAATAAAAGTCGGTGGCGACTCTTGCTTACCGCGACATTTTGCGAAAATAAACGCAAAACGCAAACCAGCATTCCAAAAAACAGTCAATTCTTCCCATCGTATCACATATGCCATTTGGAAAGGTGATAGAATCTTGTTGGAGATGGGCTTGTAGATGCCATCCAAATTTTTTAATGGTAAGTCAGGAGAATGAGCATCAGAATGGTGTCTATATCTGGAATGTATCTGAACTGTATTTGGAGACTGAATCTGTATGAGAAATGGAATGGCGTCCGTGTCTGGAGCGTATTCGAGCTGTAACTAAACTTGAATCTGAATGAATAATAGAATGACTTCCGTATCTGGAGTGTATCTGTATTGTATCTGAATCTGAAATATGAATAAGCGACAGAATGGCATCCACGTCTGGAGCGTGTATGAGCTGGGGAGAATCAGAATAAGTGACAGAATGGCAACCGTGTCTGGAGCGTATCTGAACTAGAATTTGAATGAGTAACATAATGAATTCTGTGTCTAGAGTGTATCTGAACTGTATCTGATAGTTGAAATCTGAATAAGTATCAGGATGGCATCTGTATCTGGAGCATATCTGAACTGTATCTGAAATCTAAACCTGAATGAGCAACAGAATGACCCCCTTGTCTGGAGTGTATTTGTACTGTATCTTGACTTGAAATCTGAATAAGTATCAGAATGACTTCCGTGTCTGGAGTGTATCTTTACTGTATCTGAAATCTTTGATCATTGTTAATGGTAGCTGTTTAATCTTATCCTGAAAAGGGTAAAATGTTAGCTGAAACACATAGTTATGTTGCATGAAATGTATAATGCAATAAATATGTTTTATCAATGTTTATGGTATATGCATGTAATGTATGCGCATGTAAGCTGATTTGTTGTATTGCTGAGGAAAATAAATCCTTGACTGCTGCCGGGGAAGATAAGTCCTTGACCGCTGCTGGAGATTCAAAATCTTTGATTGCTGAGGATGAGAAATCCTTGGCGACTGTTGGGGATAATAAATCCTTGATGACTTCACTGGGGATATAGGGATCCTTCAAGTCTTGAAGCTGGAGTACTTGACAAAAATTTTGTTGTGAGAGTAATGCCAAACTGCTTGAATAATCTGCTTGGGGAAATCCAGAGAACTTTGTTGATGTCTACTGGGGATTACACAATGGGAAACCTCACTCCGCCGGGGAATAGAGAAAACTCTGATGACTTCTGTGGGGAATTAAGAATGAGAATCTTCATTCTGGCGACCTCACTAGGGAATAATAAAGCTCTGCGGGGAAGAAGGCTTTATAGTTGGGGAGTAAGTTCAGAACTCTGGGGGAAAAAGCTTATTCCTATTTGGAAAAAGTTCAGGAGTTTGGGTTGTATGCCACTCTACTTGGGAATCAATCTAGATTGGGGAGAGACATAAGTTAACTGTTATCTGGTTGATTCTCAGACTTTAAGACAACTTGCTGGGGAATTTGGAGAAACTGGATGGTTTCCGCTGTGGATTGGTAGTTGGAAATTTGACTGGGGATGAAGGTTTCAGCTCCGTTGGGGATCTGTAACTCAAAGTTTTTGCTTTGCTGTGGATTGGGAGTTTGAAGTTTTAACTCTGATGGGAATTAAGGGTTTGAAATTTTAGCTCCTCTGGGGATCTAGGTGATGTATTGTAGGGATTGCTCATGGAATAGCCTAAAGACGTTTTCCTATCCTTTCAAACTGTCAGTAATTGTTCTTTTTCACTTCTGTCTATTTGTAAACAGTAATTATATTCAAATGCATATGTTCACTAATGAATCATTGGACGTTTTTGCAAATAAAACACAAGTGTAGAAGGCAAATAGTTTTCTGCACTTTAAAGAGATATCTTTGTATTTACTTTGAATAAGTATTTTGTATAATGGAGACAAACATCCTAGTAAGAGGATGGTGTCGTAAAAAAACTGAGAAAATTTTTATACAAAGAAAGATATCTATGTGTAAAAAATCCCATGGGGTTCCCATTTTTCTATAGCCTTCGTAACTCCGAATATCTTGTCCATTCGTTGCTTCGTCCGAAGATGATTGGATTGATCAGAAGCTCAGAGTTTGCCTGTGAAGAGATTATCCTTAAAGTGATCCGACGAGACATAGTCATACGCTTTAATTCCCTAACTTTTGCCTGGACCGCCCTTTCGGGTTTTTGATCCACCGGGAAACCCTTTTTTCCCCAAGTCGCCCTTTCGGGTTTTCAACTTGCCGGGTGTACATATTTTTTTGTTTATCCCTAATTTTTGCCTGAACCTCCCTTTCGGGTTTTCGATTCACCGGGATGCCCTTGTTTTGCCTAGGTGTGTCAACCTAGCGGGTTATTTATGCGTAGTATCTTTTGACTATGTCTGCGTTCGCAGGGTGCGGTAGGTCGTCGTCGTCCATGGTGGTTAAGATCATTTCCCCACCAGAAAAGATGTTCTTGATCACAAATGGTCCTTCATAGGTAGGAGTCCATTTTCCCCTGGGATCACTTTGTGGCAAGATAATCCTCTTGATTACAAGATCCCCGACTTGATATATCTGGCGTCTGACTTTCTTGTTGAAAGCCTTGATCATCCGCTTTTGATACGTCTGACCATGGAAAACAGCAGTAAGTCGTTTTTCGTCAATTAAGTTCAACTGATCAAGTCGGGTTTGGATCCAATCGTCTTCACTCAAACCAACATCCTTCATGATTCTCAAGGAGGGAATTTGAACCTCGATAGGCAAAACAGCTTCCATGTCGTATACCAAAGAATAGGGTGTTGCCCCAGTTGATGTGCGCGCCGTGGTACGATACCCGTGAAGAGCAAATGGTAACATTTCATGCCAGTCCTTGTAGGTGACTGTCATTTTTTGTATGATCTTCTTGATATTTTTGTTCGCAGCTTCGACAACACCATTCATCTTTGGTCGATAGGGAGATGAATTGTGATGTTGAATCTTGAACTATTCGCACAAAGCGGTGATCATAGTATTGTTAAGGTTTGTACCGTTATCAGTGATGATCCTTTCGGGGATTCTGTACCGGCAAATCAGATTCTGCTTGATGAAGCGGGCAACCACATTCTTAGTAACGGATGCGAAGGAAGCTGCTTCGACCCATTTGGTGAAGTAGTCAATGGCCACCAAAATGAAGCGGTGTCCATTGGATGTTGTAGGCTTGATCTCTCCAATCATGTCGATTCCCCACATAGCGAATGGCCAAGGAGCTGTTAAGACATTTAGAGGAACAGGAGGCACGTGTACCTTGTCTGCATAGATTTGACATTTGTGACAGGTACGGGAGTGTTGATAGCAGTCAGCTTCCATGGTAGACCAATAATAGCCTGCCCTTAGAATCTTCTTAGCCATCGTATGCCCACTAGAGTGAGTGCCAAATGTACCTTCATGCAATTCAGCCATAATCCTTTCAGCTTCAAGCTTGTCCATACAACGGAGCAGAATAGAATCATGATTGCGCTTGTATAGGATACCATTACTCAAGAAGAACTTTGTCGAGAATCTCCTTAAGAACTTTATGTCATTGACTGAAGCTCCTTCAGGGTATTCTTGTTCCTCGAGATACCTTTTGACTTCATGGAACCAAGGCTGGTCCACTACTTCTTCGGTATTAATCTCGTGACAGTGTGCTGGTTCGTCCATCCGTTCAATTGTGATTTGGGGAGCCTCATTATCCCAATTAAGTTTAAACATGGATGACATTGTAGCTAGAGCATCTGCTAGCAGATTTTCTTCTCGCGGGAAGTGCTCGAAGGTAATCTGCTCGAAATGTGGTAGCAATGTCAAGACATGTTCTTTGTAAGGGATGAGGTTTGGATGCTTAGTATCCCATTCTCCTTTGATCTGACTGATGACCAAAGCTTAGTCCCCAAACACAATCAAAGATTTGATTCCCAAGTCTATGCCAGCCTTGAGTCCAAAGATGCAAGCTTCATACTCTGCCATGTTGTTAGTACAGTTGAAGCAAAGTCTGGCTGTAAAAGGAGTATGGCAACCTTCTGGGGAGATGAGTACTGCGTCGATACTGTTGCCAAGTGCATTGGAGGCCCCATCAAAGTACAGGGTCTATCGGGATCCTTGTTCAAGTCCGTCATATGGTCTGAAGTTTTCAATGTTGTCCAATGTCATGATGTCTTCGTCGGGGAAGTCTAACTTCATGGATTGGTAATCTTCGACAGCTTGATGGGCCAGATGATCGACTAGCCCACTCCCTTTTATAGCTTTTTGGGTTGTGTATTGTATGTCGTACTCTGTCAGGATCATCTGCCATCTAGCTATTCTTCCAGATAGAGCAGGCTTCTCAAAGATGTACTTGATCGAATCCATCTTAGATATCAGCAAAGTGGTATGAGTCAACATATACTGCCTTAGTCGGCGAGCAGCCCATACCAAAGCACAACAAGTTTTCTTGAGCAGTGAGTATCGAGTCTCACAGTCGATAAACTGTTTGCTAAGGTAATAAATGGCATGCTCTTTTCGGCTAGACTCGTCATGTTGCCCCAGTACGCGCCCCATTGAATTCTCTAGGACGGTCAGATACATGATTAACGGTCTTCCTTCGACGGGTGGCATCAAGATAGGAGGCTCTAGCAAATACTCCTTGATTTTATTGAAAGCAATTTGACAGTCATCATTCCACTTAACTACCTGATCTTTCTTTAATAGCTTGAAGATTGGTTCACAAGTAGATGTTAGGTGAGAAATGAACCTAGCAATGTAGTTTAGGCGTCCCTAGAAACCTCTGACCTCCTTCTCAGTGCGAGGAGCAGGCATTTCTTGTATAGCTTTGACTTTGGCAGGATCAACCTCGATGCCTTTATTGGTGACAATGAAACCCAAGAGTTTATCGGATCGGACTCCGAACGTACACTTGTTAGGGTTTAACCTTAGCTTGTACTCCTTCAACCTAACAAACAGCTTTTGCAAGTGATCAAGGTGTTCTTCTTCCGTTTGTGATCGGGCTATCATGTCATCTACGTAGACCTCTATCTCATGATGTATCATATAATGAAACAAAGCTACCATGGCGCGTTGGTAGGTTTCCCCGGCATTCTTCAGTCCGAGTGGCATCACTTTGTAGCAGAATGTACCCTACTGTGTAACAAAAGTAGTTTTTTCCATGTCCTCGGGGGCCATTTTGATCTGGTTGTAGCCTGAGAATCCGTCCATGAAAGAAAATACTTTGTGCTGAGCTGTATTGTCAACCAAGATGTCGATGTGTGGAAGTGGAAAATCATCTTTAGGGCTGGCCCTGTTTAAATCTCTATAATCCACGCACATTCTCACTTTGCCGTCTTTCTTAGGCACGGGCACAATGTTAGCAAACCATTGTGGATAGGAGGTAACAGCAAGAAATCCAGCATTGAACTGCTTCATAACTTCTGCTTTGATCTTTTTTGACATGTCGGGTCTCATGCGGAGGACTTTCTGTTTAACTGGTGGACAGTCTTCTCTTATGGGTAGACGGTGTACCATAATGTTTGTATCAAGTCCCGGCATGTCTTCGTATGACCAGGCAAAGATCTCAACATATTCATGCAACAACTGAATTAAGCGCTCCTTGACACTTGGCTCTAGGTTGGCACCCACTCTAATTTCCTTCTTGTCTTCCTTAGTACCCAAGTTGATTGTGTCTAACAGCTCCTCATGAGGCAAAATTTCTCTTTCCTCTTGTTGTATAAGTCTGGCCAATTCCCCTGGCAACTCACAATCTTCCTCACCTTCGTATTCGGCTTGGTTGATAAGATCTTCAGAGTCACTGAAGGCTATAGCAGAATCGTTACCCATGGGTTCCGGAGTGGAAGGGTACCTGCATTTGTGAGTGTGGGTGTGTGTAAGGGCATAGCCATCTTAAAACAACAAAATGCAAAAGAAAGACAATGGGCACAAAAGTTTTAAATATGAAAAGCGTCCAAGGCTTTCTTCGACAAGACATTTAGAGACGACCCAGTATCAACCAAAACATGAGCTAGGGTGGTTCCCCTACACTCCACCGAGACATGTAGTGCATCGTTATGCTTTCTCCCTTTGGAGGTCAAGTTGGCATCGGAGAAACCCAGGCCATTGTCAGCCTTCAGACTGGCTACACACTCTTGGAATTGATCAACTGAAGTCTCTTGCGGCACATGCGCTGTCTTCAAAAACTTGACCAAAGCTTTAGCATGTGCCTCAGAGCACAACAGCAAGGCTAACATAGAGATTTTAGAGGGGGTCTTCCCCAGTTGTTCAACAACATCATAATCACTTTTCTTAATGATCCTCATAATCTCTTCCATCTCTTTCTGGGATGTTTAAGGAATAACAAGTGATTGAGCCTTCGCAAAGACAGGCTCCTCTTGAACATTCTTTCCTTTTTTCTCGGCAACGGAAACATGGATGGGAATTGTATTGTCATTGTTGGCGGGTACACTTGCATGTGTAATCACTGGTACAGCTGTAATCTTTGGAATGGCCACGGGTCTAGAGACTGCCTTTGGTGGCGCAATCTCTGGAGAGAAAATTCTTCCACTACGAGTAATTTTTCTTGTTCCAGCAATGTTACTGATGTCAGGATTGTCTTCTTCGGAGATTTCGTCTTCGGCAATCTGTTCAATCTGTTTGACACCATGGTAGTAGATTTCTCCACCATAGTTCCATAGCATCATTTTATCGGATTTGTATGGGGCTGGCCCGAGCATTGTTATCTTCAACGGAGTAGTCATTGGAGCGGATGTAATCATAACAGGTTTTTTAGGAACCCTGGAAGGATTGGCGTATATGGTTATTATCGAAACTTCTGTGTTGTACCCCAAAATTTGCCCTCCCATTTCCTCAACATTTTCTCATCACAAGACCTTTGGAGATCAAGATCCAATTAGGGTTTCCCCTACTCAAGACTTCTCCTTGCACTGTGGACTCAAATTAGGGTTTGTGTTTGCCTAAAGATGTTTTGACCTAAAATGCCTAAGATGACTTTCATGCTTCATGTTGGACTCCCAAGTTTACCTATACCAAGTTTCAAGTCTTGATTCCAAGTTTTACCCAGTCAATTGGACAGTTGACCTAGAAATCAGCTGTATTGGGGAAAAAGTCAACTGTGGCCAATTGACAGTCAAACCTCATGAAATTTGATCCACATCAACATTATGAACTCATATGAACCATTTGATCAAGTTTGGATCACAATTCCACAAGAAATTTGATCAGATCATCAAAAGGGCAAAATGGTCATTTTTAAGGTTTTGACTGCACAAGGGCAATTTTTGACTGTTTGACCTAGCCAATGGCAAACCAAGCTCACATATGGACTCAAGGACCCCATGGAATTATCTTGACATGTTCATCAAGCTCAAAAGATCCCAAGTACACAAGATTGACAGTTGAATTTCCCAGTCAATTGATCAATTTTGACTGTATACTGAAAAGTCAAACTTTGACTTTTTGGTCAAAATCAAGAGTCAAGGTTCATTTTTCATCAAAACATTACAAATCATGAAACTTGTTCACCAAGAAATCACAAAATGCAAATTAGGGTTTGAAAATGGAATTTTTCATAACTTAGAATTTTTCTAAGTTATGAAAAACCCTAATTTTTTCCCAACTTTGCCCCATCTTTTCACCATGATCCATTGGGATTCAAACAAAAGTCAAAACATGAAAGTTGTAGCTTGTTGCAAAATCTACAACTTTGATTCACAAAGTTTTCTCATTTGAAGCTTGTATCTCAAGTTATGATTTTTTGAATGAGGGCACTAAACCATCTTTTAACTTAGTGAAATTTGACCTATTTTGACAAGGTTTTCTACCCTACTTCAAGGCCACTTTTCATACCCTTCCACTTGGAATTTCAAATTGCATTTCAAAGATGGATTGTAGTACACATTCCAAGCTTTCCAAAATGTCCAAGAACTCATCAAACAACCTCATAACTTGAGAGATTCGAATTTCACAAGTTGGCAAAAATTCACTTTTGTTCTTCATCAAAACATGTTCATAACTTTGCAAATTTGAACTCAGCTTGCTTTATGCTTGATTACAGGTCCTTGAACCAATCCATACTCAATAATTTAATGCATATTCAATGAGTTAAGACCATGTTCTTTGTGTTCTAACATTGCATATTGGATTAATCCTAAACTAGATAAAGTGCTTTATCCATTTTTGTAAAAAGCTAGCTTTATGTCAAATTGAAATCCAAGCAAGTACAAGCAAAATCCTCTTGACACAAGATTATGGACAAGTTGCTCTGATCAAGAGAGGATTATGCAGCAGGATTAGAGGCCCCTACTCACCTAAAAAACAAAAGTGACCTTTGCTTGCTTCATTTTCAAGTAACATTGCATAACTTATCACAACTCTCATCTCAGCTTAGAAACAGAAGAACAAAGTTATCAAACATATTCCATAGACCATATCCAAGCTTTGGCACGAGTCCTGAACCTCTCAAGCACCCTCCATCTCAAAATCACCTCAAAACTGCACAAACAGAGCAAGCTCTGCAGTTTGAGTGCCAACTCCCATTTCCTTCAAGCATTCTTGCCCAAACCTGTTCCTCTATCTTCCTCACAACCTATGCAAGCTGACCATGATCTGAAACCTGACCTGTAACACCTCCAAGCCACTTCACCATTTTTAATTTTCTGTTTTGCAGTTGGAGTTCATTAGCTCGATTCAGGAAGTTTCAAGGCAAAGTAGGAATTGGAAAAGCTTCCTTACACTTCAAGGAAGCTGTACAAGTCCTCATTTCATTCTGAAACATCCTCCATTGCCCAGCTCGATTCCAACTGAACAGGTATATTTATGGAGTTCTATCTCTCTTGTTAGGCATTGTTAGCTTTAGGTTTTTGAAGAAAATATGTCACAATCATAGCCCTGAACATGCTCATATGATTAGATTTCATTTATGTTTCGTGTGCTTAGAGAATTTCATGTCTGAACATTGATGAAAAGTTAGGTCAGAAAAGAGGGGGAGAGAAATTCTCTCTCATCTTAGAGAGTTAGATTAAGTTCTATACATGGTTGGAATCGTCTCTTCATGCTGAGCATTTTTCATGTTATGAGTTTTTGTTAAAAAGCCAGGAATCAGGAGTTAGCAGCTGGAGTACAGGGCGCGCGTTTTTTTTGAATGTTGTTGAACGAAGGTTGAAGATGAAGCCACATGGGCTGGGCCTGTGTGGTTTCTTCTTTTTGCACCCTATTTCCATTTTCTCACCCCCCAAGCCCATTTGCCTTATTTTTATTTCTTTTTGACTTTTTCTTTTTTTATTTGACTTGTTTATTTTTTCTCAGCATATTAAAATTTTGAAAATATTTTTCTCATCATTCTTGATTTTATTTGGGTTTTATTTGATTTTCTTTCCATTTATACATAAATATATACATATTTTTATTTAGAATAAATATAAAAAATAGTGTAAATACATTCATATACATTTTTTTATTTTTATTTACCTTCTGAAATATTTCACATAAAAAATACTTTTTTTATTTATTCTATTAAAATATTAAATATATATTATTTTTGTATATAATGCATATTTAAGAACTTAATATATATATATATATATATGTTTATTAATATATTTAAGTTAAAATATAAAAATATTTGAATTTTTCATCTTATTAATATTTGATATAAAAAATACTTTTTTTTATAATATACTTCATTTATTTTTATTTTTGTAAATAATAAATAAATACTTGTATTAAATTAGATAATAATACATCTTCTTTAAAATTAGGGTTTTTGCCCTAAAAGTTGAAAATACTCAAAATAATACCTTTTTATTTTCTTATTTTTATTTTACATAAACCATACTTTTCTCATACATAAAAACTTTCTTTTTTTTTGCATTTTACATATTTATTTAATTTCCATTTAAATTATGCAATTTATTTACTATGCAAATATTCAAAATTGATGTAATAATTTTAGGTTTAAATTACTTGTCAATATCCCCATTTGAACATTTGTACCCCCCTTCCCATATTTGGTTGTGTAATAGCTTAGTAATTTTAATTTCGCACTTTATTGCTTTCTAAATAATAACATGCTAGAATTAGGGTTTGTATGCGAAAAAACGATAAAAATTAGTTTGACCTAATACAAGACAAACAAGCATGAAAATGGACACACAAATCACACTTGCACCCCCTAGGGTATTCCACTTGTTGCCTTCAAATAAATGGGCCATATTGTATGTTGAACATCTTTGGGCAAAGCAAACAGTTTGAATGATCATAGTCCCTCGATAAAACTTTTCAAAACAAACAAAACAAATGATCAAGTCCCTTAGAGAAATTGCCCAAAGACATTTAACGTCGTTACAACTATGGTCTAAACGATGACCCGCGCCTGTCCCTTTTCACATCCTAACACAAGGTTGCCCACCAAATACAATGGTGGTGCAAACTTGTTAAAAGGGTTAAAGTATAGCAATAATCTTTCGAGAAATTTAGGAGTAGATAACCTCTTAGTTACTTGAACCAACTTGCAAAAACAAAACACTTGCCTATTTTTCAAACCACACTTCACTACACTTTCAAAACAACTTCCAAAAAAAAAATGAAAACCTTTTCAAAAGACATACATCTTTGTATACATCCCCACATGGATCATTGCAAAGGTTGCCACCACATTGGCATCTTTTCAAAACATTTTCAAAACCCACACACTCAAGCACCATTTAAAACAATTGAAAACAAAAGGCAAGTGATCTAAGCAAGTAACTAAGAGCCCATGGATAACCATGGATAGAAAGGGTGCTAATACCTTCCCTTTCTATAATCTACTCCCCGAACCCAAGAAAACATCTCAAAAGGTTTTTTGCTGTGCTTTTTAACCTTTCCTTAGGATAAAATAAAAAGTCGGTGGCGACTCTTGCTAACCGCAACATTTGCGAATACAAACGCAAACCTCAAGTCAGTTCTCCCACCGTATCACAGAACTGGCGACTCTGCTGGGGACATGTACTTAAAAGTGGAGTAACCTTAGGGTTTTAGATCACCTGTGTTTTCAATTGTTTGCTTTGTTTGCTTTTATGTTTGTGGACTTTGCATTGGAGTTTCATAGGTCCTAACCCGGATCTGGGAAATACCCTTTTTAGGTAGCATAATCTGTGAGGGACCTGTCCGGCGTAGACCGACATGGGTGAAGCAGTGGCTACGTTGGTGTGGCATCTTAGTCTGTACCTATATCCCTTGTGTTGTAATGGGGAGAATATAGGTCTTCTAAGGGGTCATTAAACACCAACCAACCTTAGAACCCTAAATTGACCAACTTGGCTATTAGGACAGTAGCAGTATGCTACACTCATTGAGGCTAAACTCTCGAGATGGTTCTGGCCGCGAGAAAAGATTGCGATGCTGGAGTTATGACCGATTGAGGGTAGCCAATGATTTGAGATCCTCTAGAACCCGGTTACTTTTGATAGGACAGGTTTTAACCAACAAAACCAAAAGAGGGTAATACCTGAAACTCATGCTGGCCTGAAACCTAAGGGTGTCTTGTGTGACTTGTGTGCTTTATCTGCCTATGTGAATACTTGTGATGTGCTTCATCATAGCATCATACCATCATACCATTGCATGCAAAGCTAACCCATTTCAAAGACAAAAAGGTTTCATCTTTGCTCTGTTTTGTAGGACATCATGATGCCCGTGCGTAGAAATACTGTCCGGCTCAACTTTGTTCAACCACCAGTTTTACTCAAAGATCTGGTTGAAAGAATTCCAAACACTACCTCCTTCATCAACAGACATGGTTCCCTCCTTGGCTTGATCACTGCAAAATGGGACCAACAACTGATAAGTGTTCTGACCCAGTTTTATGACCCTCTGCATCATTGTTTCACCTTTCAAGACTTCCAGCTGGTTCCTACCCTGGAAGAGTTCTCTTACTTGCTTGGGATTCCTGTTTTGGAACAAACTCCTTTCACTGGTTTGGAAAAGACTCCTAGGCCTGAAGAGATTGCTGCAATTCTCCCCTTGACCAAAGAAGAGGTATTGTCCAACTGGGAAACTAGAAATGGGATCAAGGGCTTTTTGGTCAAATTTCTGGTTGGCAAGGCTAATGATTTCTGGAATGACTTGGACTTCAAAGCATATGAAGATGTTCTGGCTCTTTTGATCTATGGTCTGGTATTGTTTCCCAACCCTGACACTTTCATCAGTATCCATGTCATAAGAATCTTCATGTCTCGAAATCCGGTACCCACTCTCTTGGGTGACATTCTACAACAACTCCATGCTCGTACTGCTCGAAAACGGGGAACTCCGTGGTGTTGTGCTCCTTTGCTGGTAAGGTGGTTTATTTCGCACCTTCCTAAGTCCGTGCTGAAGAATGAAGAAGGAAAAGGTTGGGCTCGAAGGTTAATGTCTCTCACAGATAAGGATATCACTTGGACTCTCAGAGGCTTGGATGAGGTAGCTGTTATCGACCGTTGCGGAGAATACCCTAATGTCCCGTTGATTGGTATCCAAGGAGGAATCTCTTACAATCCGTGTTTAGCTCTCCGTCAGTTCGGAAGAGCCAGAGGAGATGGGCCCCATGAAATGCTGGTTCCTCACTTCCATTTTGAGTTTCAGGCAGGCAGTGACAAACTACGACAGGGATTCATTAGAGCTTGGGACAGAATCCACAAAGCTGACCCACATGAGCTAGGACCAAAAACTTCTTTACCATTGGAGCCCTATTGCAAATGGGTCCGCATCCGTGCTCAGAGGCTAGGTATGCCATACGAAGCCGTCAGACCAATCATCCTTGAGACTCCCGATGAAGATGGGGTTCCTTCAACTGTCCTCCCTCCTCAGATACCTACTGATTTTGACACCATGAAGAGATCTTGGGCACAGCTAAAGGAAGAACGTGATTTCTATCGGGAGAAGTTCAACGAGCAGGAAAGGAAGGTCCAAAGGCTGACTAAGCAATTGGAGGAAGAACGTGTCCTGAACAACTACATCAGCACTGAGAGGAGAAGGCCATGGGAGCATTGATGAGCTTTGATTATTCCCTTTTGTAGTTTTATTTCCTTTTCCGTATTTTTCATTCCTGTAATGCCTAAGGGCGAATTGTTGAACAATTGAAAAATTTTAATCTAATGAAGTGTGTTTCCCTTTTTTGTCTACAAAGTTGAATCTTATTTGTCTTTGAAAACATAAAACATACGCATTCCATTACACCATATGCATAGCAGGTACCCTATTTCACAGGTTGCTTAATTTTCTTCGCTGTTTATGTGAACAGTCATCATGAATTCGGAGTCATCCAGTGAACAAGCAATCAAGGCCCTCCAGGCCCAAAGTGCACAGTTTCAAGAAATGGTCTTAAGCCTAGCCCAGGGACAGCAAGAGTTGAAGACTCTACTCTTGAAGAAGAAGAAGAAAAAGAGGACGGCAATGTTCAACACCGGACGCAGATTTGGGAACACACTCCACAATGAAGCTGATCCGACCACTTCTTCCGCAGAGAAAAACAGTCCCCAAGGGGGAGAAGCTCCTAGTCCCGCAGTCTCCGACAACGAGACGGACTATAACGAGGAACAATACCCACCTGCTGCTGACAGATATAAACAATTGGAGGACCGTTTGAGCGCTATGGAAATTCAGAACGTGCCGGGACTGGATTTCGGGGATTTGGGATTATCTTCTGGAGTAGTAATTCCACACAAGTTTAAGGCGCCTGCCTTCGCCAAGTATGATGGGGTCTCCTGCCCAAAGTTGCATCTGAGGTCGTATGTAAGGAAAATCCAACCTTACACGGCGGATAAAAACCTCTGGATTCACTTCTTCCAAGACAGCCTCTCGGGGTCTCAGCTTGAATGGTTCTACCAATTAGACGGAGCTAGCATCCGGCACTGGGAGGATTTGGCGACTGCTTTCTACAGACAATACCAATATAATTCTGATCTCGCTCCTACGCGCACCCAACTTCAGGGTATGTCTCTAGGGACGGGTGAAGGATTCAAAGAGTACGCTCAAAAATGGAGAGATTTGGCTGGCAGGGTGCAGCCTCCATTAACTGATCGAGAACTGGTTGATATGTTTCTGGGAACGTTATCTGGTCCGTTTTTTAATCATTTGGTTGGTAACTCCTCCGCTGGGTTCACAGATCTGATATTAACAGGAGAAAGAATTGAGGCTGGTATCAGGTCAGGCAAGATACAGAAAGCTGCCTCTACAAGTGCTGAGAAGAGGCCATTTAAGAAAGAAGCAAGCGCCGTCTATGGCCCTAGAAGACAAGTCAAGCCCGAAAGTCGCCAAGCCGTTAATGCTTTGGTCATCTCTAAACCTGTTGCTGCTCCTCAGCAGTACAATCAGCAAAGAAGTGAAAGGCCCAAGAGGCAGTATACCCGATTGAGTATGACATTATCTCAAATTTTACCCCAACTGTTATCCACCAACCTGGTGACCCTCAAAGAAGCTCCTAAGGTCGTCAACACTGCGTCCCCTAAATACAACCCGAATGCCCGGTGCGCTTATCATTCTGATAGTCCCGGGCACACTA
The DNA here is from genome assembly GCA_948472305.1 of Vicia faba. Lineage (NCBI taxonomy): Eukaryota > Viridiplantae > Streptophyta > Magnoliopsida > Fabales > Fabaceae > Vicia > Vicia faba. Next base: position 48,601,204 of record OX451741.1, read on the forward strand.
CTGATGATTGTTGGGCCTTGAGAAACAAAGTGCAAGATCTAATTGACGCAAAAGAAATTCAGTTTGAAGCGCCGGAAAGACCGAATGTTGTAACGGCTCCTATGCCCCAGCATAGGGTAAGTGCCATTGAGGAAGAAGTGTATGCTGTTTCGATAGATGAAGTTGTTACCCCTTTGAAGACTGTTAAGAAGAACCTACTGCGGGCCGGTTTATTTCCGGGTTGCGGCGAAGGTTGCCCATTCTGTGTTATTTCCCTATCCGATTGTCCCTTGCTAAGGTTAGGCATCCAAGGCCTAATGGATAGCAAGGAGATTTTATTCAAAAAGACTGCTGTTCAATTGGTTCCAATAAAAGAAGTTTCCGTGATTACCATCTTCAAAAATCCAATCAAGGCTCCCCCAAAGAAGCCTATTCAAATCTTGACAGTTGCGCCTGTGATCATTACTGTTCCAGGACCCCTCTCCTACGTGTCTGATAAGGCTGTCCCCTGGCATTATGGGGCAGACGTATATGTAAATGGAATCAAGCAAGAATTTGATGCTAGTGCCAGTATTTGCGACATCACCGGTCCAGCTAAAGTCACCCGCAGTGGCAGGCTCTTCTCGCCTGACATTGCGCCTCCCGCTATTCGAAAACCCCTCCTCATAAAACCTGCAAGTTTACCAAGTCCTGTTGCTGATCAAATTGTGTCCCCTGCTGCCGAGTCATCAAATGCTCGGGGCAAAGGGATTGAAGAAGAGCCTGCCCGGATGGAGGCACCAATACCCGTGAATGCTGAGGCCTCCCGACAAGAAATGGAGGAGATTCTGAAGATAATAAAGAAAAGTGATTTTAATGTTGTCGAACAATTGGGGCATACACCCTCCAAGATCTCCCTGCTCTCCCTATTGCTATGTTCCGAGGCTCACGCAAAGGCATTAATCTCATTTCTCAAGACGGCCCATGTGCCGCAAGAGACGTCTGCAGTCCAGTTCACTGACTGCATAGCCAATTTGACGGCGGACAACGGCTTGGGCTTTTCAGATGCTGACCTGACCGCAAAAGGGAGAAACCATAATGATGCCCTGCATGTCTCTATTGAATGCAGGGGCACTACTCTGGCACATGTATTGGTGGACACTGGTTCTTCCTTGAATGTTCTTCCGAAAAAGGCTTTGGATCGTCTGGATTATGAGGGCTTGGAGTTGAAACCCAGCAATATCATCGTCAGAGCCTTTGACGGTTCCAAGAGGATGGTTCATGGAGAGGTTAACATCCCTATTCGTGTGGGCTCTCAAGTGTTTGACTCTACCTTTTACGTGATGGATATACGTCCATCGTACTCCTGTCTGTTGGGTAGACCTTGGATCCACAAAGCTGGGGCAGTGACCTCCACCTTACACCAAAAGCTGAAGTATCCCGTCAGGGGGAAAATTGTCACTGTGCAAGGAGAAGAGGAGTATATGGTGAGCCATTTGAATTCCTTCAGGTACATCGAGATGGACGGAGAATTTATTGAAACTCCCTTCCAACATTTCGAGGAGGTACATCCAATTTCAGCAGCTGCGGAGACAATGGCCGAAGAGAATGATTCCTTGAAGATGGTTTCCCTAAGGGATGCCCGGGCTGTGGTTCAGAAAGGCAATGGTGCACACTGGGGTCAGCTTCCTGACTTCACTCAGAAGAACGACAAGTTTGGGCTAGGCTTTACTGCAGAGGCTCAGAAGGCGGTGCGCAAAGAGAAGATTGGAAAGGCTCCGGTGTTTATTTCCAGCTCAAGGGTGAATGCTATTGAGGAGGATGTGGAGGAAGCTGAGTTTAATAATTGGATCTACCCAACTGCCGGCGACGGACCAAACAACTGGACAGCAAAGGACTTTACCCCTATCACATTTGTCACGCAGTAATTGATTTCTTTTGATTTCCAAATTTGTAACAAACAATATGTTAAAACTCTGTTGGCTCGATGTCCTGCCCGGGGCATCGTAGCTCCATTTGTGAGGGCTTTTTGTATGACATTTTCATATATCATCAATCAAAACATTGGACGTTTGTTGCATTTCAAATCTTGTGCTCCTTTTCTTTCTGTGTTATATATATTGCAAAACAGCTATATTTACACACACTCACTTATACAGGTTTCAATCCACTCTGGATCTCACTGGCAACAGCTCTGCTACCGCCAGTTATGACTTCGAAAATCCGATCAACTTGGCCGAAGACGAAGGTGAAGATGATTGCGAAGTGCCTGGTGAACTCGCAAGACTGCTACTACAGGAAGAGAGGGCTATTCAACCACATGAAGAGCCTGTGGAGACAATTAACCTGGGTACTGAGACAGATAGGAAAGAGGTCAAAATTGGTGCCAATCTAGAGCTCAGCGTGAAGCAACGATTGATCCAGATGCTACAAGACTACATGGAGATCTTTGCCTGGTCTTATGAAGATATGCCTGGTTTGGATGCCGACATTGTAGTTCACCATTTGCCAACCAAGGAAGATTGCCCTCCAGTAAAGCAAAAAGTTCGACGAATGCGTCCAGAGATGTCTGAGAAGATTAAAGCTGAGGTGATGAAACAGTTTGATGCGGGTTTCCTTGCAGTAACTTCTTACCCTCAGTGGGTTGCCAATGTTGTGCCAGTGCCGAAGAAGGACGGCAAGGTCAGAATGTGTGTTGACTACAGGGATCTGAACAGGGCCAGCCCCAAGGATGACTTCCCCCTACCTCACATTGATGTCCTTGTTGACAATACAGCTCAACACAAGGTGTTCTCCTTCATGGATGGTTTTTCAGGGTATAATCAGATCAAGATGGCTCCAGAAGATATGGAAAAGACTACCTTTGTGACCCAGTGGGGCACCTTCTGTTATAAGGTCATGCCATTCGGATTAAAAAATGCTGGGGCAACCTATCAGCGTGCCATGGTTGCTTTATTTCATGATATGATCCATCATGAGATTGAAGTATACGTTGATGACATGATTGCAAGGTCTCAAACTGAGGAGGAGCACCTTGATCATCTGAGGAAGTTGTTTGACCGACTCAAGTTGTACAAGTTGAGATTGAATCCCAACAAATGCACCTTCGGGGTGAGGTCCGGAAAATTGCTAGGTTTCATTGTAAGTGATAAAGGTATCCAGGTGGACCCTGCCAAGGTTAAAGCTATTCAAGAGATGCCGACCCCAAAAACAGAGAAAGAAGTCAGAGGTTTCCTAGGACGATTGAATTACATTGCCCGATTCATCTCACATCTGACTGCTACTTGTGAGCCAATCTTCAAATTACTGAAGAAAGATCAAGTGGTACGCTGGAATGATGAATGTCAGGCCGCCTTTGAAAGAATAAAGGAATACCTCCAAGAGCCACCCATTCTTATGCCACCAGTGGAAGGAAGACCTCTGATACTATACTTGACAGTGCTTGATAATTCAATGGGGTGTGTGTTGGGGCAGCATGACGAGTCTGGCCGAAAAGAGCACGCTATTTATTACTTGAGCAAAAAGTTTACCGACTGTGAGTCTCGTTACTCACTGCTTGAGAAAACTTGCTGCGCTCTTGTATGGGCTGCTCGCCGGCTGAGACAGTATATGCTGACTCACACTACTTTATTGATTTCAAAGATGGATCCCATCAAGTACATATTTGAAAAGCCCGCTCTGTCTGGGAGGATAGCGAGATGGCAAATGATCTTAACAGAATATGACATCCAGTATACAACTCAGAAAGCAATTAAGGGGAGTGTACTGGCTGATCATTTGGCACACCAACCCGTGGACGATTATCAATCATTGAACTTTGATTTTCCGGACGAAGACATCATGGTGGTAACTGACTGTGAAGTACCTGGACCGGATGAAGGACCTGAGGAAGGATCCCGATGGTCTATGCATTTTGACGGAGCCTCCAATGCTTTGGGTAACGGCGTCGGTGCTGTAATCATATCTCCCAAGGGGACCCATACTCCACTCACCGCCCGATTATGTTTCAGCTGCACCAACAACATGGCAGAATATGAGGCATGCATCATGGGTTTACAAGCTGCAATCGACCTGAGGATCAAGTTTCTAAGTGTCTTCGGAGATTCCGCTCTCGTGATCAATCAGATCAAAGGCGAGTGGGATACGAAACACCCGAATCTCATTCCTTACAAGGAGTATGTATCGACCCTGCTCCCCCACTTTGAAGAGATAACTTTTGAACATTTCCCCAGAGAGGAAAATCAGCTAGCGGACGCACTAGCCACGATGTCTTCAATGTTTAAAGTTAAATGGGACAATGAGGCTCCCCAAATCCTAATCTGGAAGTTGGATGAACCGGCATACTGCTGTGAGCTCGAGACTGAGAAGGTAACTGAAAAACCCTGGTATCACGAGGTGAAGAGGTACTTGGAAGCTCAGGAATACCCTGAGGGCGCATCTGTCAATGATAAGAAGTTCATGAGGAGGTTTGCTGCAAAATTCTTCCTCAGCAACGGCATTCTCTACAAACGGAATCATGATTCAACCCTGTTACGTTGTGTGGATAAGGTTGAAGCAGAGAAAATCATGATGGAACTGCACGAAGGTACGTTTGGGACCCACTCCAGTGGACACACCATGGCTAAGAAAATCCTTCGGGCAGGATATTTCTGGTCCACAATGGAAGCCGATTGTTACCAACACTCCCGGACTTGTCATAAGTGCCAGATCTATGCTGACAAGGTGCATATCCCTCCGGTTCCTTTGAATGTCCTAACGGCACCTTGGCCTTTCGCAATGTGGGGCATCGATATGATCGGTGAAATCCGACCGACGGCATCCAATGGACACCGCTTCATCTTGGTGGCAATCGATTACTTCACGAAATGGGTCGAGGCAGCTTCATATGCCACGGTAACCAAGAGCGTCGTGGCGCGTTTCATCCGGCATAATCTGATATGTCGGTACGGTGTCCCGGAAAGGATCATTACGGACAACGGTACCAATCTCAATAACAAAATGATCACTGAACTCTGTGAACAATTCAAGATACAGCACCACAATTCTTCCCCCTATCGGCCGAAGATGAATGGGGCTGTAGAGGCAGCCAATAAAAATATCAAGAAAATTGTGCAGAAGATGACAGTGACCTATAAAGATTGGCACGAGATGTTACCGTTCGCTCTTCATGGGTACCGCACCTCAGCAAGGACGTCAACCGGGGCAACTCCCTTCTCCCTAGTCTATGGCATGGAGGCAGTCTTGCCGATCGAAATCCAGATACCCTCTCTCCGGATAATGAAGGATGCAGACTTAAATGAAGATGATTGGATCCAAACTCGACTTGATCAATTAAATCTAATTGACGAAAAGAGGCTCACTGCTATCTGTCATGGTCAAACGTATCAGAAACGGATGATCAGGGCATTTAACAAAAAAGTCAGACCGCAAGAGTATCAAGTTGGGGACCTGGTAATCAAACGCATCATCCTTCCTCAAAGTGATCCCCGGGGCAAATGGACCCCTACTTACGAAGGGCCATTTGTGGTTAAGCGTGTGTTCTCAGGAGGAGCCATGATCCTAACCACCATGGATGGTGACGACCTTCCTCACCCCGCCAATGCAGACATAGTGAAAAAATACTACGCATAAATAAAAGACCCGCTAGGTTGACATACCTAGGCAAAAATAAGGGCTTCCCGGCGAACCAAAAGGGTTCGGGCAAAAATAAGGGATGAAATAAATAAAAATCTGTACACCCGGCAAGTCGAAAACCTGAAAGGGCGGCTTGGGCAAAAAAGGGTATCCCGGTGGACTGAAAACCCGAAAGGGCGGTCCAGGCAAAAGTTAGGGATAAAAGCGTAACACTATGTCTCATTGGATCACTTCGCACCCGGAATTCGGCATCAACTATCTGGCTCAGATTACGGCATCGACCAATCAGCTTCATCTTCGATCAGGCAGCAAAGCGATGAGACGTTCGGAGACATAAAGGCAATAGCAGAGTTGGAACCCAGTGGGATTGTTCACATAGCTGTTTTGTTTTTCAAATTGTAAACTCTATGTTGTTTGGCGATGTCCTCTTACTAGGATGTCAGTCTCTTGTACAAAAAACGCCTATTCACAGGCAAAGTTTAAATCAATGAAAATTCACTTGTCCATACAAATTGCCATTGTTTTTTCTTTTGTTGTTTTGTCTTGTGAAGAACGTCCAATGTTCATTTTTTTTGATATATGCATTTGACATTAAAATTGCTGATTCATAAATGTTTGCATATGAAAAGAGATTAATTACAAGTGACATCGAAGACAGGGGCAATGCGGGGTCGTCTAATGCGGTCTAGTTGTTTTGTCCGCCAAAGCACCAAGGTAGGTTCAACTGAAAAATGTGACCAAATCATCTCAACTCCCCGCAGAGTAAAGCAAAATTCAGCAGCACTTTCCCCAAGCAGGAGTCGATTCCCCGTCGATCCTGAAAAAGGCACAACGTTCCCCGGCAGGTCTTAAAAGCTCATCCCCAGTAGATTCTGCGAGCTTATCCCCGGCGAAGTACGAGCGTCTCGCCCAAGTTTTATTTAGAGTTATTTCCTCACAAGGACTTATAACTGGGTTATCCTCAGCTAAAAGCCACGGAAGACCGTTCTCGGCGAAAGTTCCTTCAATCCCCAGCGAAATCTACCTTTGGTTTTCCCAAGCAGAGTTTATCTTCGGGGTTCCCCAGCGGAGTTTATCATCATTATCCTCAGCGGAATCCATTGTTAAAGTCCTCAGCAGGCCTCTCATCAGAGCTTTGGTCAAGCATCTCTTCCGCAGAACAGCTTCCCGGTCATTCGTCAAGGATTTATTTTCCTAAGATGAAATTACACTCATAAACATTTCACATTTCCGTACATCTTGCTTACATACATGATGAGACACATGCAATATCAAATGTTGAACATCATGACATCATGCATATCATACATCATGACATTGCATACAACTTACGTCTTTGCCTTTTCAGGAAAAAGACAATCTCAAAAAAGACTACTTTCAACTGTCACAATTCCAGACTCGATTCCTGTATCTAGCCAGGGCACGTCTGCAGAGTTCAAAGATTCGACTCCTGTATCCAGCCAGGGCACATCTATCAACTACAACATTTCCAGACTCGATTCCTGTATCCAGCCAGGGCATATCTGTTGACCACATTTCCAGACTCGATTCCTGTATCTAGCCAGGGCACGTCTGCAGAGTTCAAAGATTCGACTCCTGTATCCAGCCAGGGCATATCTATTGACGACTATTTCCAGATTCGACTCCTGTATCCAGCCAGGGCACATCTGTGAGCAACCGATCGTAGATTCGATACCTGTATCCAGCCAGGGCATATCTGCATAAGGAGACTGAAGATCAAACACCTGTAACAAGCCAGGAAAACATCTGTCTTTCTTAAAACACACAAGTTCTCGCTAAGGAACCTCTTATGCGATCAACACTTCCAAATGGCATCTGTAAGCCCATTCCCGACAAAGTTCTGTCACTTTTCCAGATGGCATCTACAAAGCCCATCTCCCTATCCACCATCTCTCCAAATGGCATCTATAAGCCCATTCCCGACACCACATTGATGAGACTCCAGCATGCGAGTGCAAATTTCCGGGCACTCTAGTGTCCAATCTCCTTTTACCCTCGAATCACGAAAGGCAAACTTGCCAATCTAACTCTTCAGGTCCAAGAAGATTGAACAGGGGCAACTGTTGTACCCCAAAATTTGCCCTCCCATTTCCTCAACATTTTCTCATCACAAGACCTTTGGAGATCAAGATCCAATTAGGGTTTCCCCTACTCAAGACTTCTCCTTGCACTGTGGACTCAAATTAGGGTTTGTGTTTGCCTAAAGATGTTTTGACCTAAAATGCCTAAGATGACTTTCATGCTTCATGTTGGACTCCCAAGTTTACCTATACCAAGTTTCAAGTCTTGATTCCAAGTTTTACCCAGTCAATTGGACAGTTGACCTAGAAATCAGCTGTATTGGGGAAAAAGTCAACTGTGGCCAATTGACAGTCAAACCTCATGAAATTTGATCCACATCAACATTATGAACTCATATGAACCATTTGATCAAGTTTGGATCACAATTCCACAAGAAATTTGATCAGATCATCAAAAGGGCAAAATGGTCATTTTTAAGGTTTTGACTGCACAAGGGCAATTTTTGACTGTTTGACCTAGCCAATGGCAAACCAAGCTCACATATGGACTCAAGGACCCCATGGAATTATCTTGACATGTTCATCAAGCTCAAAAGATCCCAAGTACACAAGATTGACAGTTGAATTTCCCAGTCAATTGATCAATTTTGACTGTATACTGAAAAGTCAAACTTTGACTTTTTGGTCAAAATCAAGAGTCAAGGTTCATTTTTCATCAAAACATTACAAATCATGAAACTTGTTCACCAAGAAATCACAAAATGCAAATTAGGGTTTGAAAATGGAATTTTTCATAACTTAGAATTTTTCTAAGTTATGAAAAACCCTAATTTTTTCCCAACTTTGCCCCATCTTTTCACCATGATCCATTGGGATTCAAACAAAAGTCAAAACATGAAAGTTGTAGCTTGTTGCAAAATCTACAACTTTGATTCACAAAGTTTTCTCATTTGAAGCTTGTATCTCAAGTTATGATTTTTTGAATGAGGGCACTAAACCATCTTTTAACTTAGTGAAATTTGACCTATTTTGACAAGGTTTTCTACCCTACTTCAAGGCCACTTTTCATACCCTTCCACTTGGAATTTCAAATTGCATTTCAAAGATGGATTGTAGTACACATTCCAAGCTTTCCAAAATGTCCAAGAACTCATCAAACAACCTCATAACTTGAGAGATTCGAATTTCACAAGTTGGCAAAAATTCACTTTTGTTCTTCATCAAAACATGTTCATAACTTTGCAAATTTGAACTCAGCTTGCTTTATGCTTGATTACAGGTCCTTGAACCAATCCATACTCAATAATTTAATGCATATTCAATGAGTTAAGACCATGTTCTTTGTGTTCTAACATTGCATATTGGATTAATCCTAAACTAGATAAAGTGCTTTATCCATTTTTGTAAAAAGCTAGCTTTATGTCAAATTGAAATCCAAGCAAGTACAAGCAAAATCCTCTTGACACAAGATTATGGACAAGTTGCTCTGATCAAGAGAGGATTATGCAGCAGGATTAGAGGCCCCTACTCACCTAAAAAACAAAAGTGACCTTTGCTTGCTTCATTTTCAAGTAACATTGCATAACTTATCACAACTCTCATCTCAGCTTAGAAACAGAAGAACAAAGTTATCAAACATATTCCATAGACCATATCCAAGCTTTGGCACGAGTCCTGAACCTCTCAAGCACCCTCCATCTCAAAATCACCTCAAAACTGCACAAACAGAGCAAGCTCTGCAGTTTGAGTGCCAACTCCCATTTCCTTCAAGCATTCTTGCCCAAACCTGTTCCTCTATCTTCCTCACAACCTATGCAAGCTGACCATGATCTGAAACCTGACCTGTAACACCTCCAAGCCACTTCACCATTTTTAATTTTCTGTTTTGCAGTTGGAGTTCATTAGCTCGATTCAGGAAGTTTCAAGGCAAAGTAGGAATTGGAAAAGCTTCCTTACACTTCAAGGAAGCTGTACAAGTCCTCATTTCATTCTGAAACATCCTCCATTGCCCAGCTCGATTCCAACTGAACAGGTATATTTATGGAGTTCTATCTCTCTTGTTAGGCATTGTTAGCTTTAGGTTTTTGAAGAAAATATGTCACAATCATAGCCCTGAACATGCTCATATGATTAGATTTCATTTATGTTTCGTGTGCTTAGAGAATTTCATGTCTGAACATTGATGAAAAGTTAGGTCAGAAAAGAGGGGGAGAGAAATTCTCTCTCATCTTAGAGAGTTAGATTAAGTTCTATACATGGTTGGAATCGTCTCTTCATGCTGAGCATTTTTCATGTTATGAGTTTTTGTTAAAAAGCCAGGAATCAGGAGTTAGCAGCTGGAGTACAGGGCGCGCGTTTTTTTTGAATGTTGTTGAACGAAGGTTGAAGATGAAGCCACATGGGCTGGGCCTGTGTGGTTTCTTCTTTTTGCACCCTATTTCCATTTTCTCACCCCCCAAGCCCATTTGCCTTATTTTTATTTCTTTTTGACTTTTTCTTTTTTTATTTGACTTGTTTATTTTTTCTCAGCATATTAAAATTTTGAAAATATTTTTCTCATCATTCTTGATTTTATTTGGGTTTTATTTGATTTTCTTTCCATTTATACATAAATATATACATATTTTTATTTAGAATAAATATAAAAAATAGTGTAAATACATTCATATACATTTTTTTATTTTTATTTACCTTCTGAAATATTTCACATAAAAAATACTTTTTTTATTTATTCTATTAAAATATTAAATATATATTATTTTTGTATATAATGCATATTTAAGAACTTAATATATATATATATATATATGTTTATTAATATATTTAAGTTAAAATATAAAAATATTTGAATTTTTCATCTTATTAATATTTGATATAAAAAATACTTTTTTTTATAATATACTTCATTTATTTTTATTTTTGTAAATAATAAATAAATACTTGTATTAAATTAGATAATAATACATCTTCTTTAAAATTAGGGTTTTTGCCCTAAAAGTTGAAAATACTCAAAATAATACCTTTTTATTTTCTTATTTTTATTTTACATAAACCATACTTTTCTCATACATAAAAACTTTCTTTTTTTTTGCATTTTACATATTTATTTAATTTCCATTTAAATTATGCAATTTATTTACTATGCAAATATTCAAAATTGATGTAATAATTTTAGGTTTAAATTACTTGTCAATATCCCCATTTGAACATTTGTACCCCCCTTCCCATATTTGGTTGTGTAATAGCTTAGTAATTTTAATTTCGCACTTTATTGCTTTCTAAATAATAACATGCTAGAATTAGGGTTTGTATGCGAAAAAACGATAAAAATTAGTTTGACCTAATACAAGACAAACAAGCATGAAAATGGACACACAAATCACACTTGCACCCCCTAGGGTATTCCACTTGTTGCCTTCAAATAAATGGGCCATATTGTATGTTGAACATCTTTGGGCAAAGCAAACAGTTTGAATGATCATAGTCCCTCGATAAAACTTTTCAAAACAAACAAAACAAATGATCAAGTCCCTTAGAGAAATTGCCCAAAGACATTTAACGTCGTTACAACTATGGTCTAAACGATGACCCGCGCCTGTCCCTTTTCACATCCTAACACAAGGTTGCCCACCAAATACAATGGTGGTGCAAACTTGTTAAAAGGGTTAAAGTATAGCAATAATCTTTCGAGAAATTTAGGAGTAGATAACCTCTTAGTTACTTGAACCAACTTGCAAAAACAAAACACTTGCCTATTTTTCAAACCACACTTCACTACACTTTCAAAACAACTTCCAAAAAAAAAATGAAAACCTTTTCAAAAGACATACATCTTTGTATACATCCCCACATGGATCATTGCAAAGGTTGCCACCACATTGGCATCTTTTCAAAACATTTTCAAAACCCACACACTCAAGCACCATTTAAAACAATTGAAAACAAAAGGCAAGTGATCTAAGCAAGTAACTAAGAGCCCATGGATAACCATGGATAGAAAGGGTGCTAATACCTTCCCTTTCTATAATCTACTCCCCGAACCCAAGAAAACATCTCAAAAGGTTTTTTGCTGTGCTTTTTAACCTTTCCTTAGGATAAAATAAAAAGTCGGTGGCGACTCTTGCTAACCGCAACATTTGCGAATACAAACGCAAACCTCAAGTCAGTTCTCCCACCGTATCACATTCTGGAACTGGAATGGGTGAGACAGGAGCTTTCTCAAACAAAATTTCCTTGTTATCAATCAATTGTTGGATTCCTTTCTTCAACATAGGACAATCAAATGGGGAGGATAGGCAAGCATGGCAATCTTGGTCACAACCTGGGAACACCCCAACTTTTAGCAAATTTAACTTAATGGTTAGGAGAGGAGTTAACAGTTCATCCATAGTAGAAACAAATAGGTCTTCTTCCACGGCACTGGCATTGTGTCCATGCCTTGGCATTGGAGTAGAGATAACATTAGGTTTTTCAGGAGCTTCAAATTCAACTTCCTTTGCGTCGATCAGATCTTGAATCTTGTTCTTCAGGGCCCAACAGTTGTTGGTGTCGTGCCCTGGACTTTCTGAATGGTAAGCACACCTGGCATTCAGATGGTAGTATAGAGATGAAGTATTAGGATTTTTAGGGGCCTCTTTCAACATGGCCAAATTCAACTTCAGGAGATGTGGTAAGACTTGAGAAGGAGTCATGTTTATCTTGGTGAATTGCCTTACAGGCCTTTCCACTCTTTGCTGGTTATTCCTCGGCTGATCATTTCTTGGCTGACTGTTTCTCGGCTGGTCTGATGTAGACTTCTGAATCATAACGGCCCCCACAGTTGGTCGTCGTTCGGTTCTTCCCTGATTCCTCTGAGCATAGGCAGCAGACACTTCCTTCTTTCCAGTGAAGGGCTTTTTGGCAACAACAGAGGTGGACACATCTTTCTGAATTTTCCCGCTTCTAATACCGGCTTCAACCTTCTCGCTAGTTAGAATCAACTCAGTGAAACCTGCAGAGGAGCTTCCAATCAGGTGATCGAAGAAAGGACCTGACAGAGTCCCCAAGAACATATCCACTAGCTCTCTTTCGGATAACGGTGGTTGTACCCTTCTGGCTAAATCCCTCCATTTTTGGGCATAGTCTTTGAAGCCCTCATTGGTAGCCATAACCATACTCTGTAGCTGAGTACGGGTTGGCGCCAAGTCGACAAACTGTCCTGGAAAAAGTGAACCCACAGGTCTTTGTCAGAACAATGTGGCTGAATTTTCCTGACATAAGATCGTAGGTGCATCTTGGGACAAGACAACCCATTGTATTTTGCAAAAATAGGCACCTTAAACTTAGGAGGGATTACAATTCCAGATACCAACCCTAACTCTTCAAAGTCCAGCCCCAGAACTCTCTGTATCTCTATAGCAGCTAGACGCTCTTCTAAGTTTTTGTATTTGTCATCGGCCGGAGGATACTGTTGTTCTGAGTAGTCCTCATCTTTCTCTTCTTCAGCTTCAGATTTAGATGGCACTGCAGTCTCTTTAGATGGAAAATCTAAAGTCCGTCTGGCTTGACCTTCAAATCTTCTGCCCAGGATAGCCACACCGGCTCACTTCTTTTTCTTTTTCTCTTTTTCTTTCTCTAGCAGAGTTTTGAGCTCCTCCTGCCCCTTGGCCAAGGTCAAGAGTAGCTGTTGAAATTGTGAATTCTGAGCTTGTAAGTCTTTGACCGTTTGTTTAATATCCATCTTGCTGAAATAAACAGCAGAGAGATGAGGAAACTTCTTGTAAAGACCTGTTTATGCATATGATGAATGATATGTATTCATGTAATGCATTCAAGGATTCAGAAAAATTCAAATTTGTGTTAAACAAAAAGGAACAAACATTATATTAATAAAATAGAATTTGTTTACATCAATGCCCCTAGGGCAAAATAGTACAAAATCTAAGATAAGAAGACGTTGCGCATCCTCTTTGGTGCAATGTAGGTGTTGAGAGTCTGCTCTTCGTGAAGTTTACAAGTGAGTTCCAAAACCTTCTTCTCACTATTGTGCTTCAAAAGTATCGCGTTCTCCCTTGAGCTGTATCTAACTCCTTTGCAGATCTTCGAGTGATGTTGGCATGTCAGGATGTAGGAGGGTGTATGGAACCTCTCCTTCCATAACAGACTCTATAATCACAGGGAGAATGGAGGGGTAAGGCATCATAAGACTTTGGGAGCGAGTTCGTACCCACTTGAGGTAAGGCTCAAGAGGGATGGAATTCTTGTGTCCCAAGGTCTTACTGTCTACCTTATTTGGCAATCTCCAAGCTCGGATGAACCTTTGTCGAAGTCCTTGATCGTCGTTGTCGAAGTCAAAAACCAAGTCTAGAATCAGCATGTCATGTGGGCCATCCATTCGGGCATAACCAAACTGTCTCAGAGCCAAGCAGGGGTTGTAGGTGATGCCTCCCCTAATTCCAAGTAGAGGGACATTAGGAAATTCCCCACAACGGTCGATTATGATAACATTTTCTTTGGATCGAGAACACCAATGAACATCTGAATGTGTAAGAGTCATCAATCGTTGCGACCACCTCAAACCTTGCTCATTCTTCAAAACTGATTAGGGAAGATGAGAAATAAACCATCTTTCCAGTAAAGGAGTGCAACACATGAGAACACATCTTTTCCTTATTGTACGAGTGTGAAAAGAGTGTAAGATATCTCCAAGCAATGTAGGCACCGGGTTGCGAGCCATGAAAATTTTGACAGCACTGACATCTATGAGTTGATCAGGGTTAGGGAATAAGACCATCCCATAGATGAGAAGAGCTACAATCTCCTCAAAATCTTGTAAGTCTAAAGAATTCCAACAGCTTTGGGCCTTCTAAAACAAGAACTTTGCCAAGAAGCCTTTGACACCACTTATAGTTTCCCAATGGGTTGTGACCTCAGATGAATGCAAGTGTAGGGCTTGAGCAATCTCTTCTGACTTTGGATCTCTTTCCGTACCGTTGAAGGGTAGTTGATTGAGAATAGGAATCCTCAAGAGTTGAGAAAATTCCTCCAAAGTGGGCACAAGTTGGTAGTCAGGAAATGTGAAGCAGTGATGCAAAGGGTCAAAGAATTGGAAAATAACTTTCATCATGTCTTCCTCTGTGTTGGAAGTGACTAAGTTGAGAAGACGACCATGCCTCTCGGTGAATGGAGAATTCTCAGGAATCCTCTGTGTTGGAAGTGACTAAGTTGTGGAGGAATTCTTACAAGGTTGACTTGGATAGTTTTCTTGCGAAGTGAATCCATAACCTACAAAACAGAAACAAAGATGAAATTCCAAAATCCTTGAAATGGTTAGTGGATGCAAATGATGCTCATGATGTCCATGATGTTATGCACAAGTATATATGTACAAGCAAATCACACAAGTTCCTAGTTTAGGCTTGCATGGGGTTTTATAGGTAAGTACCCTCTTGAAGTTTAGATGGCTCAACCTGTCCTAGAAATAGTAACCGGGTTCTAAGGAGCTCAATATCACTGGATTGTTTCCTGTGTTCATAGTTTCAGTTTAGCCTCTTTACTTGTGACCGAAATATTCCAAGGAACCAACCCTCAATGAGTGTAGTATCGAGTATCTACCAACTTCGGACTGCACCAAAGCCGGTCATCTCACTACATCCTAAAAGGCCAAGTTGGTCAAGTAAAGGTTCTAAAAGTCCATTAGTGCTTCATGACATCACTCAGCGGCCTCGTATTCTCTTTGATTGACTCAAAGGCTACTGGTACCCACAAATATGTCGCACTAATATAGCTATTGCTTAGACCATGTCGGTATACCCCGCACAGTTTCCACAACGTATTGCTACTTACCTATGAATGTTTCCCAAATCCGGGTAGAGGATTCAAACCCAAACAATAGAACCAAAGTGTAAAGCATACAAGTCAAACAAGATAAGCATGTAAAGGTGATCTAAACCCTAAGGTAACCCCACTTTTAGAATGTTCCCCAGCAGAGTCGCCAGTTCTGTGATATGGTGGGAGAACTGACTTGAGGTTTTGCGTTTGTGTTCGCAAAATGTTTCGGTTTAGCAAGAGTCGCCACCTACTTTTATTTTATCTAAAAGGAAAGGTAAAAAAGCACAGGAAAGACCTTTGAGATGTTTTCTTGAGTTCGGGGGGTAGATTATGAAAAGGGAAGGTGTTAGCACCCTTTTCATCCATGGTTTTCCATGGGCTCTTAGTTACTTGTTTAGATCACTTGCTTTGCTTTTGAAATTGTTTGAAATGGTGCTTTGTGTGGTTTTGAAAGTATATTCAAAAAGAGGCCATCGTTTTGGCAATCTTTGTAATGATTCTCGTTCGTAAGAATGTATACAAAGATGTTTGTCTTTTGAAAAATGTTTCAATGTTTTGAAAGTTGTTTGAAAATGTTTTGAAATTGTGTGTGTGTGTGTTTGAAAATAGCAAGGATGGTTGGCAATTTGATCAAGTAACTAGAAGCATCTACCTACTCAAAAGTCTTTCTTGTACATTTTTATTCCTTTGACATTGTTGATTTACCATTGCATTGGTAAACAACCCTATCTTTGGATGTTAAACGGGACCGGCGTGGGTCATCGTATGACCATGATAGAAATGTTGCCAAGTATCTTTAGCATTTTGAGGGACCAAGATCATTTTTTTAGGCAACCTTATCTAGCGTCATCGAGGGACTATGATCTTTTGTTTTGTTTTGTTTTGCCAAGATACCTAGCATGCATACCATGGCCATGTTTTAAGGCAACCAAGTGGGTGAAACCCTAGAGATGCTTGTGTTCAAGGTGTTGTCATTTTTCATGCATTTGTTTGTCTTGTATTAGGTCATGTCTATTTGTTTGATTTTTGTCTTATCATACAAACCCTAATTTACTTAACATGTATATAATGTGATAAATTGCGTAAAGTAAATCTAAACTATTACAACAATATTATGGGAGGGGGGATACAAGTTTTTGAATGGGGATATTTGCACAAAATAAAACCCTAATTCACTATTACAACCCAATTGAATTTATTGTACAATAAATAAATAAACAAATATTTAAATATGCAATAAAATGTAAATATGCAAAATGTTTTGTAATTGTTTTATGTATGAGAAAATAAAATTATCTAAGTCCTAAAAATAAGAAAAAAATAATAATATTATTTTTGAAAGGGGAAACCCTAATTTTTGTTTAAAAGAAAATATATTCTATATTATTCAATTTATCCATTTTTGTTCAAAAAATAATAATAATAATAATAATATGTAAAAAATGTTTAAAAAATTGAAATATATATGAAAATATTATTTTAAGTGTATAAATAATAAAAATAAAAATGTATTATATTTTTATATTATTTACAAGTTATTTTAATAAAATGATTTCTATTTATTAAAATAAAACTATTTTTATATGCAAAAAATAAGATAAAAAATAAAATAAAATGCAAAAAATTAAGAAAATATTTTTGGGATTTTTTAATGTTCAGAAAAAAATAATAAAGTCAAAAATATAAAATATGCAAGAAAATACAAAAATATAAAAATAATAAGTCAGGGGGCTGCAAAACTAAAATGGGGGGTGTGAAAAGTAGTAAGCCCAAGACGCCAGGCCCAGCCAGCTTCATCCCTGACCTCCAGACAACATCAAGCGCGCACGTTCTGCCTTCAATCATGTTCTTGCTATTCTTTGCATAAAATCAAAAACTTATAACATGAAAAATGTAGCTCATGATCTCACGATTCCAGTGATATAAAGTTTGTCACCCCTAATTTCTGACCTAAAATTTTCATGAACTTCAAGCTTCAAATTCTCACTACTCAGTTAATATAAATAAAAACTATGCATATGTACAGCTTAAGCAAGTTAAGGACTATATTTTTGCTTCACAAATCGTGACCTAAAGATGCCTAAATAGAGAGATAGAAACTTGAAAAATACCTTGTTCAGTTGAGTTTGGATATGGCAATGTGGGGGCTTTGAGTGAGGCCTGAAGATCGTGTGAGCTTGCTTGAAGTTCCCTCAAGCTTCTCCAATGCTCAACTTGCCTTGAAGTTGCTTGAAACTCTTTGTAGAAGTCAACCTGCAAACTCAAAAAATGAAAATGGTGAAGCTTGAAACAGGGGATACAGTTGCTAGACAAAGGCCTGGATAGTTTAGGTAGGAGGTATGGAATGTGTTTGAAGCCTTGAAACAAAAAACGCACGAGCAAAATATGATTTGGCTTGAGTTTTGCAGAAGATGCCCTGTTTGGGCAGAAAAATGGGATTTTGGTGTTTGAGAGTGTTTGGGATGTTAGCAATTCGTGCTTAGGCTTGTTACAAGGTTATGAAGTTGTTTGAAAATGATACAAAGTCTTGCCTTTAACAGATACACAAGTTCCCTTGACTTTTGCAAGTTTGCTTGCTTTTGAAAAAAGTTGACATGACCAATGCCAAAGGCCTGTACAGGCTTGCTTGTTAGCTGCATAGGGTTGGTGTACTTTGCCTGATGTTTATGGATCTTGTTTGCAACAAAAGATCAGGTCCATGGCTCAAGATTTGCAAAGTTGTAAAAAGCTAGCTTTATGAAAGTAGTATTATGAACTTTATGCCATAAATGGATTAATTCATTGTACAAAGCTCCACAGGTCAGAATAAAGCCAATATCTAATGTGTTAGCATTCAGTTATGGAGTGTAGAAGGGATTAGGACCTATAATACCAAGTACAAGCATGTTTGAAACTGATTTGCAACTTGTAACATTGTGAAAATGCCTTGCACAAAAGTGATAAATTGCCATTTTCAATTTTTCGATTCTCCCTAACCATAAATGATCTTGGAGAGTTCTTTGACATTTTGGAAAGCTTGTAACATGCTCTACAATCCATATTTGAAATGCATTTTGAGATACCTCTTGGAACTAGGTGAAAAATTGCCATGAAGTTAGGTAAAAAATCTGCCTAAACTAGGGCAAAATTTTACTAAGTTAAAAAGTTTATGGACCCCTATTCACAAAATCATAACTTGAGATCCAAGCATCTTTTGGGAAAACTTTATGATTCAGAGTTGTAGATTTCATGGAGGACTAAAACTTTCATGTTGGAAGTTTTTTTGAATCCAATTGCATCATGGTGAAAAAGTTGTTGAAAGTTGGGAAAAATAAGAAATTTCCATAACTTAGAAAAATTCTAAGTTATGAAAAATTTCAAATTAAAACCCTAATTTTCAAAATTAGGTTTCTTGGTCAACAAGTTTCACATTTTGACATATCTTGATGAATTATGACCCTTGGCACTTGGTTTTGACCAAAAAGTCAAAGTTTGACTTTTCAGTGTACAGTTGACTTTTGATCAGTTGATTGAAAAATTTATCTGTCAATCCTATGTACTGGAGATCTTTTGAACCTTGTGATTAGGTCAAGATGATGTTATTGAATCCTTGAAATCATGCTTGGACCCAATTGGTCATTGGTTAGGTCAAAAATCAGAAATTGCCTTTCTACAGTCAAAACCCTAATTTTGACAATTTTGCCCTTTTGGGGATTTGATCAAATTTCTTGAGGAGTTGTGGTCTAAACTTGATAAAATGGTTCATATGAGTCCATAATGTTTATGTGGATAAAAAATTATGAGGTTTGACTGTAAATTGGCCATGGTTGACTTTTTCCCCAATACAACTGATTTTTAGGTCAACTGTCCAATTGACTGGGCAAAACAGTGATTCAAGGCTTGAAACTTGGTATGAGAAATCTTAAGGGTCCAAGATGGTGTATGAAAGTTACATGAAGCATTGATTGTCCAAAAATCCTTGTGCAAACTCAAACCCTAATTTCAAGTCATCAGTGCAAGGGGATGTCTTAAGCTGAGTAAACCTTAATCCTGTCTGGAGTCCAAGAGGTCTTGTGAGGGAAATCTTGATAATATGAGAGGGTAAATTTTGGGGTACAACAGTAGATGACGAAATTTGTGATATCGTTCCACGAGAGTTGTCCTGAAATGTTGAAAATCGAGAAAGTTATGATTTTTACAATATCGAGAAACAGTTGACTGGAAATCCGCTTCACCTTATAATTTTCACCGTTTTTTTTGCATTTTTGGAGATCTTCCATACAGAATTGGCTCTCGATCCAAACATATGAAATGGAGAAGATGTCAAGGAGATTCTTATGCTCAAAGACCCACCAAAAACAAGGTTCCACACTTTGAACATTTGGTATCAATGTACCATTTAATGTTTGAAAGTGTAAAACATTCATGCAATAAAAACTTAGGTCTTAACCTTAGGTACACATACCATTTTGGGTCTTCTACTGTTAGTTTGATAAATATTCTAACCACTGGATTTTATATTAAAAACATAAAGATGTGATGAGACAGATATATTTTTCATTTTACCAATTATACTAAAGATCTTACTGTTGTTCTTGGGTTTGTATGCAAGACCAACTTTATTGTAGGAGGCTCTTTGGTTTACTAACAAAATATTCAAGTTGTTTCTTCCTTTAGTAAACTTTCCAAGTGTTTTTTTTTTGGAGATTCCATATCTCATATTTCAAAATATCACATTTTTCGCACTTGACAAGCTCATCTACTTCTTCATTAGAAAGGGGAGTTTTGGACTATATCATTTTGACTCTCCCTAAGATTCTCTATTACTTTAAACAATTTTTTATTTTTTATTTAAGGGAAGAAATAATATCCTTAGAGGTAGAGACAATTTATTCTAATTTACTCGTTTCATTTGTTAGTTTCTTAGAAATGCGAAAAAGATCTTGATAACAAAAATAAGAGGTTGCCTCATCATATGGATGATTGGCCATGAGATAAGTGTACGGCTAAATAAATCAAAACCCCATGATGCCACTTCACACACACACTGTTGGAAACTCACCAAAGTCTATGATGAATTTCTATCACAATGACAATTTAATTATGAGACAAACAAAGAAAGAAGACAAGCAAATAATTTTTGCAAAGTTCCTCTCTGCCCACAAACTGTGGAAAACTTTCTTTATTCACTTTGCAAATGCAAAATACTATGAATGACTTGCTTGACTTGCTTACAAAAAATAGGGGTTACTCCCTCTATTTATAACTGAGCTTACACCCTAAGCCCAAAGCCCAAAATATCTATTTTATTACTAAATCAAATCTAATATATTCTAGACTTAAATCAAATCTATTTAAATCTAAACAAATCTAATCTTTTCGACACTATGAATTACAATTTAACACACCACCTAATTAATTGTGTCTAAATTATCTATGTTCATCATGGCTCTTAGTCTTTTGAATACTTCGACTTGCACTACCTTCATCATGATATCTGTAATCTGATTCTCAGTTCTGCAATGTTCCAAATTCATCTTCCCATCTGCTACCTGCTCTCGAAGATAATGGAACCTCATTTCGATGTGCTTACTTAGACCATGTGCTATTGGGTTCTTTGCCAGATTGATAGCTGACATGCTGTTGATCTTCATGGTAATTGCTCCATGATCTTTTCCTGTTATCTCTTCGACCAAGTTTACTATCCAAGTTGCTCGACATGAACAAAGAGAAGAAGTTATATATTCTTCTTCGCATGATGATAATGCCACTACTGGTTCCTTTCTTAAATTCTAAGCAACTGGTGCACCACCTAGCATAAACACATATCCTGCTATTGACTTTTGATCTTCAGCATCACTACACAAACTCGAATCAGTGTATCCCACTAACTTCTTTTCCTTTATCAGCTGCAGGAAACAAAATGCCATAATCGAAAGTTCCTTTGAGATATCTTAGTATCCTCTTCACTGCTGCTAGATGTGATACCTTTTGCTTCTGCATGAATCTACTTACCATACCTACACTATATGCTAAGTCAGACCTTGTATGACAAAGGTATCTCAATGATCTAATAAGTCTTCTGTATTGGGTTGGATCAACATCATCTTCATCTGCATCTTTCGACAATTGCAGTATTGGTTCTGCAAGTGTCGCAGTTGAGTTGCATTCTTCCATCCCAAACCTCTTGAGAATTTCTCCTGCATATCTTCTTTTATGCATCACCAAACCTCTACTGCACTTGTAGAATTCGATACCAAGGAAATATAAAATCTCACCCAAATCAGACATTTTGAATTCCTTACTGAGATCACCTTTGAAGTCTTCGATCTCACTTTAACAGCTACCTGTTATCAACAAATCATCTACAGACATAGTATAAGCAATTCACTCTTGCTTCTTCTTACATATACTCCATGTTTATTTGTGCACTTTACAAATTCCTTCTCCCTTAGGAAACTATCAATTTTCTTATTCCAAGCTTTTGGAGCTTGTTTCAATCCATACAGGGCTTTATACAGTCTGTACACCTTTCTTTCTTCGTCATGTTTCATAAACCCAATTGGTTGTTTAACATAGACTTCTTCGTCTAAGGGTCCATTTAAGAATGCATATATGTGCCGACTGTTTATTTCTGCTAGACCAATAACTAACCTGATTATTTCGGTCCTAGCAACAGGTGCAAAAACTTCATCGAAGTCTATTCCTTCTTTCTGTAGAAATCCTTTCGCCACAAGTCTTGCTTTGTGTCGAGTTACTTCCCCTTTCGAATTCGTTTTCACTTTGTATACCCACTTGACATCAATTGCCTTCTTGCCTTGAGGAAATTCGACAAGTGACCAAGTGTTGTTGTCTTTGATAGACTTCACTTCTTTGTTCATTGCTTTCACCCACTTCGAATCCTTCAATGCTTCAGCTGCATTAGCAGGTTTGACATCTACATAGAAAGCATAATGTACCAGCTCACCTTCATCATCTATCACATCACCTGATGTAATCACACAATCTTACAATCTTGCAGGCATGCGTCTTGTTATTTGAGGTATGCTTGTACTTGGTATATCTACTGGTTCCTCTTGTCGAACTTCTCTTTCGACTTGAGTTTCTGGTTCTTCGAATAGGATTCCCACTGAATCTTTCTTGACATTTTCAGTCCAATCCCATTCTTTAAAATCATCTATGATCACGTCCATGCTGATCACAATCTGATTTTTCACTAGATCGAACAACTTGTAGCCTCCTGTCGAATGATATCCAACTAGAATCATTTGACTTGACTTGTTTCAAGTTTTCTTCTCAACTGATATGGCACATGTCTATGTGGTATAGATCCAAATACCTTCAGATGACTCAAGCTAGGCTTCACACCAGACCAACATTCTTCTGGAGTAATTCCTTATAGCTTCTTTGTAGGACATCTATTCAAAATGTATGTTGCAGTCGAAACAGCTTCACCCCAAAACACTTTACGTAAATTCTTTCCTTTCAACATACTTCTCACCATATTCACGATGGTTCGATTCTTCCTTTCTGCAATTCCATTTTGTTGTGGAGTATAGGGTGGCACCACCTCATGCACAATCCCTTCTTTTTCACATAACATGTCGAAGTCTTTCGGCACATACTCTCCACCACCACCAGTTCTCAAAACTTTGAGTTTTCGACCACTTTGTCTTTCGATCATAGACTTAAACTTGGCAAATACCTCGATCACTTCACTTTTCTTCTTGATCAGGTAAGTCCACAGCTTTCGACTGAAATCATTTATGAACGTAACAAAGTATTTTTTACCTCCCATCGAATCCACCTGGATTCGTCCACATACATCAGAGTATATGACTTCAAGAATAGCCTTCGACCTACTTCCTGCATCCTTGTTGGAGCTATTCTTGTGCTGCTTCGCCTACACACATTCCTCACATACTTCGTTTGGAATGTCAACTTTAGGCAATCCTGAAACCATATTTTTTCTCTTCAAGTCTCTGATGTCTCTAAAGTTTAGATGGCCTAGTCTATAATGCCATGTCCCTTCATCCCTGCTAGCTGCAGTCGAAAGGAACTTGTGCTCCATCACATTTAGTTCAATCTTGAAGGTTCGATTCTGAGACATAGGAGCCTTCAAGATTAATCTCCCATTTGCATCAACGACTCTCATCATCTTATCTTCGATTGACACTATAATTCTTTTCGACCAACTTCCATATACTGAGCAAATTGCTCTTCATGCGTGGTGTGTACAATACATTGGAAATTACTGACCTCTTGCCATCTTTCCTCATAATCATAACATCACAAATACCTTCAGCTGCTAGGGTATTGTCATTTGCAAATTTTACCATATTTTTTGTTGAGGGCTTTATGTTGACAAACCAGTCTTTCCTTCCAAACATATGTGATGAACATCCTGAATCCAAGTACCATTGGTCCTTGAATCTATCCTCATCTTTTGTTGTTACCATCAGCATCATCTCTTCTTCTTCATGTTTTGCAAGCTTTGCATCACTTTCTTGATTCTTTCGTTTTTCTGGACAATCACTCGAATAGTGATCATACTTCTGACAATTGTAACATTAAATGTGACTCTTATCGGGTTTTAGACCACCACCTCTTCCTCTACTTGCAACACCATCTCTTTGGTTGCCTTGGTATGGTTTTCTTTAATTCGACACGTTTCCTTCGATTTGGTTTCCTCTACCATTCGATTTGTTGTAGCCACCTCTAGCTCTATCGAAACAGTTTCCTTTGCCTTTGGTTTCTTTTGCTGAATGTTACAGGCCACATCACTCTTCGATTTTCCTGCATCTCTTTCGTTCATTCTTTGTTCATGAGATTCAAGCGTCCCTTGAAGCTCTTCTTTTGTCAATTTCGACAAGTCTTTCCCCTCTTCTATCGCCACCACTAAGTAGTCGAACTTAGGAGCTAAAGATCTCAAGATCTTCGAAACAACATCTCTTGTTGTTAATGTTTCTCCACATGTCTTGATTTGATTCACTAGTTTTGTAACTCTAGTGAATAAATCAGATATGCTCTCACTATCTTCCATCTGGAGCAATTCATAAGTTCTCTTGTGAGTTTGTAACCTCACTTCTTTTACCTTTTCTGCACCTCCAAAGGACTTCTCAAGAAGGTCCCAAGCTTCTTTTGCAGATTCTGAATCACTCACTTTTTCAAAGTTTTCTAGACTCAGACATTGATGAATTATAAAGAGTGCTTCATCACTCAGCTTCTCAATTTCTATGTGTTTCTTCTTTTCTTCTTCTGAAGCGTTTTCTTCAAGCACTTCGACTCCATCTTTTACAAGATCCCAAAGACCTTGACACTTGAATAAGACTTTCATCTGTTTGCACCAATTCTCATAATTGTCTACTTTTAGAATTGGTAGAGTTACTGGATAATTTGCATTCCCATAATTTGCCATCGTGAATTCTTCAATCGTTCTTGATTGACACTTCCCTTGAATCGAAACAAAAGCTCTTGATACCAGATGTTGGAAACTCACTAAAGTCTATGATGAATTTCTACCACAATGACAATTTAATTATGAGACAAACAAAAAAAGAAGACAAGACAAATAATTTCTGCAGAGTTCCTCTCTGCCCACAAACTGTGGAAAACTTTCTTTATTCACTTTGCAACTGCAAAATACTGTGAATGACTTGTTTGACTTGCTTACAAAAAATAGGGGTTACTCCCTCTTTTTATAACTGAGCTTACACCCTAAGCTCAAAGCTCAAATTATCTATTTTGTTACTAAATCAAATCTAATTTATTCTAGACTTAAATCAAATCTATTTAAATCTAAACAAATTTAATATTTTCGACACTATGAATTACAATTTAACACACATAAAGAAAGTGAACATAAAAATGGAAAATAACCAGCTCACCCCCTCTTGATAGCTAACCACTCTAGATTTCGCGATGGGTCCGCCAATACATTGACCTTGAACTAGATTTACATCTAGGGACATGGGAAAGGGTATTGACACTTTGCAAAGTACGTTTCTCAAAGATGCCCAATAATTCAAGCAGAAACTCGTAATATGAATCATAGAGAAATGAATATGGGGTTATAAATTAGGTAAAATATGAATAAATAATGGACTAAAAACATATATATATATATATATATATATATATATATATATATATATATATATATATATATATATATATATATATATATATATATATATATATATATATATATATATATATATATATATATATATATATATATATATATATATATATATATATATATATATATATATATATATATATATATATATATATATATATATATATATATATATATATATATATATATATATATATATATATATTGCATGGAAAAATGTAAAAGTTACACAAATATTTGGTGCTAGCACGCCAACTAAAAAAAGGAGAAGCTAATATGTCAAATAGACTATTTTACTGTTCTCAATAGCTTGACTGAGACAAACTCGATCTCGAGATACACAAATGTGAAGATAAAAGTCCCCTGCTTGCTTCAAAGAACTCTAAAAAGTACCCTCGTTGATGAACAAATCCTCTTGTAATGACATGGATAGCTCCTTATGACTTTCCAGAGATTCTTCCATAGACATCTGTAGTTCTTTTGTCCTTTTTCGAGTAGGATCCGAGAATTAGTTTTCCCATCCCATAACGGCCATTGCCTTGGAAGAAGATGCTTGAACAGAAGCCAAAAATTCATTCTTCTCAACTGCCTCTTGGACAACCTGGTGTACCTTTCCCACCGAAGTACCCATTTGAAAGATTCCACAATGGCCTCTTTGGAAATTAATTTTTTGGAAGTGCCTCATATTTCCTCCAAGTACCGATCTTGCTCGATGGTAAGATCATTGACCCATTCCTTGAGTTTCTCACTTTCCCGTCAATTATGGTCGAGCAAGAAAACTTCTTTGTGGCCAGCAACTCTGAACGCTAAAATAGTCGATGCTTGGCGAGTATGGAAAGCCAATTTGGCCAGTTCCCTTTTCCGAGTTATAGAAAGCCACTATCTCACTCTTAAAGTATAATTCCTACTAGGACAACTCTTCTTTCTTGTAAGCACACGACCCATCCCCCGTAAAATAGTGGATCTAAGCCCAATAATTATAGAAGAAATCCGAACAAAATAAGGAAGGACAAAATTCCATACGGGAGAATTTCACATGCTTCCTTGGTCAGAGGAGCAAGCGACTGGGAAAAAGAGATCATTGAAGACCTACATGTAGTTAGAATAATCTTCAAAGTATCAGATATGCTACTTAATTGAGGCCAAACTAGAGCTGTTTGCATACTCACACAAATGATGGAAGACTTTAATGATCTCCCAACTCACTAGATGCAATTGTGAAAGGATAACTAACAAGTGATTCAATATATACCTCTAATTCATTGAAAGGAAGACTGTAACCTATGATGGAGAATAATCATTTTTGGAAATAGATAACACATGTGTCATATCAGTCGTAGATTCTCTTATCTTCATTCGGGGGAAATACCCCCTCCCAATCGGCCATGAGACCTATTCTTGTCATAGCTTGATCAAATACACCTTCACAACCAAAGGCGGAGACAATCCCTAGTATGTTGGAATCCACCTAATTGGCTGAAATATATCTATCAACCTTCTTAGTCGATGTTAATACTATCACCATGTTTAAAATGTATTGTAAACATAAATGATGCAGCAAACAAGTTATAAGCGATCCATATCTTAGAAACCCTGATTGAATGGGAGAAAGATCAAAGAAAGTGTAGATTTTGAGTTCAAAAGAAGTATCTATCCATCATGAAATACCAATATTGATGAATAAGATCATTTGAGTTATATTAAACGACATAACCAACAACGAAAAAGGAAAATTAATGCTTAAAAGATCCTTTATACTCCCTTCAAGCACCAAGGAATGTACAACCCACCCTGCACTACCAATGGTTGTGATCTTATCATAAATAATTTGGAAGCACTGGGGCGCTCTAAAAAAGGAGAAACAACATTACTAGCTAGCGAATAAAGGCATGTCAGACACTTTTAATGTTACATTACAACTTCTAAGAGAGGCATTTAATGCATCCATTCTCGAGAACAACAAAAATTTATACTGATTGCCACATCTGCAAATTTTGTGTATGAATAATAATGTGGGTTACAAACCCTCTCCCTACAAAGCAGAGACGAGAGCTTGCGGAGAAACCATTATAGGTCGTTCACAAGGCCCATAAGACAAACGCCTAACTATTAAGTAACAAAGTTGTTGGATATGGAGCACGTATACCTTTTTTCCTTCATACCGTGGGTAATGAGAAATGTCACATTAATAGTCCATACTAATCCAACAGCTTGCCACATCCCATGCCATTCTACACGTGTGCGGTTATTAACCATCTCCCTAAATTAAAGACCAAAGTACACCACTTCACAAGTATTCAAATCCTTTTTCTATTCAAATTCCACTTTCCATTGTACTATTAACTTGAGCATTAGAGTAATAATATTGTAGGTCATCCCCCTCTCTCTTGTATTGGAAGCAGGAACACACTGTAACAAATCGTGAGCTCACTCTTTTTGATGATCTCTAGTTCTAGTATGGAACAAATACCTTTCCCCAAATTTCGGGGTTTAGTTCCATCAAAACTAACTTGACATGACTTTTCAACAACAGACATTTATTGAACACTCACTAAGCCGTACTCGATACATAAGCAATGACAGATAGCAGAAATTGAACCAAAGTCTTCTCCTTGACAAAGACAAATTCTACCATTCAACTATATTCGTGTTTTTCTTTTTATTATACTTTATAGTTTCTATATTGTACTTTCTACTTCATATATCATATCAATTCAATCTGTGCATAGCGGTGTTTGATATCTATTAGGAGTGATCAATAATAGGAGTGATCAATAATAGTCGAAATCTATATATATTTTATAGATAATAGATTATGGAATATCTATATCTTTCTATTTGAAATATATGATTTTCTTTTAATAATCGTTTCTATTAAAAATTGTTAATATTATATTCTTATTTTTTTTCTAGAATAGAGTTCAAATTAGTATATTTTATATTAAGAAAATGATATGAATATTTTAGGTTTACTATATATCTTATTCAGTATAAGATATAAGATTTTTCCAATAGAAGAAGTTTGACCTCTCCCATTAATAATAATTTTTATTTAGTTTTGTGTATGTGTGGGGTCTTATATATTCCATTTCAATGTGCCTACAACCCGAAAGAATTCGGGGGGAGGGGACATTTATTTTTTTGATCTAGAATAAATATTTTCAAGAGATGAGAGAATTAAGAATACCACGTAGAAATACTAATCCAATCCATAATGATGTACCAGAAATACAACATTTTTGTTAATTGACCGACAACTATCAGGAGAAGCAAATACAACAGGTACACTAATTAATAAAAGGGATGAAATAACAGTTAATGCAAAAATAATATGCATTTACAAAGGTATGCATTATATGGACAGAAACCGGACCAACCAGCAACCACAATTGTATGCATCATATGGACAGAAAGTAAACGGCCGGGATCATTTCATACAAAGGTATGAACACGACACCGAGGAAAGCCCATGAAAATACCCCTTGTATCAACAAAAAATAGACACTATATAACTTTATTGCACTGTAAAAAACTATGTTATGGACCTCCATTTATTAGTAAATTATATCGCATGAAATAATCTATATTTGTTCTAGTTTTTAGAAACAAAGGAACATTCTATTTGTTGGAACAAAAAGAAGCAGGTCTATTCTATATATGATAAGTAACAATACACAATGGTGGTGGGGTTTAATTTTTTTATATGCGTATTTATATCAGTGAATGTAGACACTGGAGATTATTACAAGAAAAACAAATCTCATTTTTCTTCAAAATGAAGATTCGTTGTTCTTGTATTAGACACAAATTCTACGAGTCTTTCTTGGTTTAATTACAAAGAAATCTATTGATTTGAAATCATAAGTAGGATAGATGTCACAAATGATGAATTGATTTTTTACCTATGTAACCTTTTTTTTTTGTCTGTAATAATTGATTCATGAATCAATTAGGAAAGTGCTTCATAAACATATGTATAAAAAGAATATATTTCATCTAGTTTCCTTATGTCCGTTCTAATTAGTTATTTCAGTTTTCTACTAGCGGTTTTAACTATAACCGCTGACATTTTTATAAATCTAAATAAGATACGACTTATTTAATTTTCTATTTGGAGATGAATTGGAAACTTTAGATATTCTATAGTTCTTTATCACATTTCTAATTCTTGGTCATTGAGATTCATGGTCAACATAAGTTCATATTTAAGGATAAATATTACCTCCACCTTTTTTACTTTCAACCAAACTCAAATGACTAAAGTTTTTCTATTTGGTATGATGTTAGGTCTAATTCCTATTACATTGGCTGGATTATTTGTAACGGCCTATTTAAAATACCGACGTGGCGATCAGTTGGATATTTATTTTAGTACAATCTCTTTTATTTATAGACTTCTTTTATTTGTTTGAATTTGTCCACAAGGGTTTCTCACGAACAATCTCTAGCCTTTTGCTTAAAGGTTACTTGCAGGACCGACTACAAGAGTCTTAGACTTAGTGTTAAATATAGTATGGTGTTTTGGGATTAGAAAGCAGAAAAAGGTAAAAAAACAAAGATAAATTTGCAAGAATGATAAACAAGAGAGAAAACTTGAAATGAATTGCTTTGAAATTTAAATGTGGACGCAAGGATAACTTTCTAAGAAGTGACTCGTTTCTCTCTTGATTTGGATTCTTTGAGTGCTTTCTTACAATGTTACAAAATGCGACCTTTGATATGAATAAAAAACTTGCTTACATAAACAAACAAAAGTAAAAGCTATCATACATGTTTGATGGTTATTATATTACCACGTTCGAAGTTTGTTATGAAACTGCCTTTTGACCCTTCCCACGTTCTATTTGTAATCGTCGATGAAAACTGCTTCAATGTAAAATATTTTCGCATTCGACTTGAATCCATCGACCTGGATTCAACATTGTGAATTTTTGTTAAGTCAAAAATCACTGACTAATAGAATCCTAATTCACAGGAGATCTAATTAACACTTTTGATTAGACTTAGATTGTTATTCCATTATTGAACTTGCGTCTTCTTCTTGGCAAAGACAAATTATACCATTCAACTATATCTGTATTTTTCTTTTTATTGTACTTTATACTTTCTATACTGTACTTTCTACTTTATATATTATATCAATTCGATTTGTGCAGAGCGGTGTTTGATATCTATTAGGAGTGATCAATAATAGTCGAATATAGTTTATAGATAATAGATTATGGAATATCTATATCTTTCTATTCGAAATATACAATTTCTGTTAATATTCGTTTCTATTAAGAACTCTTAATATTATATTCATATTTTTTTCTAGATAGAATTAAAATTAGTATATTTTTATTAAGAAAATAATACGAATATTTTAGTTTAGCTATACATATTATTCAGTATAAGATATAATCTTTTTCCAATAGAAGAAGTTTGACCTCTCCCATTAATAATAATAATTTTTTATTTTTCTATATGTGTGGGGGGGTCTTATATATTCCATTTTAATGTGCTTCATAATCCGAAATAATTTGGGAGGAGGGGTCATTTAGTTTTTGATATAGAATGAATAGTTTCAAGAGATGAGAGAATTAGGAATATCCACTAGATATACTAATCCAATCCATAATGATTTACTGGAAAGTATAACTTTTTTGTTACTTGACCGGCAACCATCAGGAGAAGGAAATACAACAGGTACACTAATTAATAAAATGGATGAAGTAACAATTAATGCAAAAACAATATGCATTTAAAATAAGATATAGAGCCATCAAACCGGCCAAACCAGTAACAATAGTTGCATGCATTATATGGACAAATAGTAAACGATCGGGATCATTTAATACAACGGTGTGAACACGATACCCAAGCAAACCCATGAAAATACCCCTTATATCAACAAAAAATAGACACTATGTAATTTTATTGCACTGTAAAAAACTATGTTATGGACCTTTCCCTTATTAGTAAATTATATCGCTTGAAATAATTTTTATTTGTTCTAGTTTATAAGAAACAAAGGAACAGTCTATTCATTGGAAAAAAAAGAAGAAGACTTATTCTATATCTAATAAGTAAAAATATACAATGGTGGTGTGGTTTAATTTTTTATATGCGTGTTTATATCAGTGAATGCAGACACTAGATACTATTACAAGAACAACAAATCCCATTTTTCTTCAAAATGACGATTCGTTGTACTTGTACTAGACACAAAAATTATGCAGGTCTTTCTTGGTTTAATTACGCAGTGATCTATTGATTTGTAATCATAGGTTGGATAGATGACACAAATGATGAATTGATTTTTTACCTATGTAACTTTTTTTTTTGTTCGTAATAATTGATTCATGAATCATTTAGGAAAGTGCTTTATAAAAATATGTATAAAATAATATATTTCATCTAGTTTCCTTATGTCTACTCTAATAAGTTGTTTCGGTTTTCTACTGGCGGTTTTAACTATAACCGCGTGCGTTTTTATCAATCTAAATAAGATACGACATATTTGTTTTGCAATTTTGAGATGAATTGGAAAATTTAGACATTATATAGTTCCTTATCTTATTTCAAATTCTTTGTCATTTAGATTCATGGTAATATAAGTTCATATTTAAGGATCAATATTACCCCCGCCTATTTTACTTTCAACCCAACTCAAATGATTGAAGTTTTTCTATTTGGAATTGTGTTACGTCTAATTCCTATTACTTTGGCTGTATTATTTGTAACAGCCTATATAAAATACTAACGTGGCGATCAGGTAGATATTTGTTTTAGTACTGTCTCTTTTGGTTATAGACTTCTTATTTTTTGTTTGAATTTCTTCTTAAGGGTTTCTCGCTAACAATCTCTAGCCTCTTGCTTAATGGTTACTTGTAGGACTGGCTAGAAGAGTCCTAGACTTAATGTTAAGTTTAGTAGGGTGTATGGGGATTAGAAAGAAGAAAAAGGTAAAAAAGCAAAGATGAATTTGCAAGAATGATAAACAAGACAAAAAACTTGAAATAAATTGCTTTGAATTTAAAGGTGGACGCAAACATACATTTCTAAGAAGTGACTCGTTTCTCTCTTAACGCGGATTCTTTGAGTGCTTTCTTACAATGTTACAAAATGCAACCTTTGTAATGAATGAAAAAACTTGCTCACATAAACAAACAAAAGTAACAACTATCCTAGACGTTTGACAATTATTATATAACCACGTTCAGAGTTTGTTATGAAACTTCCCTTTTGAACCTTCCCACGTTCTATATGTAACCGTCGATGAAAACTGCTTCAATGTAAAATATTTTCGCATTCGATTGGAATCCATCGACCTGGATTCAACATCGTGAATTTTCGTTAAGTCTCAAAGAGACTTCAACATTAGTAACCTTGGTAACTTATCGACGCTTCTTGCCTCATCATGGGTTGTGTCGAAAGTACTTTACACTTAGTGACAACCCTTAGCTAATCAACCTTCTTAGTCGAAAATCGCTGACTAATAGAATCCTATTTCACAGGAGATCTAATTAACAATTTTAATTAGACTTAGACTATTATTCTGTTATTTTAGTCTCTTTCTCAAAAGAATGGTATCACCCTCTGTAGGATTTGAACCTACGACATCAGATTTTGAAGACCTGCGTTCTATCAAATTGAACTTGCGTGTTCTCATTGACAAAGACAAATTATATCATTCAATTATATCTGTGTTTTTCTTTTTATTGTACTTCATACTTTCTATATTTTATTTTTTACTTTATATATCATATCAATTCGATTTGAGAAGAGAGGTGTTTGATATCTATTCGGAGTGATCAATAATAGTCGAATATATTTTATAGAAAATAGATTATGGAATATCTATATCTTTATCTTCAAAATATACATTCTATTGATATTCGTTTCTTTTAATAACTCTTAATATTATATTCATTTTTTTCTAGAATAGAATTCAAATTAGGATATTCTATATTAAGAAGATAATATGAATATTTTAGTTTAGCTATATATATTATTCAGTATAAGATAAAATCTTTTTCTAATAGAAGAAGTTTGACCTCTCCCATTAATAATAATTTTTTATTTTTCTTTACGTGTGGGGTCTTATATATTCCATTTTAATGTGCCTCACAACCTGAAATGATTCGGGAGGAGGGGTCATTTAGTTTTTGATCTAGAATGAATAGTTTCAAGAGATGAGAGAATTAAGAATACCAACTAGAAATACTAATCCAATCCATAATGATTAACTGGAAAATATAACTTTTTTTATACTTGACCGATAACCATCAGGAGAAGCAAATACAACAAGAACACTAATTAATAAAATGGATGAAGTAACAATTAATACAAAAACAATATGCATTTACAATAAGATATAGAGCCATCAAACAAGCCTAACCACTAACCATAGTTGTAAGCATTATATGGACTAGAAAGTAAACGACTGGGATCATTTAATACAACGGTATGAACAGGATACCCAAGCAAACCCATTAAAATACCACTTATATCAACAAAAAATACACACTACGTAACTTTATTGCACTGTAAAAAACTATGTTATGGACCTTCCCCTTATTAGGAAATTATATCGCATGAAATAATTTATATTTGTTCTAGTTTTTTAGAAACAAAGGAACATTCTATTCGATGGAACAAAAAGAAGATGATCTATTCTATATCTGATAAGTAACAATACACAATGGAGGTGGGGTTTAATTTTTTATATGCGTGTTTATATTAGTGAATGCAGACAATAGATACTATTACAAGAATAATAAATCCCATTTTTCTTCAAAATGAAGATTCGTTGTTCTTGTATTTGACACAAAAATTATACGGGTCTTTCTTGATTTAATTACACCGAAATCTGTTGATTTGAAATCAAAGATTGGATAGATGTCACAAATGATGAATTGATTTTTTTACCTATATAACTATTTTTTTGTCCATAATAATTGATTCATGAATAATTAGGAAAGCGCTTTATAAACATATGTATGAAAAGAATATATTTCATCTAGTTTCCTTATGTCCACTCTAATTAGTTATTTTTGTTTTCTACTAGCGGTTTTAACTATAACCGTAGGCATTTTTATCAATCTAAATAAGATACGACCTATTTGTTTTGCAATTTTTAGATGAATTGGAAATTTTAGATATTCTATAGTTCCTTATCTTATTTCCAATTCTTGGTCATCGAGATTCATTGTCAATATAAGTTCATATTTAAGGATCAATATTACCCCTACCTTTTTTATTTCAAACAAATTCAAATGATTAAAGTTTTTCTATTTGGAATTGTGTTAGGTCTAATTCATATTACTTTGGCTGGATTATTTCTAACGGCCTATTTAAAATACCGACGTGGCGATCAGTTAGATATTTGTTTTATTATTGTCTCTTTTGGTTACACACTTCTTATTTTTTGTTTGAATTTATTCGTAAGTGTTTCTCACGAACAATCTCTAGCCTCTTGCTTAAAGGTTACTTGCAGGACCAACTACAAGAGTCATAGACTTAGTGTTAAGTTTAGTAGGGTGTATGGGGATTAGAAAGCAGAAAAAGGTAAAAAAAAGCAAAGATAAATTTGCAAGAATGATAAACAAGACAGAAAACTTGAAATAAATTGCTTTGAATTTAAAGGTGGACGCAAGCATACATTTCTAAGAAGTGACTCGTTTCACTCTTGACGCATATTCTTTGAGTGCTTTCTTACAAATGTTACAAAATGCGACCTTTGATATGATTGAAAAACTTGCTTACATAAACAAACAAAAGTAACTACTATCCTACATGTTTGACGATTATTATATAAGCACATTTGGAGTTTGTAAAGAAACTACCTTTTGAACCTTCCCTTGTTCTATTTGCAACCGTCGATGAAAATTGCTTCAATGTAAAATATTTTTGCATTCGATTGGACTCTATCTACCTGGATTCAACATCGTGAATTTTCGTTAAGTCTCAAAGGGACTTTAACCTTAGTTACCTTAGTAACCTATCGACGCTTCTTGCCTCATCATGGGTTGTGTCAAAAGTACTTTACCCTTGGTGATGACCCTTAGCTAATACATCTCCTTAGTTGAAAAATTACTGACTAACAGAATCCTAATTCATATGAGATCTAATTAACACTTTTGATTAGACTTAGACTGATATTCCAATATTCTAGTCTCATTCTTAAAATAACGATATCACGCTCTGTCGGACGGAACCTACCACATCAGGTTTTAAAGACCTGCGTTCTATCAAATTGAACTTGCGTCTTCTCCTTGTTTAAGAAAAATTATACCATTCAACTATATATGTGTTTTTCTTTTTATTGTACTTTATACTTTCTACTTTATATATCATATCAATTCGATTTGTGCAGAACGGTGTTTGATATCTATTCGGAGTGATCAATAATAGTCGAATTTATTTTATAGATAATAGATTATGGAATATCCATATCTTTCTATTGAAAATATACAATTTCTATTGATATTCGTTTCTGTTAAGAACTCTTAATATTATATTCATTTTTTTTCTAGAATAGAATTCAAATTAGTATATTCTATATTAAGAAGATAATATGAATATTTTAGTTTAGCTATATATATTATTCAATATAAGATTTAAGTTTTTTTCAATAGAAGAACTTTGACCTCTCCCATTAATAATAATAATTTTTTAGTGTTCTTTATGTGTGGTGTCTTATATATTTTATTTTAATGTGCCTCACAACCCGAAATAATTTGGGAGGAGGGGTCATTTAGTTTTTGATTTGGAATGAATAGTTTCAAGAGATGAGAGAATTAAGAATACCTACTAGAAATACTAATCCAATCCATAATGATTTATTGGAAAATATAACTTTTTTGTTACATGACCGACAACCATCCGTAGAAGCAAATACAATAGGTACACTAATTAATAAAGTGGATGAAGTAACAATTAATGCAAAAACAATATGCATTTACAATAAGATATAAAGCCATCAAACCGGTCCAACCAACAACCATAGTTGTATGCATTATATGGACAGAAAGTAAACAGTTTGGATCATTTAATACAATGGTATTAACATGATACCAAGGCAAACCAATGAAAATACATCTTATATCAACAAAAAATACACACTATGTAAATTTATTGCCAAGTAAAAAACCATGTTATGGAGCTTCCCCTTATTAGGAAATTATATCGCATGAAATAAAAAGAAGCATATCTATTTTATTTTTGATAAGAACAATACCCAATGGTGGGGGAGGGGGGGGGGTTTAATTTTTTAGACGTGTGTTTATATCAGTGAATGCAGACACTAGATACTATTAGAAGAACAACAAATCCCATTTTTCTTCAAAATGAAATTCGTTGTTCTTATATTAGACACAAAAATTCTACAGGTTTTTCTAGGTTTAATTACAAAGAAATTGGTTGATTTGGAATCATAGGTTGGATAGATGTCACAAATGATGAATAGATTTTTTTACCTATGTAACTATATTTTACTTTTTGTTTGTCCGTCATAATTGATTCATAAATCAATTAGGAAAGTGCTTTATAAACATATGTATAAAAAGAATACATTTGATCTAGTATCCTTATGTCCACTCTAATTAGTTATTTCGGTTTTCTACTAGAGGTTTTAACTATCACCGCAAGCATTTTTATCAATCTAAATAAGATACGACTTATTTGATTTACTATTTGGAGATGAATTGGAAATTTTAGATATTCTATAGTTCTTTATCATATTTCCAATTCTGGGTCATTGAGATTCATGGTCAATATAAGTTCATATTTAAGGATAAATATTACCTCAACCTTTTTTACTTTTAACCAAACTCAAATGATTAAAGTTTTTCTAATTGGAATCGTGTTAGGTCTAATTCTATTACGTTATCTGTATCATTTGTAACGGCCTATTTAAAATACCGATGTGGTCATCAGTTTGATATTTGTTTTAGTACACTCTCTTTTGTTTATAAATTTCTTATTTTTTGGTTTGAATTTGTTCACAAGGGTTTCTCGTGAATAACCTCTAGCTGTTTGCTTAAAGGTTACTTGTAGGAACCACTACAAGAGTCCTATACTTAGAGTTAAATTTAGTACGGTGTTTTGGGATTAGAAAGCAGAAAAAGGAAAAAAAAAACAAAATAAATTTGAAAGAATGAGAAACAAGACATAAAACTTGAAATAAATTGCTTTGAATTTAAAGGTGGACCCAAGCATACATTTCTAAGAAGTGACTCGTTTCTCTCATGACGTGGATACTTTGAATGCTTTCTTACAATGTTACAAAATGCGACCTTTGATATGAATAAAAAAAACTTGCTTACATAAACAAACAAAAGTAACTGCTATCCTACACGTTCGACGGTTATTATATAACCAAATTTGGAGTTTGTGATGAGTATTTATTTTTGAACCTTCCCATGTTCTATTTGTAACCGTCGATGAAAATTGCTTCAATGTAAAATATTTTTGCACTCGACTGGACTCCATCGACCTGGCTTCAACATCGTGAATTTTTGTTAAGTCTCATGGGGACTTAAACATTAGTAACCTTGGTAACCTATCGACGCTTCTTTCCTCGTCATGGGTTGTGTCGAAAGTACTTTACCCTTAATGACGACCCTTAGCTAGTCAATCTCCTTAGTCGAAAATCGCTAATTAATAGAAACCTAATTCACAAGAAATCTAATTAACATTTTTGATTATGCTTAGATTGTTATTCCATTATTTTAGTCTCATTCTCAAAGGAATGGTATCACACTCTGTAGGATTGGAACTTACGACATCGGGTTTTGAAGACCTGTGTTCTATCAACTATATGTGTTTTTCTTTTTATTGTACTTTATACTTTCCATATTGTACTTTCTACTTTATATATCATATCAATTTGATTTGTGCAGAGCGGTGTTTGATATCTATTAGGAGTGATCAATAATAGTCGAATATATTTTATAGATAATAGATTATGGAATATCTATATCTTTCTATTCGAAATATACAATTTCTATTGATATTCGTTTCTATTAGGAATTCTTAATATTATAATTCATATTTTTTATTCTAGAATAGAATTCAAATTAGTATATTCTATATTAAGAAGATAATATGAATATTTTAGTTTAGCTATATATATTATTTAGTATAAGATATAAGCTTTTTCCAATAGAAGAAGTTTGACCTCTCCCATTAATAATAATAATTTTATAGTTTTCTTTATGTGTGGCGTCTTATATATTCCATTTTAATGTGCCTCACAACCCGAAATAATTCAGGAGGAGGGGTAATTTTGTTTTTGATCTAGAATGAATAGTTTCAAGAGATGAGAGAATTAAGAATATCCACTAGAAATACTAATCAAATCCAAAATGATTTACCGGAAAATATAACTTTTTTGTTACTTGACCGACAACCATCAGGAGAAGCAAATACAACAGGTACACTAATTAATAAAATGGATGAAGTAACAATTAATGCAAAAATAATATGCATTTACAATAAGATATAGAGCCATCAAACTGACCCAACCAACAACCATAATTTTATGCATTATATGGACAAAAAGTAAATGGTTGGGATCATTTAATACAATGGTATGAACACGATACAAGGGGAAACCCATGAAAATACCCCATATATCAACAAAAAATAGACACTATGTAACTTTATTGCACTATAAAAAAACTATGTCATGGACCTTCCCTTTATTAGTAAATTGTATTGCATGGAACAAAAAGAAGCAGATCTATTCTATCTCTGATAAGAACAATACAAAATGGTGGCGGGGTTTAATTTTTTATACGCATGTTTATATCAGTGAATTCAGACACTAGATATTATTACAAGAACAACAAATCCCATTTTTCTTCAAAATGAAATTCGTTGTTCTTGTATTAGACACAAAAATTCTACATGTTTTTCTAGGTTTAATTACTAAGAAATATGTTGATTTGGAATCATAGGTTGGATAGATGTCACAAATCATGAATTGATTTCTTACCT